>CAJJDP010000014.1:8855-454210 GCA_905182995.1 Paramecium octaurelia | reverse complement strand
ATATAAATATCATATTGAAATTCTAATAAATTCAATGATTTTAACAACAATTAAATTGCATTGTAATATTTAGTGTATATCAATTGAATACTCAATCTTAATTAGAATAGTAATTTAAAAATGAAAAAGGTACAGCCAGGAAGAACATGGACTAAATAAGAGGATAATTAATTACTTTAGGGAGTGGAAATATATGGACGGGATTGGGATAAAATAGCAAAAGTGATGAATATCAAATCTAAACCATTACTAGAAGAGAGATATAAAAATCTGATAAATCAAAAACCTAAACCTATTTGGGAATTAAATGAAGATATTTTATTATTACAAATGGTAGATAAACTAGGGAAGGATTGGGAAATGGTATAGAAAGTTGTTAAAACTAAAGATATTGCTTCATGCAAACGAAGATTTGCTAAAATAAGAGATTCTTGTTTAAATTTAGAAGGAGAAGATAAAGATTTAGTGCTTTTAAATTAGTATTGGTATAAGGAAGATGAAGAGATGCTACTATTCTTATACGAATTATATAATGGAGATTGGAGTGAGATATTTAAAAGAATACCAGAGAGATATCCTAAATACATTTAGGACTAATTTAAATAAAAAGGCTTAGCAAACTAATTGCATAAATGGAATAATGAGAAAGATGCAAGGTTATTAGCATATGCCTTTTATGGGATTCCATTTAGCAACTTTGAATAAGAAACAGGATTCTCTGTTCCGTAATGTGAAGAGCGATTAAAAAAATTACTTTATAAGATTTCAAAATCTTTATAATAACCAAAAAAGACAAAAGAACAATAATAATTTGATGAAATTATGTAATTTAGTGAAACTAAAAGAAAACCCAATAGATCAAACGAGACTAATTCTATGAATCAAATAGACAATTAATAATAATTGAATTATTATTCAGAATTTTAGGCAGCTTTGAATTAGTCTAAACATCAGAAACAGAATCAAATACAAAATAGAATTGCCTAAAAACTAGAATTAGAAACAGAATACTAAAATGATGATGATTTTGGAATAGTATTAGATGAAGATTTTGTAAGTGATTGAAAATTTATATATAAAATAATCAATCTAAAACATTAGTTATCATTCAATAAGAATCTACTCCAAAATACACACTATCTCTACTAAGATGTGTTATATTGATATAAAAATAAGAATCTTTAATTTCTTATTTATTTTTATATATAATAATATAGAAAGTTTTATCATATATTTTCTAAATCTTACTCTAGCTAAGATAAAAATTACATGTAACTAAAACTATTTTACTACTAATTTATTAAATAAAACTGAATATTAAGTGAAATTCATGTTAATTTGAGCATTGTCTACATTAATTTTATCTACAAGTTCAGGGATAAAAAGATATCTTTCTTTTTGTGAAAATTGGAAAATGTTTTAGAAATTGTTATGTTTCTCATATATTTCTCATTCTTTAAACCCTTTGTTTTAAACTATTAATTAAATATTTTCGTAAAATTAAAACTATTGTCATTTATTTTATAATAATATTCAGGCTATGAAATTTAATAGGTGCTAATATGATTAAGCTACTTTTACTCTTCAGATTGATTATAGCAAATGAAAATTAATAAATAAATTATTTTTATTAGTGATAAGTATTCTTTAGATTTATCGAAGCCATAATTTTATTGAAAGAATATCTTCGATAAACTCTTATTGAACTTAATTGTTATATTTTCTTGAAATTCCTTTTTTTATTAACAAAAATGAAAGTTTATTATATTAATAATTAGCTTTTCCATGCGAACAAGTTGTTTAGGACCCAAATTGGTTCTAAGTAGAGCTTAGGTGGAGAATTAAGAAGATATTCCCGAAGAGCCTGATGACTTTGAGCCAATTATCATTTAAAGGAAGAAAATTAGATATAAATCAAGCCGGAGTGATCGATATGATAGTCAAGGGAGAAAGATTGCAAAAGGCAGCAGATATGGAATTAACTTCGAATCTTTCATCACAGTTTGCGTTTTCGAGCCAGATGATGAAGTAGTTTAGATTAAGGATACTTTGCAATTGTGTACCTAAGCGATAGATAAAGAGAAATTAAACCCACGGCTGGATCAAAAGTTCAAAGAAGAGCAAACAGAGAATGAAGTTATCTTATTTTCAATTCTTAAATAAAGCAAAGATAAATGATATCTGAAAGTATATTATATTATTATTTTTATATTTCCATTGGTCTTAATTAAACATTGCAGTAGAATTCAGGAAGAACTAACAATTAACCTTTATTATAGTATTTAATGACAGAAAACATTCATCTTCATATTTAAACATAATTATAATATCTTTATCAATTACTCTCTGCTTATTTCTCTTATTCGCCTTCCTATGGTGCTTGATCATTTTTTTAGACTTCTTCTTCTTTCTCTAAATCATCGACATTTCCTAACATTAAGAATTTAAGGGATACCCTCCTTAGGCTATTCCTCCTCAGCCTCTTCATCATCTTCGTCTGCACCGCCTTAATCGAAATTTTGGAATTTGTTCTAATCCCAATCATCCAAACCTTTACCTCCTTCTTCGGCTTCATCATCTTCATCGATATACTTAGTCCAATCGACCTTTTATTAGAACATTTATCAAACCTATAAGTATTGTAATTTATGTGTCTCTTTGATTAATCTAGTCCAATATGAAGCAGTTTTATCTTTCTTTGATAAAATGAATCTGACATTCAATCCATAATTGGTCCATTTACTTTCCTAAATGATATAATTAAAATAGATACTTCAACAACAACTTCAGCGAAGAAATTAATTTCAAAAACATAATTAACACCCTCTGCATTAGCTGAAAATTTGAGTGAACTTGTTGTCAACTCGACTTTTTCATCCTTCAAATCTCTTACTTCGACTGTCAAAAACACATTGTCCTTTCTTTAAGCCCATTTCACTATAGGTGCGCTAGAGAAATTTCGAGAATAAAATTTACATTGTCTTTTGCATCACTTTGATATTTAATTATTTTATTTCTATAAAAGATTATTTCAAACTCTAAATAATTTCTATTAAAGTTTCTAGAAATTACTATGCGAAGCTGTTGAATATTAAAATCAATTAAATTCTATTGAATCTCAAATTCATGCAATTTGAACTCAATTCTAAACAATCGAATTTCATGATCATTTACATCCATAAGCCATACTTATCATTAATTATTTGAGCATTAAAGAAATTAAGCTACTTTTCATAAAAATATAATTAGATAAAATTTGACACGATAATAAAATTTATATATATATAAATGAATAAAAGGTTGTCAACAACATAGTGATTACCTCTTTTTTTCTTCTTACTAATTATCTTCAATGAAACTACCTTTAGAACCTAATTTAACTCCGCATTTCTAAATAGTCATTTATATTTTTACTTCGTTAGATAGATCAATTTAGTTTAACTCAATTTTCTTGTATATTTTCTCAGTAATTATTTAAAATGCCTCATCAACCTTGTAATTCTATTTAGCACAAACTTCGATGTATTCTAAGCCATTTTATTTTGCCATTTCTTTAGCTTCGTCTTCTGATACTTTCCGACTTACATATATATTAAATTGTACATATCACTTAAATCTGTTTTATTGGCAACAAGAATTATCACGATGTTATCGTTGCCATATTTCTTGATTTCATTAACCCAAATAGTAGCATTTTCAAAGGTTTCTCTTCTTGTAACATCATAGACTAATATGGCACCAATAGAACTAATGCTTTTTATACTGGAATACCCTCTGTAATATGATCTAGTTATGGATCTGAATGATTCTTGACCAGCTGTATCCCAGATTTGAATTTTGATTACTTTAGATTTGATAATCATTTGCTTAGCCCCAAATTCAACCCCAATGGTGGCTTCATGGTCTGTTCTAAATTTTTTATCAACATATTGGAGTAGAAGGCAACTCTTTCCAACGCCTCTTTAATAGTTTAGAATGTTTACTTGTGTCTCCTACAATGATGAATTTGAATAAGTAATTATATGGTTTATTCATTATATAATTGAATTCAAAGACTTTTTGTATTTTGCATGTTATAACAATGAAATAGTTTCATCAAATCTGAGTTGCAAATTCTTACAACTCAACACAACAATAATGTAATATTCCATTTCATTAGATCGATAAGCACTTGCTAGACAAGGACCAGCAGAATCAGTAACTCCAGTTTTAATGCCAAAAAACCCTTTGTCTAATAATTTATTGGTGTTTTTCCATTCATAACTTTTTTAATTGTAGAGAGGTTTCGAAATGTACTCCTTACATGAAATGACTTATTGAAAAGTATCATATTTCATACACTCTAATGATAATAATACAATGTCATGACAACTGGAATACTAATATAAGATAATTACATACATTATCTTCATTGGCCAATCCATGCACACAAGCGAATTGAGTATTTTATTGTCCCATCAAATTTGAATAATGATTCATCTTACTAATGAATATTTCAATTGGACATTGATGACTCTTCAACTCTACATTGTAATAATGACCTTCAGCACTCATCTACTCAATATCTATCAATTTAGAATCCAATCGCTTGTCTGCTTCATAAAACAATCTAATTGTTGAGTATATAAACTTACATTATCGTCCCAATGGCTTGTGCAATTAGAGTTGCAGCATCATTTCCTGAAGGCAACATCAAACCATATAATAGATCCTGAATAGTCAAAATGTCATTGTATTTCAATTCAGCTGTTGTTCCTATGGTTTCCGAGGCCTTTTTAGTAACTTTAACTTTGATATCTTAGGATTTGAGATTCAATTGTTCTAAGATAACCATTGTTATGTAGAATGTCATAATCTTGGTTAAACTAGCAATTTCCATCCTCTTGTTGCACTTTCTTTAAGAAACTATCCTATTCTCAAGGCAATCATAAACAATAAAACTTTTGGCTGAAACATTCACTTTTCTTTTTCTTGGTTTTCCACAATACGAGTAAATAATATTTTTTGCATAAATTTAGTACTGTTAACTGCTTTAATTCTGACTTGAATCTTTGCTGCTTCCTGTAGTTGTGGAATTGTTTACCAGATTATTTTTATGATTATTGCTGTTCGTTTTAAATTATGATCTCACTAACGATCTTTTAGTATCACTATTTTTGGGTGATTAAACAAAATTGCTGCTTCTAGTTAAATCGTTTAATTTGGTTTATGTATTCATAGCTGATAGAGGAATCTGTGGTAAACTACTTTAAGGGTTTATCTATTTAAATTTGCTTGCCACATTTTCCTGATCAATTTTTATCTACTTGCTCTCCTTTTCTGTCTATTACTATGATTGTTAAAATGAATAATTCGAGTCCTTTCTTAATTTTATACTATTCACTATTATTGGAGAATGGAATTCTGTTATTATTTATGGAATTTTTTGATAGCTTTTCAATAATTGCATTGCCTTACCATTTTCCAATACTTGAACCCTTCTTGAAGGATGCTGCAACTTAATTGGAATTATAATATCATTGAAATTGATATTATTCAAGTTAGATTAAGTTTTATTTATAATCATTATTAAAATATATATTAATTAATCCATACTACTCTTTCTATCAATATTAATAGTAAAAAGACACAAATGATAAATCAAATATAATACTAGCACGCTAGGATACCGGAAGACCTAGATTATTAAATTCAATCTTTAGATGTTAAATAGCACTGAATCAATAAGAGATAAAAAAGTAAATATTCATATTATAATCCTGTTACTTAGTTTATCTTTCTGGTAACTAAAATTATATATTTTTAATATCATATCATATTGTTTAGATAGATATATTCATTCCACAATAAAAAAACATTATTATAATAAAGAATTAAATAACTACAATGAGAATTCGTATGAGCTCCACTTTAACAGTATTTTGATCAATCTCTTATCATGCAGAATTTTGGATTTAAGTGTTTGCTTTATTTATTTGAACTATTATAAAATTAAATCTTTTATTACAATTGATTGCATCCAGATCTTTCTTTAATTTTCAATTATTTTCTATTGCTCTAATTCAATCATCTATTTCTTTGAATCCAAATTTATTAATAATAAAGAAAATTGAATTTTTTAATTATAAAATTATATGATTAACGAAGCAAAATTCGAATTGTTAAAACAAATAGATTATTGGATATAAGATTTGTAAAAATATTAAAAGTAACAACCAAAAAAGATAGAACTATTTAATTTGGAAAGATTGGCAGTATCCATAATATATAATTTTTTTAGATTACAAATATGAATACAACAAATATGGAATAGATTATTAGAAAATATGAGTAATTAAAAATGGAATATTAAGAAATAACCAGCAACCATTCTTAACAATATTAAGATGATACATTTAATGCATTATATATTAAATATTGCAACGAAAAGAAAAGTAAGCAATCTACGGCATAATCATAAAAGAAATCTATAACTACTACTTGTACTGTTTAAAATAAAGGTAGAAGTTCAAATTAGAATGTCAATAGGAACAAAGATTAAAAAATGACTAATTAATAATCATCTATTTAACCTAACTAAATCATTGATGAGTACATTGATGAGATAGATTATTACGCTGATAAAGTCATCCATTTGCAACATAAGATAGAGTAGCATTCTCATGATGAATTGTTAAGTCAGTTAAAGTAGTTGGAACTAGAACAGGAGAGTTTGCAGTCTGATTACAATGCAATCATAGAGGAAAACGAAAGATTGAAGTTAGAGATCTAAGACAATCATTAGAGAGTAAATGAATTGAGAGAATTATAATTATAATTGATTGATGAATTCAAATAATTTAATTGAATATGGGTAATTAGAACACAATCGATAATGGTATCAAGGCCTTCATAAAATAAGAGTTCGATAGAGTTAAGAGTGATAATCAAAGGCAACATCTTAAAATATCTGAAGTGTTAAAACTTTAACACCCAGATAATTCTCCATTTACATTTGCACATCTTGGAACTCTCTATGTGTTAGATAGTAAGCGTACAGGTTTTATCACGATTGATCAATTGTTTCACTTTGCTTAATATTGTGTAAGAAATCTCAAAAATATTTAAACCTATGAATTTTAATCTTAACTTTAAGGATTGTGCACATCTGTTTTATGGGATGATATTTGCAAATATGGCATAGATCATGTCAACGATTGGTTTATACGTCTTTTGACTACCAATGATACTGTAATTCCATATAAAAATCATCTGTTTATTAAACTAGAAACTGTATAAATACTATACGAAGTACCATATTTTATAATATATTATAGTTATCAAATACCAAAATTATGTCAAATATAGATATTTAGTAATTTGTTGATCTATTACAATAAGCTGGTGAAGAAGCTGGACTCATGTCTATAGATCAAGAAGAATTAGATGAGTTAGTTCCTTTGGAAATCTGCAGTGAATTTATTAAAAACTTTTTAAATGGATTCAAGGCATTGATGCTAGAAATTGGATTTTCAAATAATGGAAAGTGATAATTATAATATGTAATTTATCTAAAAATATTTATGATTAATTAAAAATAAATATATTATTATGAACAATTATTATATCAAATCTTTATGAATGTTCTAAATTCCAATATAAATTAAACAAAGCCATGAACTATGAATAGATATCCATTAATAATGTCTTTAATATTTTACTTTTCACCTTCGTCCCCCCCTTCCAGAGCAGTTCGCTCATTACTTCTATTGTCAAAGGTTGTATTTTCAGGGAAAATTGTGGATTTAACGAGAGGGGAACACAAAACTCCTGAATATCAATACATTAACCCTAATTAATCTTTACCAGCACTCGTCGATGGACCATTAAAACTGTTTGAAAGCAATGCCATCCTGAAATATATATCCATCAAAAAAGAGTTGACTTAATTTTATCCCAAGGTATTACATCTTACTAAGCCTATAAGCACATCCTGAACAGAGCAAGAGTTGACTGCTATTTAGATTGGAGTCAAACAGGATTAGAGCCCATAGGGACATATGCCAATGAATGTTACCTATTTCCGATGATGATGAATAAACCTGCTCCATAAAACAAAGAATAAATGTATCAAGATACAATATCTACTCTTAAATTCTTTGAGTCAATTTTCTTAAAGGGAAGATACATTTACAACCAACCATCAATGACAATTGCTGATTTAAAGTACTTATAAATATGTAAGACAGGTGTGTTGCTGATTTGACCCAGCTCTTATTGACTGGCCTTGATTTCAACCAATTCCCAAAAATTAGAGACTATCTATAAGAAATGTTTTCGATTCCAGAAATTAGAGAGGCATATGCTGAATACTTAGATATGATTAAATCTACTAAACCTAATGATTCGATATCTTATATCATCAGTGGAATTGACAAAAGATCCAATTGGCAAATCAATTTATATCACCATCCTTTGTCCTCACCCTCCAGAGCCTGCAGAACAACCTTATTCTATAGTGGAATAGATTTTATAGAAAAAATTTTGTTTATTTAGAAAGGAGAAAATAGAACCCCTGAATTCTTAGCTATTAATCCCAATGGGTCTCTCCCTGCGATCCAAGATGGCAATTTATGTTTATTTGAAAGCAGTGCCATAATGAAGCACTTTGCTCGCAAATTTAAATTATATAAGCTTTACTCTTTCAACTTATAAGCCAAAGCCAAAACTGATGAGTATTTAGACTTTCATTTGACTGAGATGTAATCAATTAATAGATATGCCTCTTCCTGTTTCATTGGGCCTGCTTTTTTAAAGTTGCCTGTTCCTCCCAATAAGGCTTAATAATAAAAAGATGTCGCAACCACTCTTGAATTCTTTGTAAAGACATTTCTAAACAAAGGCAATTGGGCTTACATAAATGGATCACCAATACCTACTTTTGCTGACATCAGAGCTTGCTGTGATTTAACACAATTATTCATAACGGACTTTCCTTTTGAATAAATTTTAGGCTTGGATACTTATCTCTAAAGAGTATTCTAGATGAATGAGATGAAAAAATCTCATAGTGAATACTTCGACTTTTTATAAAGCTAAAAGATAGGTAAGTTTGCTTAACACTTTACTTAAATACAAGAACAGGTTAGATATAAGGAAAAATTGACTTTATACTTTAATTTTGTCTCCCCTCCTTCTAAAGCAGTAAAGTCACTACTAAAATTGGCATAAATATCTTATACTGAAAAGGATATTGATATATAAGGAGGAGAGAATACAAGGCCTCCTTATACGAATATTAATCCAAACTAGAGTCTTCCAGCATTAAATTTTGGAGAATTTAATTTATTTGAAAGTCATGCAATAATGAAATTTATTTGCATTCAATTTAATTTGACCGAATTTTATCCCAATTATCCGCTTAGAAGTTTAATAGATTCCTTTTTAGATTTTCATCATACGGGTTTCAAATAATTGACTTTATATTCAATGGATTTCTTTTTTGGTCCAAAATTCATGAAAAAATAAGTGCCTTAAAATATAGACGAAAGAACCAGAGAGATAAATGAATTACTTCAATTTTTTATAGAGACTTTCTTAGGAGGAGGACATTACAAGTATATCATGGGATCCAGAACTCCAACAATTGCAGATTTGGCGTAATTTTAATATTTAAAATAGATTCATAGCAGAGATTTCTGGTTTATTTTTTGTTGATTTTGATTTTACTCCCTTCCCTTCTATAAAAAGTTATTTAAGAAATCTATTTGAAATGAGGCACATTAGAGATACATATAGCAAGTATTTCTTGGTAGCAAGATTTATGACATCATCAATGAATAATTATATTGCTTCCATCATAAAGGGTACAAAAGAGGGAGAAAGTGCATGTTGCGAGTTAATTTGAAATAATAATTATGAATATTATTTAGAATTAGCCATCATCCAATTATAAACTCTTCTATTAAGGAGGTATTAACGAATGATTAATATCTTATTCTTTATCAAAAACTTAATTCATTCTAATGTAATACTGAATATTAGAACTATTCTTGAAAATCCATAACTCTCCTAAATTACTCTCATTTTGTTATGTTAGATAGATAATGAATATGATTAACCAAATAAGTAATCAAATTGTTGAACTGATAATAATTAGTAAGAACTTCAGACTTGCAACCAAAATAATATTGTTGATTACTTGTTCCTGTAGTCATAAACTACTAATGATTAGTTCAATAATTCTGGCTTTTCTTGAGCTTTTGGTCATTGAAACTACACTTAATATCCTATCTTAATTCGATAATAAGAGTACTTCTTCACCTTCTATATTTGGTTTTAGACATAATGACAATAGGTTCTGGTAAGACGACTTTCTTATTAGGTTTAGGATTTAATTGGTCTCTAACTATGGATTGACAATTGTAGAAATCAATCAATATACTTTATTTATAATATTCAAGGCAAATTGCAAAATGTATATTCAAAGTTATCATAATCAATTGTGATAGCAGCAAAAAGAATTAGGCATTTGTCTTAAGAAGTGCATTGAAGTGGGAATTCTACTAAAAATTTATCAGCCTTGCTACAATATTCTTATGCGCAACCATTAAAAATATTTCTAATTCTTCCTACTTTCTATTTCATAGGGTTATAAATGTCATAGTCAATGTATTAACAAGGACCCGTACACCTTGGTATGGCACACATTCTAGTAACACAACCGCATTGAACAAATTCTCCAGAAATGAAATACCTTGTATTGCCTGAGGGGTCACAAATATCAATCTCCTCAAGGATTGGTAATGGGCATCTAGATATAGATGTGATAAGTTACTCCGATCTTCCACAACACATGAAGGGTTACTTGAGATATCCTATCACTTCAGAGTCACGAGACACAACCATTTCCGGTCTCTCACATGGTAAACATAAAACTGAAGGAACTTTATAAATTCCTAAAATATAAATTTTGCCTTACGTTGTGCTTTGAACATGATTTGATTTTGATTGTTGATGAATAATAGATCTAGAGCTCTCCAGCATTAACAAAAGAACCTTTGAGCACATTCGGATTCCTCTTATATAATTCCAAGCTACTATTACGCAAGGTGTCCTGTTTGTTCAGAGACTGAAATTTGATAACTGTTTTTCTTTTCCCCAATGCATGGACATATGCATTCTACGCAGCTAATGATTATTGTCGATTCCTTACTCTGGTTTTTGATTAATGAGCATATAGTTCACTCCTGCAAATGGCTAAAAATAATATACTTTCCTTACATCGGCCGTGAAAAACTAAGCTCCATATTATTGTATTTGTCCAGCTATAGCATTTCCGATAGCATTTCCTAATGCTTATGGATTTGGTACTGCGCCATATTAAACTTGCATTTGATAATTTAATTAAAATTAAATAATAGTTTATAAATATAATATCTATTATTGATAAAAGTTGGAATTAAAAATATTTTTAATAAAAGATAAATATGAGTTAAGAAATTTTCGTAAGTGATGATGGCAAAATAAAATTATTAAATGGAGCTGAATAAGGAATCAGATTAGTAAATTCTCAAACCAGACAAGTCTTGACATAAGTATTACTCTAATTTCTAAAGATAGTCACCAGTAGTTGAATTTTCATCATAATAAATCAGGACTTAAGAAGACGCTCCAATTCTGTCGACTTAATAATTGCCTCCTCACAGAATCTAAAGCCAAAAGGTCTTGAGATAAAACATCTCGATTCCTTAGGTCTCCTCCTATCCAGGCACTTACAGTGTTCAACAAAATTGCCAACAAGCTCCCCCACTTTGTATGAACATTGTAGTTGTTTCAAAGGAAGAAATAGAAACTCCATGGAGATTAGAATGCGAATATCTTTAGTCAATTATTGCCGATTTAGAAAGAAGAAAGGAAGCAAAAGTTGTTGAAAAGGAAGTAGTCAAGGTTGTCACTGACAACACAAGAATTGAAACACTAGAAGCTCAGTTACTACAATTAAGGAGAGAGAATGATCAACTTAAAAATTAAATGATGTAAATGCGAAGTAGCTATGAATAATAATTGGAATCCTTAAGAGGAGACATAACCTTACATAGTTCTAATGCTGCAGATGCTGCTTCGTTATAGGCTGAATTCTTTGCCATGAGAACCTAATTGGAAGATTAGATTGCAGGATTGAGAAGATAAATTTCTGATCTAGAACTTCAATTAAGTTAATCATAACAAGAAAACGATAGACTCAAACAATTGCTTCAAAATAAGGATGGAGAAATCCAACAACTCAGATTATAAATATCAAGATTATAAACTAGTGCTCAAGACACAAGTCAATTAAGAGATTTAGAAAACCAATTGAGATTATCTAAGGATGAGAATTCAAGACTTGAAAGATTGTTATAATAAGCCAATCAAGATATCTTGAATTGGAAAAACAAATGCACACTTATTGAGTAGGAATCCTATACTAAAAATAATGAACTCATTATGCAAATCAGAGATTATGAAGTAATAAGCTACTGATTTATTTAGAATAAACTAGCTCTGATATCTACTGATATTGAAAGGTTGCAAATTCAAATCAGAAATAAGGATGCCGAATTGAATGAGTGGAGATTGAGATATACTGAATTAGAATCTTAGGGAACAACTGTTATTTAAGAGAAAGTCACTTATCTATCTTAGGAAGTTGAAGTTTGGAAGTAGAAGTTCATTAAAACCAATCATGAATACAACAAGTGCTAGGAAGAATTGACTATGTGCTAAGCAGAATTAGAATCTCTCAAGAAGAGTGGATCAAAGAGAGTATATCACATTTTCATATCTAGGAAGTTGTTGTAACTCAAAGAACTGTTACATCAAGAGCTGGCAATACTTTAACTGTTACTGGGCCTACTGGATCATAATCTTAAATTAAAAGAACTGGCTTCTAGGAATGATTATTCATTTTATCTAAGTACAATCATAAATATCAATAATCCACTTATATCATCAGTTTTATATCTACTTTCTTGATTTCAATTTCAATAATAACCTAAATTATTTGTTTTGTGAATTTTTATAAAATAATGTTAATACTATAGGGGCCTTGCATTGTAACATAATAATCTTAATTGATAAACAACACTAAATTCAACTTTTTTGGAATAATTGGAGCTCTCTTTTTTTGAATATTTTTAGCCATCCTAATCCACTTTAGTATGTGTCAAGTAGAATAAGGGAGAGAGGAAGTTTAATTTGTTAATTTTTATATTAGAAGAAAAGTGGGAATTGAGAAATTGTCAATCCTTTTTAGAATCAACTTAGTGTTAGAATTTTCTTAATAACCCAAATAAATATCGACTTGATGTTTCAGTTTAAGGTACGGAATAGTAAATTTGAATTTATTAAGAATAATGGATTGTCATATTAGAATTTATAGCGAAGACTCAAGAGTAAATCAATGATTGCTTCAAGTTGAAATATTATACATATAAAAAAAAGATACTTCGATTGATAATTTATATATTCGAAACATGCATAAAATATTTCAAAATAAGAGACCAGCTTAACTAATATGATAGATGAATTATTTACTGTTTTCTCCATAATTGAATAATTCCTGTACATGCCATCACCGAGTTGCATATCATTAACATATATTATCTTGGTGATAAAACCCAGCACCATCTAATGAATAATTTAATGCAATACCTTGCAATAAGGGTTCCTGTTAACGTAATAACCGATTATTAAACAGGGTTTATTGTGTCAACAGGCTTTTTCATCATGTCATTGATATTTGCTATTGATATTCCCCATTTTGCTAAAGGACAGTAAAAGAAGATCGTAAAAGGTCCTTTTTCAGCCTAAAACCATCTAATCATGAACTATGGCCAAAATGTCTAGGCACATACAAAAGCTTATAACTATTTTATGGGACCCATTAAATTTTTATAAGAATTATTAAAATCTTAATACATTTTACACTGTTAAACAATGCAACTTTGAGTATAAGAAAATACCAAACAAGATTAAGATGAGAATATTTATTGTATTATATTGCCTTTAGTGATATTTTAAAAAAATATTTATTTTTGAATTTTTATATTCAATTATAACCATATATTTATTATTACAATCAATAATACTATATATATACAATTCTAAAAATGAGACTCAAAATAATATTTTCTTAATTTATTAGAATTCCATCGTCATAAGTCCCAATAATATGGAGGATAATCTAAAATTTGTGTCTCTCATCTGAGTAGTTAAGTGAAAATAAACCTTATTATAAGATTTTCTTTATTGTCTGTTTATGATATAATATCTATAGTATAGTAGTTTAATTAAAAAGGAATACCTGAGTTATTTCTGATTCATAATTAAATACAAGATAGCTTAGATTTTTTTCTATAAAAGGATATATAAAACTTAAAGATATTATATCGTTTATATAGTGACTTTATATAGCATTTTAATTAAGAGAAAAATTATTAATTAATTAATGTTAGAATCTTTTTGCTACATTCCCTGAACTATTATTTTATTTTTAGTTTTTTCTGCCTATTTTATTAATATTAGCAGAATTGAATATTTATTTTTATATGAGTTAATCACATTTTAATATCTGGACGAATATTAAGGTTTGTGAATAGTAATATGAAATTTTATTTAAGAATATATGATTTGATATAAATTTTTATCATTGCTTGGTGTTTGAAAATAATGTTATCTTCTTAAATTATATTTTTTTTATTAGACTTCAAACAAAGACCTATAAAAAAAGACATAGATTTTTATGTAAAAATAAAAAATAAATAATTTTAAAAGAAAAATCCTAATTCATTTATTAATCTATAAAAAATCATTCATATTATGATTAGAATCAAGCACTAATATAGATTTGAAGTAAAATTTAAATTGATGAAATAAATAATACACTATGTATTACATATGTTTAAATTAACTAATATTCATTTTATTCTTTCAAAACATTTTGAATTTATATCCAAGTAGAGAACTTGCATTTATATGTCAGTTGTTCGTTTTAAAATTCTTGTCAGTAACTCTAATCTAAAATTGCAAATTTTTGTTATCCTTTTTTCCATAAATTTGGTGGACAAAAATAATAATAGCAATTTACATAAAATATAATCGATTACATTGGATCTTCTCAAAACCCAAATTGAAAAATCTTATTTTATATATTAAAATATATCATTTGTAACTATATTATTTATTGAAATCAAGATCCGTATTTGTTAATTCACTTAATTATTTGAATAAAAGTTAACATGAATCTCTAAAAATCTATTAATAATTTTACATAATTTCTGAACCATTGGCAGATAAATTTGGATATACTATACTAAGATTCTTAGGAATAGCTTCAGATTCTATATATATATGTATTATTATTACTTGGGGTACTATTTGAGTATGGAGTCAAGAAGTTCAACTGCCTTGAGACTGGATCTCTTTTAACCAGTTTTTCTGGAGTTTTGTAATACATAATTCTCCTCTAAACTTATCTTCTTGGTACTCCTTTAATTTGAGTCTCATCCTATCTAGGTAAGACTTATAAATCTTCCCATCTATTTTACATCTTCAATCTTCTTTTTAAAGTACTGTTCCAATGATTTTTGATTGAATTGTCAGTTCTTCCTTTCAATAAACCTGCTATTAATGACCATCTGTTTCCTAGTTTTTTATGTGCCTCGATTATGGTTTAATCTTCTTCATCAGTCCATCTTTCTTTATTGATTTTTGGATCTAGATGATTATGGAACCTACATTAATTCTAAACTAAATACCTCTCTCTACATTATTTACCTATTCTGCCAGGTAAATGCTTAGCAATTTAACTCCAATTTTTTGGCCCACAATTGGTTACTAATTTAACTAATAGTTCATCTTCTTCTTATGTCCAAGGACCTTTAACAAGATCAGGATTAAGAACCTTTTGCCATCTATGTAAACATTAGACATCTGTCCTTTCTTCAAAATATGATGCTATTTTCTTCCAATTTTTGGCACCATGTTGAGTGACTAATTCTTTCAGTTATTAATCTTCTTCTTCTGTCCACCATCTATCCAATTAATATCATTAGTACCTCTTCTTAATAGTCAAAGGAGGGTCAATATTATTACTATTTAGAAGAGTTTCAACTTTTGTTTTAATTTCATTTATTTTATTTCTATTCTTCTTAGGGATTATACTATCTAATTAAGAATAATCAAATCTGGGAGACGAAATCGATAGATCTTTGTCCTCCTTTATTAATTATAGAATGTTTGATTATAAGGTTAGCAATTCCAGTTCTTTGGCAGATGGCTTAGTATTCGCAAGTATAAAGTCCATGTCAATTGGATTTTATTGGAGCAGATCTTTCAAAAATGTAATGCACATATTCTTTTCCATCAAAGGAAGAGTATATCCATTGAGTTCAAATTGAGTTATTAATTGGTGGGTACCTCTCATTAAACAAATAAAAAAATTAATTAAAAGATAAGAGAGTAGTGTTTTTTAACGAATTTGATAAATTTTATTAATAAATATCCAACAATTTAATTATCTATTATAAGATAGTAAAGATTTAAATATTTATTTTTTCTATCTACCACCCCTCCCTATTAATTAATTTATTGTCCTCTGTATTTTAAATAGATAGCTTAAGTTAGAAATCAATTGAATATCTATTATAACAATCATCATTATATTTTATATAGTATGATTTATGTGCATATTGATATTGGGTATGTAAAGATAATTGCAATCTTGCAATAATAAAAATTCCCATAATAAATAAATTATAAATTATTTCAAAAATATAAAGTTAACTTAATTAAATTATCTAATGATGAGAATTTCTGATTTTAATGATAAATGATTAATAAATCGATTAGTCTTTTCTGAAACATATATATACATGCATTTTTATGTGCAAATCCATAATATTTGTTAAAGTTGGATTCTTTCAAATAATTGAAATAAATTAATTAATAATGCTTTTTGAACCTGATATAATGAATAGGTATCAACAATTCTCAACCTATTAAACATAAAACATGAAGGTGATGGAAGTTCTTAACACTGCACTTTTTGAAAGAGCATTATTGGAAGGCTCATATGCTTAAAGTTTGGATCAATTAGCTAAAATATTAGATCTTAATGAAGATGGCATAATAAATGACGACATAATCGACATAGTCTAAGCTTATAGGAGTGTAATTTTATGCGAAAAGGAGTAAGCTGAATACTTGAAGGAATCTTATAAAAACGATGCTTTGGTTGTATTGAAAGACCTGCTCGCTAAATAACATGATGGAGTTTCAAAAATCGAGAATACTTGCAGACTCTTAGATAAGCAACTCAAATCTAATGTCAATAATTTATCTAGAAGAGCCAATCGATATAAATAAAGCATCATTGATTTGCCTTTTGCTAAAACCGATTCAATTAGAACAGCTTTAGAATAAGAAAAACAATAAAACAATATATTCTTAAGATAGGCCATAACAGATTACAATCAGACAATAAGCGAATACTTTGAAGGATGTGCTTAGCAAGAGTAGATAGTGATTCAATTAGATAAATAAAGAAGAGCTGTATTCAATGATATTCAAATGAAGTTGTAAGTCTTTCATATCTCAACCATCAAAAATGTAGAATATGCACTCAAAAAAATGAATTAAGTAAATATGTATAAAAAAATAGAAAATAGAAGCTCAAGAAATATCAAAACCTATTTTTATGTTTAAAATAGAAGATTAGACAAGACCAGTGTTGAATAAATTTAATATTAATGATTACATTATGTAAACAGAAATGGAAATTAGGAATTAATAACCATCTTTAAATTTGAAATCAAAATAGGCTACATAAGGTAATATGATATCTAATTTAAGAGATAAAGTCATTGTGGTCCTCAATCAAGAGAACTATAAATCGTGATAGCTCTTATGATTCAGTTTTTAATTCATTGAGTTAATCAAATTTCGTAGTTAATGATCAATTGTTTGCAAAGTTGGCAGGCTCAAATGAAGAACTTGATTAATTTTTAGATTCATTAAGAGAATCTAAGTTACCAATGGATGCAAAATCATAATTGATAAAGCTAAACATTTATATGCAGAACCTCCATAAATTATTAGTTGATTTAATTCATTATGTAATTGATTTTAAGAGAATTAGTTATATCATCGGAATCTAACTGAGTAAACCATAAAGTTAATTAAGTAAACATTACAAAAGTACCATACATTCCCAGTTCAGGATGATTTAAAAGATCAAATTACGTTATATTATGATAACATACTGAAACAACCTTGTTTGATGGATGTTGAATTTTGGAAGAGACACTTTATTATAAAGCTGCATGAACAATAATAGGTGGATTCATAAAATGAAGTAAAGAAACATGAAATTATTGCCGAAATTAAATTTTAATCTTCAAAACTCCTATAACACAGTATCAATCCAAGTGTCATCATACAAGCAGTTTAGAAACTAGAATTAGAACAAGATGAGATCGATCAAATAATAAATCATATCAAAATGAAGGTTGATGAGAAGTGAGAAGAATTTAAAATAAAAAATATCGTTTTTAATGTGAATATATTTATCATTGGATGATTGCTAAAAAGACTGCCAATGAAGCCAATAGATAAGGACTACTTGAATCTTCAGATTCGTCTTCTTAACAGGCGACACAAGTATCATTGTCCCAATAATATCCACCGTCTGTATTCTTTGAACAAGTGTCTTGAGTAAAATCTGTAACATCACTTCTGTCTCCACATTTGCTAGTTGTTTTATCCCATTTACATAATGTTTAAGCACCGAAGATACCATCATTAGCTACGGTACATAATGCTTCACTTGTAAAAGAAGAGCAGGTGAAAGCCTTACAAGCAGTTCCTGAGGCATCACATCCTAAATCTGCACATACATCCATAGGTGCACCAGTGCAAGTGTCTGTGCTGAACTTTTCACATTTATTTGTAGTTGTATTCAACCAGCAGAAATATGAATCACTTATAAAATTATTGCTGCAGCCAGCAACAGTAGCGGGTAAAGTTGAGCAATCTGAAACAGCTGTGTAGGTGGAACAAGTGTATTTTCCATTTGCATTTGGAGTTAAAGATGCAGCTGCACAGTTTCCTTTTTGGATCATACATAAAATTGGCTTAGCTGCTTCATAAGTGGAACATGCTTTTGAGTCTTCACAAACTCCAGAGTTATTTATTGTGCAAGAATCAAGAGTATCGCAAACATCAGTTGATACGTCCTTACATGCCTTCTTTGCGCAGGCAGTTCCCCAAACACAGTCAACAACATTGTTGCATTCAGTTTAACTTGTGAATTCTGTACAATCGCACCAAAAATCTGCTGTTAATGCTCCGTATGTGCCAACAGCCAATATTGTTATGAAAAACAATTTTTACATTAATTTTATTAATGGAACTTGCAAATATCATTTCGTTTTTGAATTATGACAGGTAAATCACTTTATTAATTAACAGTAAATTAAAACCAGTGAATAATTTTATAAGTACATTTAGTATTAAAAATATCTATTGAAATTTGTTGTATCATTACATGCACTCAATACTATTTGAAAAGAGTATCTTATTAATATGTTTTTTCATAAATTAATCAGATTTCTTCAAGTTAAGAATTGTCACTTATACGAGTAAAACGCTCTTTAAATGATTTTATTTATATAAGATTGTAGAGTTACATCTAATTAGATTGTAAATTAAATTTATTTCTTATAAAAAATGAAAGAACAATTGTTTCTAAAATGAAATATAAATTCATTATCTTTTCAGGAGAAAATTAAATTCTGTGTCAAATAAATCAAATTATTTGATAATTACAAAATATTGTTGTCGATTATTACTTATTCATCTCGTTTTTTAATTATTGATTCTCAAAATATACTTCGAATTTTATGAATTAATTTTTCATTCCTTTTTTAATTAATACACAGAGAAGACTTAAATGAATAAGGAGGAATTTATAGTCAATCCTATTTATATAAAACATAAATAATAAGGTTGTTTGAATCACAACCTAAAATAAGTTCAGTTCAATTTTAAGTTTTAAATTGAAGAATTGGCGCTCAAATTTTTTAATAAAAATAATTAATAAATAATATTTACATTTACTCCTTCTTCATTAGGCCTTTACTAATTTTATTATAGCTTTTTCTTCATAAAATCACTTATTTATTTAAACAAACTTCTTAAACCAACTAATTCTAAAGAATACTCTTTTGAAAGACATCTTAATCAATAGTTATATATGATGAAAAATAATAGATAATAAGTTTTCTTGATAGAAATATTTTATGAATAATTCTGCTATTATAAATTTGTTTAATTAGAATGTAAATATATTAGTAGGACCAAGGGCAGAAAATCAAGAATATTAAAATTAAATAAAGAGATAAACAGACTAATAAATTTTGAATTCATTAAGTAATTGTCATTAAAATTAAATTATATAAAGAATCTAATCAAATTTTGTCATATGATAAGGATTCAATCTAAGATAATATTATATAGAAATCATAAAAGAATTCTATCGAATGTTCTACAAAATAATAGATATATCATTTTAACAGCGAAAATCTTAACAATTAGAGATATTTAATGAAAATGTTTCTTCCTTGAATCTAACTAAAATGATATGATAATTTAAATTTAGTATTGATAGAGCATTTTAACAAGATTAGATTTTACTAACAGGTGATGATAGTCTGTCTCAGTGAATATTTTACTTTTATTTTTAAATTCTTTACTAAATTTAACTAAGCTAGAATGAATTGAATTAATAAAAAGAAGAATAGAGTGACCATTTTGAAAAGTTCCACCATCTTTCCAATTTAAAATTAGAATATATTAAGAAAGTTCGATGATATATGGCCAAAAATAATTATTTGGCCAAGCTTGGCAAAATTTATTTCAACAAAGTACTTAGCTATAATTTGCAATCATCCATCAATAAGTAAGTCATGGCTTATTATGGATAGGAGGCTAAAGCATAAAAAATGCTCTACAGTTTATGGGACTTTATGAGAAGCAGCTATACAAGGTAAATTTTTTGAAAATTCTCAGAAAATAAGCAAAGTAGATATCCTAAAGATTAGAAAGCATCAGAATTCTTTTTTGATTGATGAGTTTTCAAATGAAGGAGTTATAAAACCATGGTTTCTGATTTTTATCATTCCATAATCTTTTTTCATTTATTACATCTGTAAATTCTGAAGTGGAAATATATTTAAACTTTTCGCTCATTTTTGGAAAGAAAATATTAAATTTTGTTTTCACTTCAAAGATAGTTTTATTTATCTTTATTACAAATTTAAGGGTCACATTAAATTTATTAATTATCAAAATTGTTTGTGAATTACATTTATATAGGTTTTTATTTTATAGAAACCATTAAATTCTATTATGAAAAAAATAATTAAGAAAAAAAGTATTTATTACAAATTAGAATTTGAGTATTTTTTTCTTTTTAAAATAGAAGAATCAGCAGACCATTTTGGACACCCAATTATAATAGATTATCATATCAAAAAGTTATTTTGCTAATTTAAAACTAAATTAGTGTTATTATTAATTAAATAATTTCATGAGTTACGATGGTGCAATAAGTAAGAGATTAACTATTGCAATCTAATAAAAGCTAATTAGGATGCTATGGATTGAAAATATTTATAATAAGTAGAAATTTAATTCTGAGTACTATAAATTTGAAGATTATTAAGAAATATAGAAGTAATATAAATAATTAAGTATCTATATATATTAATTTCGCTAAGTAATAGCCGAATTATGTTGAATTTTCAAATTGGTTCAACCATTTATATTCAAAGTAGGAAGATTCTCTAACTGATAAAATTATTTTGAATTTTAAGTAAACTTAATTGCAATCAACTGAGATTAAGATGAGGCTCTAGTTTTAAGAATGTTTACAGTAAGAATAATAATTTAGTAGTTCGCTTCACTATGTCATAATACTACTTGAAATAATTTATTTTTTCTAATTAAAATGGTATAGAGAATGTAAGTCGAAGTCTAATTAATTTTCAAGAATTTATTGTGCAAAACTAATTATATAGAATGTTTAAGGATGAATACTTTTAAAGTTCATTCTATTCTTTTATTGGCACAATAACAACAAAAAATATTTTAGAAATATTAATGTTCCAAAGTTTAAAATTAAATAAAGATTGAAGGTTGTCATTTTCTTGTTATCAAAATCTGAATAGGAAGATAGGAGAATAAATTTAAATATTAGTCTCTTTACAATTATGATTTAATGATTGAGAAGTGAATTACTAGGTAACAATGAACCTATAATTTATGTTAAAATTCTTTCAAAAATTGATAATAATAATCTAGAATAATAAATCACTTAATAATGAATGAGTAGTAATCATTTAAACTAAGGCATTTGGTGAGGCTTAGTTTAGTTTACTTTCACTGCTTGATGAACAGGATTATTGAATCTACAATGTAATTATAAAGATATACTAGATATTATCTAAAGTAGAATCTTCTTTTTGTTCAAATATTGTTTGCTAGAAGTAAGGATGCTATAAGCATTGCGTAGCAGTAGGTCGTAATTTTGGATCCTTTTGAAGCATCAATAGAACTAAATCATAAGCTTAAGGAATTTTAGTTTTTATGAGTTCCAAATGAGTTAGATCATAGTCTGCAGAGATATTCTTCAAAAGCAATGTTTAAGGGTTTTTGGAAGACCCAAAAGGATTCTTTAATGTCAATCTAGAATTAATATAGGATTTACAAATTAAAGAACATTACACCACAGCTAAATATGTCAACCTTGGTATCATATATGTTTTATGTGAACACTTCAGGAGCTGTGTAACCTGGTGTTCCACATCTATGGATATTGTAGTTTTATTATAATACCTTGTATTATAATAAGGGATTTAACTTTTGTGACATGCCAACCCGAAGTCTGCCAATACTAGACTGCTGATATCGTTTGGTATTCTAAGTAAGACATTCTAAAGCTTGATATCTCGATGCAGTATATCCAGTTAATGAAGATGCTAAACAACTAAATAATGGACTTTTTTTTATAAATACCACTTAATAATTTTTTCATCACCAATTGATGGTCGATATTATAGTTATTTTGATTCAAATGCTTAAGAAAGTCACCTCCAGGGCAGTATTCAAGTAGTATAGACAAGGAATTACCGTCACATGAAATCTCCTCCAATTAGATTATATTTGGATGAGGATGATCCCTTAGATTGTTTAGAATCATCTATTCCTACTTTATTTATTCCTTGTGATTATATGAGTTTTTATACAAAACGTGTAAAATTAGAATTGTCTGATGACACATGGGGAAGGTATGCCATCTTCTCGACCATATAGTTATTGGTTCCTTCTATCTGTAATAAAACTAGGATGATAATTATCAGATACAAATATTGTTGGCTATACCATTGATTCTTTTAAAACAGGGCTTTCTTTGGAACAGTACTTTCCCACGGAGAAGGCGCTCCAAATTCTGTAAATTTAGTAAGTCAATGTCAATAGTAACCTTAATGTTTCTGTCAATGCTTTCTAAGTCCATCGTTCCTGTTTTGTTCACTCATAATTAGAGATGAAAATACCTTCGTTTACTGAGCGAAACCATGTTAGTACGCTGTCTATAGTCCCACGCGGAATGAAAGCTATTTAGGAATCTGTACTTGTCATCTATTTAGGTAGATTTGATTTTACATTTATGGTCAAACCCAAGTGGCTTGCACTTAGGAAAACTTCGTGTTTAGATTATTCATTTGCTATCAAGTATCCATTACAATTAAAAAGCATGAAGGTAAAAATGTTTAAAAAATTTAAGTAATTTAAAATATCAAATTTGCTTATTATTTTTAATGACCCCTATAAGCCCCATGCAGTATTAACATAATAAAACAACCATTCATGTATTATAATTAAATTGTATTACATCATTAAATTAAAATCTTTATTATTAGAAATAAAAATGATAAACTTAATTAAATAGCAAAATGATTATTCTATTTTTACTTCAAAACCATAAACTCTAATGAAATTCGATCAAATATTTTCAAAGAAAAATTAATAATTTTTATGAGACTAAATTTTCATTATTTATGAAAATATTTAAATTTGGATAACAAATAATTAAAGTTTTGCTTTTTGATAATTAAGGCTAAAGAAAACATACAAATATTTAATTTATGGGCTTAATTTGTTGAATGGATACTAATTATAAATTTAACTAGCAAATCGCTACCTAGATATTTGTAACTGAAGTTGCAGAAAAATAAACTGATAAATGTTCCAATAATTTAGAAATCAACATATTATCTTAATATCTACAAAATCACCAATTAAATATAATTATAAAATATTGAATTATTAATCATTATTATTCTTGTAACAGTTCTTTAATCTTTTAATTAGCCTATTTTTCTGCATAATCCAAAGCACTATTGCCATCTATATTAGGAAATTATAGTACATTTGTCTTTGAGTGTTTTATCTGCATTCTCTGATAATAGGTATTTGACAATAAGGAAATGACTCCCTCTTGTGGCCAAAATCAAAGGGGTAAATTTATTTCCATAGGTCTATTCATTTATCGGATGATTCAATGTCACTAATTTTCTAACTGTATCTAAGTCTCCATCTCTAGCAGCACTCCATAATGCTAAATTTAGAATTTATTTAAACTCTTGAATGCAAACTTCACTTCTGAATCCGTGGTCATTTAATCAGCTGTTTAACCTTTGCTTGTTCTCATAGCACAGTACCGATCTTCATCCGCATCATACCTGCTTAATAAGTGAACCACATTTCTATTTTGATAAAACGATGCATAATGCAAAGGAGTCCAATCTCTTTTATCAACTGAATAAATATTTGCTCCTGTTTCAAATAACACTTTAACAACTTAATCATGGCCTTTTTTGGCTGCTAAGTGCATTGGAGTGCAATTTTGGTTATCCTGAAAATCAACTAAACTTTCTTAATTGGCTATTCCTGTCTCTATTAGCAATTGAACAGCCTTTGCTTAATTGTTTAGAGCTGCTACATGAATTGGATAGTATCCTTTATTAGATGAGATCTATTGATATGCTCCTCTTTCTATCAAAGTAGTTATTGCCCATAATTCCCCATAGAAGGCAGCATGATGTAATGGAGTCCATCCATTAGTGTCTATTACATTAACATCAGCATCCATTTCTAAGACTTTGTTTAACATGGTTTTATTGGATGATTTATAAGTTTATTCGATTGCCTTATGCACAGGAGTTATCCCATAGATGGTTGATTTTCCATTCACTCTTTACCCACAATTTACTAATAATGTAAAACTCTTATCATCTCCTTCATTAACTGCATTATTTAGATCCATCAAGTATTTTCTCACAGAATCATTTGATGCATATTCCAAGGGAGTTCTTATTTTTCGTTTGCATTTTATTTTTGGATTTGCTCCCAATTACAACATAAATTGAATTGCTGCAAAGTCCCCTGCAAAAGAGGCCAAATGCATAGGTGTCTTAAATTATATTTAATTTTACATATCCATCACTATCTTATTAATTAAGAATATCTTTTTATAGCTTCTTAATATTGCTCATCAAATTAGTTTGTTTTTGTTAAAGCAGTTATGAATTTAAGAAATTGCATATAGTTTCACGATATTGTTTGTATTGTCTTGGATCAATCTTACTTTCTGTTGTTTACACCAACAATTAGACTTCCATAAAAATATCATAAAATAAATCCCATCCTTAAGTTTCAAAATCAAATTATGCCAATTGTCTAATACATTAAAAACATTTAGTATATTTGGATAGACTACCATAATGTATAGCATTTCTTTGAAATTGGTCTAATGTAGCATTGACTCTGCTAAAATATTGTAGATTTTAATCCAAAAATTGTTAATATTATTCGCTAACAACTGCTTGGAATTATTAGAATCTTTATTGGACTTGTTTTAAATGTTTATCTGCATTTATCAATTACCCTTTTTATGAGTCTGATTTTTTGATTTGATGCTTTTTCATTGTTATTTTCAATTCCTCCCATTTAGCCATATTTTATCTATGTTTAAACATTTAAAAGAGTATTTGAAGACATTCCAAATTACCTCTTTAAGCACAAACATGAAATACAGTAAATCCTGATTTAGATGTTAGAAATGGATCTGCTCCTTTCATAAGCAAATACATCACAATATTTTTGAAGTTATAATAACTTAATATTATAATTGAAATACCAAGCATAAAATAAAGGTGTTTTACCTTCAGAATCTTTTGAATTTATGATTTCCTCAACATTATTGAATTAATGCATCCAACTCTCAAGAAGAGTCAACTTTCCATCAATTACAAAAGCAAAGATATCTGGCTCTTTTTATTTATGATTAGCAATATTAAAAATCAATGATTGAGTGAGAAGGTCTTTGTCTTAATCCATAGCTAATGTTCTCGATTTATTTAATATAAATTTATATATGATGTCTGTTACATAATTAATAAATAATAAATTACTTAGTAAATGTTCACATATTGAATTGAATGTTTGTTCTGAACACTTTATGTATTTGATTAGTACTTAGCTATAATTACTAATTCATTTGCTTCTAATTTAAATTAGCGATTGAATTTCCTGCCATCAATTCTTAGCTTCTAATGGAACATTAAGAATTAAAAATTAATTTTTAATCATATCAATTATCATTTTTCTAATTAAAAATTTATTCAATCAAAGAGATATCAATTACATTAATTATTTACAAATAATTATCCATAAAATTGAATGATATATAAATATCCTTTGCGCCTATATTTAATTTTATTTAGAACATAATAAATTTACATATCTAATATCATTTATAAAGTGATTTACAGCTTTATTGGAATTATTGGAATTATTGAAATTAATATAATTAAAACTGATCTAATAATTATTATTTAAAAGAAATTTTCATCTAAAAAATGTGTCATTTAATGTATATATTATCTTTTAAGAAATATGTTGCTAGTTTTTCCATTATTGAAATTTTAATTATAAGTTTGAGATTAAGATAAGGTCAACACTCACAATTAAAATTCAATATTTTTTCCAAAAATAGTTTAATTGTTAACTAGGCAAATATATTATCTTCTGCCATCTGATAGATGATTTTGAAAATTAAATATGAAATAATTATAATAATTTAATGTCATATAGAGAACTTCGTAACTTCTGTGAGTAAATGAGGGCTTTGGGTTATCATAGGATAATTTCAATGGAAAACTTTAGAAGGCCTAATTTTGAGCTTGTGGCTGACATTCTTTTTTGGCTGGCTTAAAAGTATGATCCAAACTCGGATATTTCTGATAATATTGACGAGGAAGTAAAAATAATATTAAAGCTTAGCGACATAGGGTAGAATTTATTAAGCAAATAACAACTCTATTTGTTAGTAAGGCTAGGCTTAAGATAAACCCAAAGAGATTGTATATGGCTGATGTTTACGCTGTTTAAGAAATTTTGAAAATTTCAACATTCTTGTATAAGGCTTAAGTATCCCCACCTGCTGATGAGGAAGAGATTCATGATTTTGTAATTATATCTATGAGTGTTTAAAGTCCCTCCCATCGAAATTAAGTAATATTAAGAGTCATAAGTTATTGGCTCAGGAAATTACTGATCTGGCCACAAGACTGTATGATTAATTAGGAAAGGAGGATGAAGTCAAAGTAGCAAGAGTAAGAACATTATGATAATCCATAGGAAAAAGCTTTGCAATTTTTGTCTAATGTCTCAAGAGGCGGAAATTCACAATCTGAATAATCTTAAATACAGAATTGCATCCAAACCATATTGAAATAGCAAGAAAAAAATATTCAGGAGATGTCCAAATATGTAGGTAATTTAGAGAGGGATCAAAAATAATTGGATGAAAAGATAAAGAGAAAAACAAAAGAACTAGAATAAGCAGAGAAAAGATTAAAGGGCATGACGAGTGTTAAGCCTGCTTATTAGGAGGAATATGATAGATAAGAATACGAATTGGAGAAGTTGTATCAGGTAATATGATTTATGAAACAATTAGATTTATGTCGAGAAATTTAGAAATCTAGTTTATTTGGAGCACGTCTTAGATGCACAAAATAGGTAGGCAGAATTGGAATAAAGGAGGAAGCATGAATAACTTAAAGACGTGAGGGATTGGATTTAGATTGCGTAAGACAAAGAATTAAGAGGGGATGATGATGGAAATGATGAATAGTTAGATCAATTGGGAGGAGATTCCCGATTATAATCAAGTAATAAGGAAAAGCGTAATAATGATTTTATGAGAAATTAATAAGGTGGATTTAACAGATAATAAATGGATGAGGATGGTGGAGAAGACGTAGATGATATTGATGATATAGACGGAGAAGTTGATGACGACGAAGATGGAGAGGATGAAGATGATGGAATTGAGAATTTTGATGATGATAATGAAGCTGACTTTTGAAATAAATTAATCCATTATCTGTATAAATATTATTAAAAATGGGAGTATGTTCAAATAAGAGTAAAGGGTTGAAATACTAAGAAGATGTACTTAATTATACCAAATAGATTAGTAATATTTACATTTATTGGATATTGAAAATCCTGTCAATGTGAATCAGAAATATGCCAATCATTTCACTCTAATTCAAAATTAATTTACTGGTAAAGGCATTAGACGCACTAATAAATACACTACCAATTTATCAAGGAATGAGTGGGAAATGATGCAGAATTAATTTTGGGGTAGAGTAATAAAGTCATATAAAGATAGTTATAAGGATTCAAAATATTGGTCAACCATACGCAAGGCTCTGTCATAAGATGATGAAAGTATGTCTCATCTTTACAATTTAGAATCCTCTATTGCCATATTGACATTTTGCAAATTAAAACTGATTGGTAACACAATCCAATTATTAATTACAGATAGTATAAATATTTTTAATCAAGAACAAGTATTTTAAGTTCCAGTATTTATTATTAATGAACCAATATCTTGGAACAAAGAACCCTTAGTTCTGAATTTTGAAATATCTTAGCTGCAAGTAATCTTTAAAGATATTTAGGTGAGGATACGTAGTAGTAAGCTCCCTAAGGATTTTTTAATCTAAACAGAGAGCACATCAACCGTTCTTGAAATCAAATAGAAGATTTTGGAAGCAGCCAAAGAAAAAACCTGCAGATTATATTTGAATGGTAGAGAGTTGGCAGATCAAAATTACTTGGGAAATTATAATATTACTTCAGGAACAGTACTAAAAATAAATAAGTTAGATAATACAGGCTTTTTTGTGATTATATATTTAAAAATGGTTGGTATTATTTTATATTATGCATAAACAAAAAGCCTAGATTCTGTTCAAATGTCATCAACAACACGAGAAACCTGAATATGAAGAAGCCACTTTTACAATTGCTAAAATTATCGAAATCAATAAATCCACAACAATTATCGAATTAATTTTAGAGAATTGCAAGTTCACATTGGATTGTGACTTTGGCATCTAAATATCATCGTATTTTACCCTTATTAATCTAGATTATAATCATTGATATACTTAGGTTTGAATAACTGCAATCTAGTTTCTTTGCAATATATTCCAAAAATTGAATCATTGAAGCGATTGACTTTAGACTATAATTTTATTCACAATTCTGAACTAATCCACTTAAAATATTACCAAGACAAGCTCTTGTCCTTATCCATTATGCAAAACCAACTAGATTTCTCAGATTAATAATTATTGCGAGAATTCTATTTATTTGAGAAATTAATTCAATTATCAATTGCAGGGAATTTTAAAGATATAACTGAATAAGACAGCATAATGATAAGAAATGAGATATTTAAAAATATGAAAAACCTTGTATTTTTAGATACAATTGCCAAAGGGGAATGTAAGGATTTATACTCATACTTTAGATCTTTCGACTTCTTTGCCAAATTAATTTAATGATTAAAAATAGGAACAAGATTATTTATCAAGAATAGACGTTGTTGACTGGAAACCTGAAAAAGAATACTAGGATGTTGATCAATGAATAATATAACATAATATAGAAATTAATCAAGCTATCAGATTATTATTTATTAAATTATTAAGATTGTAAATATTTAGAATATATATCAAGAAAAGTTATTAAATTTATTAACTATGATTTATTTAAATCAAATATATAAATGAATAACTTGTAAAACAGTTAATGAATAGCATTCTAAACTAGGTGTCCAAGATAATTAATAAGGCTATTCATTTAAAAATTCACTCCTTATCTGTACCCTTCTGGATATGGGGGGTCATAGCACTTTCTTGTTTGCTCTTGCTTACTGTAACCTAATTCATTACAGAAATAAGCTATATATTCAAAATAATCAGTTTAAAAATTTCTTTATTAAAGTAAGATGACTAGATTTTGATTTGTTTACTGCCCTACTATTTTAGAATGCGTTAATAATTTTAATATAATTTAGATAATTTTCACTACCATTATTTTAAACAGGTATTTACAAGAACTTGTTTATCAGAATTAAAATTGAATAAATTATATTATTAATTTATTTTCGAGATTTTATTTCAATCATTATTAATAATTAAGCTAATTATAAAGGAATTAAATATTCAAATTTATTTGTTGTTATGTGATATTATTCAAGTTTATATCTGCAAAAAACGAAAGCATGATATTAATAAATAACTTTTAATAAAATTAAACTAATGAACAAGTCAACGCTTCTACTGCTACTTTGCCTATCCTTAACTGCTGCCTTTCCAAAATCAAGGAGATTAAACGAAAATACTAAAAGAAAATTAGCAGAATCTTCAGTTGATATTTCAGGTACTTGGGAGCCCTTAAGGATTAAATTTGAATATGTAACTGATGCTGATCTTCAAACAAAAGAGTTTTTGAATCAGATCTTCTCGATATGTGGCACATTTTTGTCAAAACACCTTCTGGTTAGAAGGAGTTCAGATAAAATCTAATTACCTCAAGATGCTCCAACATAATTCAAGGAATACTTTGAGATGGGTACTGATATGTTGTCTGTCTAACATGACGCTGACCTGGTATCTAATTGTAATATATTTTTAGGTCTTTTTTATAAATACAATGAACGATAGTAATGACAGTACATTAGCCTTTTGTGCTCCAGTTGTTTTTGATGACAAGACTAAAAGACCTATCTTTGGAGCTATCGGATGGAATATGGCCTATAGTTAAGTGAGTACCTTAACAAATGCTGGATTTGAATCACAATTAGCAACAGCTGTTCATGAAATCATTCATGGACTTGGTTTTGTGGAGGATCTTTTTAACTAATTTTATGATTCAGTTACAGGTGAAGTCTATCCAGATGGAGGCATGATATAGGATGGGGACGTCGTGAAGATCATAACTCCTAGAGTGCTAGCCTTTGCTAGGAAACATTTCGCATGTGATGATATAGAAGGAGTACCTATGGAATAAGAAGGTGGTGATGGAACTGCTGGATCTCATTGGGAAAGAGCCTTATTCTACAATGAAATGATGACAGGAAATGACATGGTTAGTGATTTTGTACTGACAGACTTTACATTTCAATTATTATAAGATTCAGGATATTATAGATTAGCTGATTACAAACCTGATATATTAACATGGGGAGAAGGATAAGGATGCAGCTTCTATGATTCAATGTGCGAATCTGATTTCCCAGAATTTTGTGCTGATGAAGGAAGTGTAGGATGTGCTATAACCCATAATGGTGTTGGAGTTTGTTCTAGTGATGATTTATCCAACAGTTGTAAGTATTATTAAATCGATCCTAATCTCGATTGTAGAAATGCTAATTCAGTTGGGTATTCTGACAATGGAGCTACCTTTTAAGATTTTGGCTATCATAGTATGTGTGTCGTTGGTGGTTTTGCAGCAGCAAGTGGCACTCCTTAAAAGTTCAGTTGTTATAAATACAGTTGTGATGGCGCATTTACTATCACAGTCAATGGTAAATCCATAGATTGCTCTTCTGGAGGAGAGAAAACTCTTGATGGATTGAGTGGTAGCATCACTTGCCCTGAGAATTACAAATAGTTTTGTGAAAATGCCGATGAATGCCCAAATTAGTGTAACAAAAGAGGTTTCTGTATGAAAGGTGTATGCACTTGTTATGGAAATTATTATGGATCAGGTTGTGAACAAGAAAACTGCACAAAAATTAGAAAAGGAACTGAATGTGTTGACTCATGTCCTTCTGGGTATTATCTCAATGATGCTGTCAATTATTGTATTGGATGTCCAGGAGTAATTATATTATTAATCAAATTAGTATTGCACATCTTGCTCGTCATACAATGCTTGTACACAATGTTAAGACGGTTATGAGTTGAGAGCAGGGTTCTGTGATTTATTATCCAGCAGCAGTTATTCAAGCCATCTAGAAATTCTAGTCCTTCTATCAATAGTGTTAATCTCTTGATATCGATGATGAGGTTATTAATTATATGCAAAACATAACAATATAAATTCAATTGATATGTGGATACGTCCTGAAATTCTTTAGAATTTATTCACTAAATAGTGGTAGTACCCCTATTGAAATGAATATCTTTTTTTCTTATTTTATTTAATTAATTTTACCATTGATTCTTTACTAATAAAATTTATTTGAGTTTTTATTTATAAATAAAATCAAATTAATTATCACATAATGTTACATGAGCAACACTAGCCTTTTATTTAAGGTTTACTCAATTCGATTTCTTTGTAAGTTTAAATTGAGTAGTATTAAGAATCAAGCATACTCAAATAGGCACTTTCTGTCATGTAGTTTTTTTACACACTATCAGTCATATTCCTATGAATGCTTTCTCCCATTCCTCTATATGTATTGATTATTGGCCTTTAATTATTTAATTGAATTTACCATAAACATGTAAAATTTGGTAATGTTCCCTTATATTTAAGCATCAATTAATCTTCATTTATATATTCTTAAAGATAACTTGGATCTTTACAAAATTGTATCTTTTTTGCCGTTTCTGGATGCATCAATTCTATAAAATTATTATTCAAATAAACTTTCAACTAATTTCCAAGCTGCCATTAAAACGAAAGGCGGATTGAGTAGATGTAATTATTCTAATGAGGCTGTGTAGTTTGATTATGTAACATCAATAATTCTTTTGATTATCTGCAAAATATAGACAAAATTACTTGGTGTGGCATTCTAAATATACTGATATCATTTAAATCCACAATAATTCTCCATTTCTCTACATGGTAAGGCACTAACATAAATTTTTATATATGATTCAAGAGAACACATATTGCATTGAGTATTGGTGGCAATTATTCCTATTATATTAATAAAATTTTTACAATATTTGTACTTATTTTTGAAACCTATATAAAAATTAATGGCCTAAACTGTTTGTCTCTCCCCAAACTAAAGACTATCCCTTTTTTCTCAAAATTCAATAATTAATATTACTAAGATATCTTCCCCTGCTTGTGTTAATACTTGATAATCTGAATCCTCCTTCCATTTCAAATACCTCATTAATGTTTAAAAAGCCATCTCAATGTCAAAATTGCCAGAATAACAGAACTTCAATGTAGTTTATTTATCCCACTACAATGGTAGTTAAACCTGTTTTTTTGCGATAAGATCCTCTAATTTTTATATCAATTCTTCTTCAACATCTTCAAATTCTACATTATAAAACACATTTCGTTTTAATTTTCCTTCCACATAATACCTAATATATTCATCTAATTAAATAACCAAATTACCTGCATGTTTTAATTACATTGCTTATTTGGGAGGTTTAAGATAACTGAAATCCATTAAAATGTATTAAAATAAATATTTGTTAAAAACAAAATACAAAATACAAAAAACCAAATTCCATTTTATTAAAATAGATACAAAAAACATTTATCCAGTGAAAGAGAATCAGAATAATTATGATATAATAATACTTATAATGGAAAATTGAAGTTTTGATACTATTAAGAAAAAATCTTGAAATATATTAAAATATACTATTGATATTAATTTTATGTATATAAAATATAATAAACTAAGTTCCAAATCTTTTTTAAAAGGGAATGTTAGTCATTGATATTCGTTTTCCATCCTCTCTAAATTATTTTAACTTGGAGTATTCTAATATATTTTGACATTTCTTCCACTATCTTCTATTTTTAATACGCTTGGCCTATTCTGATTTCGTTTGATTTTTCTAAAATGTTAATGATTTCTATTTATAGTACTTTTTTAATTAGAAACATAATGAACTTATATAGTGTCTTTTATTAGGCGAATCTGCTTCCATAAGTTCTCCTACAGGGCACGAATTATTAGTTGGATATAAATCATATAAATGTTAAGAATCAGCAATTAATTGGAGGTCATTAATCATATTTAATTTATTTTTAATATCAAAATAAAACAGCACAGAATTTCTAATCAAACCTCTATAAAATACTTTGAAATTCATTCTGAGCCATTGTATCTATGCATATACAAATCTACCTCTTAAAAGTTCATTGATTAACCATTTCTTTATTTAAATTGACTACAATAAGTTATATTATTAACTATTTATTTAATAGCAATTCTCTTAATAAAAAAAGAACTTAACATTCTTTAAATCATATTTACCACTTATTTTTAATTCTTTCCCATAATCTTATAGTATCATTTTTATAACTAAATTATTTTTGTTAAATTAACTTAAAATAAATCAAAAGAAACAATCTAATAATATGATATTAGTATTGCCCCCAGACAATATTAATAATTTTAAAAATTTGGTTACTTAATTTCATATGCTTACATTATTTTTCCACTTTTTTTAATTCTTTTAATATAATTGTAACCCGGACTTTTGTTTTATTAAGATAATAATCCTCCAAATTAATGTTTGAATTAAATGGTTGATAGTGTGAGATTATTGTGAAATCGAAAGGGACAAATATTATGATGTTTATGATTACGTTGGATTTCCATAGAATCGAAGAACAGTTATCAAAGTTAGACTTGTCAAAAATATTATAAAATGTTGATTTGATGAATACATTCAATAATATTAACAGATTAAGTGACAATAATTATTAACTTGAATTGATAAAAGTTTAGATTCTTGTCATCCAAGATGTATTATGCTTCTAATTTAAATACATCTAGCTATTTAATCTCAATTAACAAAGGGGCTTTCTTTTTTTGAATAATAATTAATAATTATTTTTATGGATTTGTATCAGTTAGGTAATTTTTATATAAACTTGCAAATATAAATTTGTTGCTTACTTCATTTATTATGAAACTTTACAATTTTTGTAAATGGTATACCTAGGCTTAAATTTAAAACACTCGAAAACATAAAAATTATAATAATTATAAAATAGGAATTTGATTAAGTAGTATAATTGCAATATAATAAATTTTTATATTATCATGATATTAAAATAGAATATGAAATGAGAGATTGGATATGTTGTTCGATAAGTTATTATAAAATTAAATATATATAATTGGTTATATGTATAAATGAAATGTATATATCAGACCACGTGTTTATGAAATTAAGAAAAATATCTTTATTATTTAATGTCAGGACCTGTGTTTAAGGCAGCAGCCAAATGGACTGGAAGAAAGATCAATGTTAAAAATACAGTAGTTGAATTGGACGGAGATGAATAAGCAAGAATCATTTGGAAGATGATCAGAGAGAGATTGGTTTTGCCATATTTGAATGTGAATTTAGAATATTACGATTTGAGTATGGAACATAGAGACAAGACTGATGATAAGGTATGATATTTTACTAGAAAATCAAGGTTACTTTCGATTCAGGATATGCTATCTTAAAACACAAGGTTGGTGTTAAATGTGCAACAATCACAGCAGATGAAGCAAGAGTTGAAGAATTCAAACTTAAAAAGATGTGGCCATCACCAAATGGATCAATCAGAGCTATTTTGGATGGTACCGTATTCAGAGAACCCATTATTTGTAAAAATATCCCAAGATTGGTTCCAGGATGGACATAACCCATTGTGATTGGAAGACATTCATATGGAGATTAATATAAATGCTAAGATGTTAAATTACCAGGACCAGGAAAATTAGAATTAATATACACACCAACATAAGGAGAATAAGTTAAGCGAACAATCTTTGAATTCAAAGGAAAAGGTGGTGTTGGATTGGGAATGTACAATACCTACGAATCTATTGTTAACTTTGCTCATCAATCATTTTAATATGCTTTGATGAGAAAATATCCATTGATGTTGGGAACAAAGAATACTATTTTGAAATAATACGATGGATATTTCAAAGATATTTTCTAAGAGATATTCGAAACTAAATACAAAAAAGTATATTATCTAATATTTACAATAGGATTTCGATGCCAACAAATTATGGTATGAACATAGATTGATCGATGATTTGGTTGCTTAAATGATGAAATCATCAGGAGGATTTGTGTTGGCTTTGAAAAACTACGATGGTGATGTCCAATCAGATATCGTTGCTTAAGGATATGGATCTTTGGGTATGATGACATCAGAATTGGTTGCTAATGATGGTGTTTATGAATCTGAAGCTGCTCACGGAACTATCACTAGACATTACAGAGAACATCAAAAGGGCAAGGAAACATCTACTAATTCAGTTGCCAGTATCTATGCTTGGACCAGAGGTACATCTTATATATTATTTTCTTAGGTCTCAGACACAGAGGAAGATTGGATTAGAACTAAGAATTGATCAAATTCGCTGAAACTCTTGAATCATCTATCATCCAAACTATTGAATCAGGATTATTTACCAAGGATTTGGCTTTGATTGTTCATGGTCCAAAGGCTGACAGATCAACTTATTTGAATACAGAACAATTCATTGATGCTGTCAATGGGTAATTGTAATCAAATCTTGGATTTTTGAAATGAGATATTATAATCATCAAATATAATAAAATAATATTTCTTCTGCTTAAACTTAAATATTTTTAATAGCATTTTTAATATTTTATGAGTGAACACAATATTCATCAGGAAACTAATCAAAAACTAAATGAAATTTTTAATTCAATTAAATTAGAAAATGTAAAAACTTAAGAAGCCTTCAAAAAAATTTCTAATACTAACAATCTTATTACTCAAGTGAAGCGATGTCAATCATTAACCTTACTCCTCCAGAATGTTTAAAATCTAAACCAAGCTCAAAAAGAATTCAAGGAAATTAAAATTAATAATCTATCCATTAAACTAAATAGCGATGTCGTCATATATACCAAAAAAAATGGCCATTGTATTGCAAAAGCAGTTTAAATTATTGGAGTTGCAAGATTCCAACAATTTACACCCATAATTCAAGTCTAATGGTACTACACCAAAAAGGATTTAAAATTGATTATAGGACAATATTGGGATGGCATCAGCTAAAGAGAATTATTCTTGTCTGATCAATATGATTATATATAACCAGACATAATTGTTGGTGAAGCCTAAGTTTTGGAGCTAGAACAATTCAAGCAGAAAAATTTATCAACAGGCTTCGTTTTCTTTTGTAGGTAATTTTTATATCATACTTCATAGATCATTTTATAAAAACTAGTAAATCATCCCACCAATCTAAAAATGGGAGAAGCATTGCAAATGTAGATAGCCAATGAATCCTGATAGGTAATCAGTAATCTGCGATATTTGTTAATTATTGTTTCACAAAGATTGCATACCATTAAACACTAATGTATAAGGAATATATGTATGTCCTTCATGTAAGAAAAAAAAGTGATCTAATTAAAGTTAACTTCGGCTTATTATCAATTATTATTGCTATTTTTACATATACTATTATTTGTATTTCAAAAAAGTCTATATAAAATTCTCAACTCATACATAAGAATACATTTAAAATAGGTGCAATAGTTTTTAATTCTTGTATAATTTCTACTTAAGCTATATATATATACTGCAATAAAAAAATAATGTTTAAAGGTAATATTGAGTTTAGAATACATTATACGAATAAAAATATAATTATTATATATGACAGAATAATTGAACGGTTCTTTTGTTAAATAAGAGGAAGAAATTATCTAATCAAAAAAGGAAGAAATCTTATAGTTCTTTGAGCAATAGGGCTATAAACCTAATTCTGTGTTCGATGATTAACTTTGGTTTTTCCCTGAAATCAATAAGAGTTATGATCATATTTTGTGGAAAATTATTAATGATGCCCTTGGATATGATTATAATAAAGACGATCATGTAGAGTGATAATTTTACATAGTTCGCAACAGAAACAAAGATTGAGGCTTTTGTTCAGAGGTTATTAGATGAAGCTCAAATGATACATACGAAAGTAATGGATTTAAAAAAAAACATTGATTCTTATAAAGATGAAATAGATAATTTTGACAAGTTTTCAAAGATAATTGAAGCTAGTAATCATAAATAAATTCTATGATAGATAAAACTGAATATAATTAAGAGAATGCATTCGTAATATCTTATGTGGATGAAATCAATTAAATAAATGAGATTGCAAAAGTAAATTAATTTAGGATTATAAGTTCTACAGTATCAAATATAAGATAGGCACAATACTCTAGAATTACTAATTATTATACCCAGAAAACTCGAATCGCTCTACCTGCATTTCCAACGATTATTCCATTGAATCGATCTAACTTATTGTAATGGGAAGGAGATTAGATAAAGGAATCGAAGAGACTAGAACTTCAGGAGAAGATTATAAAGAATTAGCTCAAATCAAAATACCAATTTAAGATATATACTAATAAGTAAGGCCCAGACATTTTGCATTACCCACAATTCCCTAGTGCTATTTGATGGTTAATTACTAAGATAAAAGTTTAGATGCACCATTTTGTGAAAATGTAACTATAAATTTACGTTTTGATTTGAGATTGTCTTATTTGTATAGAATGCAAATTATTAAGGACCAGAAATAATATAGGACCGAACTTATAGAAGTAAACAATCACCCAATAACTTATTAGGCAAATGAAGACAAATTTTAATAGCAGCTAGGATTGATGTAGCAATTATTATCTCCATTTAAATCAGAACCTAAATTGCATTATGTGCCAGCCAAAGGCATAGGATTATAATCAGATTTTAAGGATGATAATAGAGAGAACTAATAATTTTTAGAAGAAATTAAACCTCCTAAAGAAAGAGAATCTTGTTGCCTTATCTGTTGAATTTAAATTGATATATTATTGAAATAATAATAATTTATTAATTCTCATAATCTACCCTTATTTAGCTATATATTCTATTAAATTTCTTAAGGAATGTAATACTAAATAATCAAGTTATATAAAATTCTTAAAGAATATACGTCAATATAATATAATAAATTAATAGTTTGTTATTGAAAAAAGTATGATTTAGATAATTTAGGAGTAATGCGTATAAGTTAATACATACAAAATAAAGTTATCATTCAATAATAATGAAGTTATAATAGTAGATCATCATCATGGTTATTCAAATGAGTATTCCAACCTTCTAAGTTTTTTGGCCAAGCCATCCACTAATTTTATTTTGGTTTCTCAAAATTACCTTGACTAATACTCCTATGAGTTATTTATTATGATTATAATTTTCGAATAAAATATGGCGAATTAGGCTCACTAGGTTGTTTTGTAGATGCCTAACATTTAGGGGTGGCATTGCTTAAGTCATCTATTGCCAACGATTACTTGTCTCGAAATTTTAGATGAGGAATTTACAATATTTATTTTTCTTATGAATTAGATTACTTAGAAGACTTTTCTTGCACTGCAATAGGAATTTGGAATATTTTGAATTTCTTCTCTAATCGATTATCATTAGATCTAATAGATTTTATGTCGCTGTTTATATCAATAACATAGAATCCTTCTTTGATTTGCAATTTTTATGTTTGAAATAACTATTTCGATTTTCCTTATTTTGAGTTCATTATTTCTTTTCTCAGTTAAATGATTTTCTTTTCAATAGACAATTTTCGATATCCATTCTATTGTTGTTATTTTTATAAGGGTTATGATTATTTTGTAGGAGATAAAGTATAAGGTTTTAAGAGCGTCGGAACTTATTCTCTTAATGTAGGAATGTTAAATTGATTTTTTGAAGAGACTTTTTATTCTAAATGTATTAGATGCATCGGTTTAGTAGTTCTTGAAGTTTTGGAAGAATTCATAATTATTAATTATTAATTGAAAATAATACATCGAAAGTTAATACAGGTTTTTAGGATATAATTAGTTAATAACTCAATTTACAATAAGTTAGAGTGTTGTAGCTTAAGCAATTTAGCAAAATTGATATTTTCTTCCTCTAATGTTATTGAAAATCTCTATTTATCTTTTCAGCAAAATGCAAATATTCCCTTCAACTTGAAGGTTGAACTTTTTTTAGTACAAAATTGTAATTATAATTTATTGATATTATTTCAATTTTATTTGTATTTAATTTTGCCATGCTATTACAAAATTAGAATATGTTTATAAATAATCTCATAAAAGGAGTTAAGTATATGTTATGATAAAGGAATAGATATATTTGTTTTAATAATTTATATTTATTCCTTTTAATTAAATATTATAAGAATATTAATTTATTTAATGCTTTTATTAATACTCGTTTAGATAGTGTTTGCTTAAATCCAAGAGATTGATTGTGATGTGATTAATAAATTGCTAGAGAGAAGTAATGTGTTTATATCAATTTAGATAGAATATGAAATAAAATAGCCGATTATTTTATTATTTTATTTCAAGTATGGTGCTATATATTAATAAATCAAATCGCCTTGGTTGTAATTTAAGTTTTTAATTTAGACAATATTCTCAAAATTACACTTAATATGAATTCATGCAATTAGATATGAAAGAGTATTCCGAATAATGTATTGTTGGAATTTTTGAGCATAATTATCTTCCATATGGAATCTACATAAATGATAAATTTGAATTTCATGCTGAACTAATTCGTGAATCTGCTCAACTTATTGAATACTTGGAATAAACAAAATAGTTTGAATTTGCCCCATTGCCTAAATTTAATAAATATAGAAAATTGTAGAATATGCTCACAAATTACATTTTTGTAATTATCACTTTCTAACTTAGATCTAAAGCATAAAGGCCATAGGTGTTGTAGCATTGATAATTTTTGCAATTTGGTTCAGATTATAAATTTACAAGGATAAAGACAAGTCAGAATGATGAGAAATTGTTCATTATTTAATAATGTTATTTTATTAAATTTAAATTATAATAAAAATAATTATAGCTCTTCTGGAATTATTGGAAGTATAAACTGCTTTTACTCTTTAAATGAATTAGTTAAAATACTCATATCAAATTATAATATAGATTTAAAATCGTTTAATTTTATTTGAAATCTTATTGACCTAATTGATATTTTAATGATCTGCACTTATTCATAATAATTTGAAATAGAATAGATGAAGAAATTATTATTCATAAAATTTCCTCAACCAATTAGATTAATCAAAAAAGCATTATAGATAACATAATTAAATATCGATATGTAAGTTCATTTTAAATGTTTATAAAAGTTAATAAATATTACAATTATTATTGAGAATAGTGACTCTAAAACTTTTAATATTTCTTACAATTTTCTGATTTTAAGTTATTCTTTTTGATTTAAAAATCGAATAAATATCAAGATACTAATTTACATTATAATAGTTAGGATTTTGAAGTCTAAAGATTTTCAGATTATAATGTTAATTATTAATATTTTATGAAAATTATTATTTTCTTAGCTCTCTTTATAGGAATCACTTATTAGCTTAACTTAAATCCTGTCATTGGAATATTAACAATCCCATCTGATGAAGATTACTCAGAGTACCCAGCTTCATAATATTCATACTTCGCAGCTTCATACGTAAAGTATGTAGAATCATCTGGTGCAAGAGTTCTGCCTATACCTTATGAAGCAGATGAAGCCACACTAGATAGATACTTTTCATAGATTAATGGGCTATTACTCACTGGAGGCACATTAGCTTTAGAAACAGAGTCAGGGCCATCCAAGTATTTATAAACTGTGACATACTTATTAAATAAAGTTGTACAAGCAAATTAATAAGGTGATACTTTCCCGTTGTTTGCCATATGTTTAGGACATTAAACCTTACATTTTATTTTATCTAATAAAGATTATAATGTATTAAGTCCTACTTTTGGAATGATAAGAGTGAATAAAAAATTAACAATTACTGATAAGAGCAGTACAATGTTTTTGGATTTAAAAACCCCAATTATCAAATAAATTGAGATAGATAATTAAAGTATTTTTATTATTAATTATAGTTTATTTCAACACTAATTGGGGAGTGAACCCTTCTTATTATTAAACTCATTCAGAATTGAACAATTTCTTTAAATCAGTAGCTTTGTTCTCAGATGCAAAATAGTCAGTTTATATAGCTGCATCAGAAGGCAGATAATATCCAATTTTTTCATTAGCTTTTCATCCAGAAAAACCAATTTTTGAATTCAAGACACTCTCTTAACATTAATTTGAATCTGTTTAATTCGGTCGAAATTTAATCAATCAATTTACTCAAATTGCCAGATAGAACAATCATAGTTTGAAAGACTCAAATTCAGTCATCTTTAAATATAATCCCATATAATTGGAGAGTGCTTCATTCGCATAAATATATTTCTTTAAATTGGGAGAGCTAAACATTGAATGAATAATTATGCATAAATAAAATAAGGTGATATTTTAATAATTCTCAACAATTATTCTAAATGTTAGAAACTTTCCATCAACCAATATCATAATATCTTAATTGTTTTAATATAAATATATAAATTGAATTGGACATTATTAAATAAATGAGGAAATTATGTAAACCACTCAAGGCACCCTCATTATCTCCACCGTCTCATCAAGTATCAACATACTTAGATAAACAATAAAGGCCATATGAATAATTATATCTGTCTTTCCCTCATTCCAGATCTCAGTTTGATGAGGCTAGATCGAGGGGCAATTTCTCATCTTATTATGAATAAGTAAGCGAATAAACATAAATTTCAAATCCATTTTAATCTAATAAATGGAATCTTAGAAGCGATAGTGAAAAACATAAAAAATAAATTGAAATATTGAATGATCAAATTGTTAAACTCTAAAAAGACTTATAAATTTATAAGAATTAATAAGTAGATAAATTTGATAGAGATCATCAAAATTTAAACGCAGTAATGCAAGGATATCAAAAGAAAGCAAAAGAAAGAAAAGCCATAATGAAAAAGTTATACGCTATTCTGAGGACAAAAGAATAAGAAATTGATGAACTAAGTTAATCTTTTTAATGCTAGATAGATGACATGAATAATAAAATGATCTAATTCCAGGAATAGTGCAATTGTCAATTATTTTAGCAAGAAGATAAAATATAATAATTAGAGTAGATAATAAATACATTATAAAATTTGAAATAATCGAAGTTATAAGAATTAGAAATCAAAGAGCAGAAGATGAAAGATATTTTGTAAAAATTACTTAAGAAACACGAATCTAAAGAAAAAATAGATGAAGTTTAGAATATTTTAGCCTTCATTGTCAAAGAAAAATAAAAATATCAGCTCAAATCACCAGATTATTCTTAATAATAAAATAACATATCCAAAGAATACTAAATAATAATAACTCAATACGAATCTGTTATGATGTAAATTAATAGGTTCAATTAACTAATTAGTGAATAATTTAGACCTGAATATACATCTGAAGATTCTATTTATCAACTGTCTTAGAATATTAAAGAGATGTTAAAATAGAATTGCAGCTTATTTTAAGAAGTAAAAGATTAAAAAGAATAGCAAACTAAATCAATCAAGAAATTAGAAAAATATAAAAAGTAAATTGATTAAAAAAATGACCAGATTGAATCCTTAAAAATGGATATAAAGAATGCACAAATATAAAATTTGGAAACTGTAAACTCTTTGAATGAGCGCATCAAGAAGTAATAGTAATAAATAGAAATTCTATAATAACAAAATATTGAATTGAATAAAATATTAGTGTAAAACGAATAGATTCTTGCTGATCAGCAGGAGAAAGAACATCAATTACTTTAGGAAATCTAAATTATATAACGCGAAAAAACTAAATCTTTACAATAGGATGAAAATGACTCGATCAAATATAAGAACAAAATTAATGATTTACACTAACAAATAGATGATTTAAATGCATAATTAGATAATATGTATAACGAATCGGCTTAATTATAATCATAAATTGATGAATAAGAAATAGAGCATAAAAAAACTCAAATCCAATAAAAAAATACAATTTCAAAATTATAATTAGAAGTTAAGAAGTACTAATAATTAATAGAAGACAATAAATTACATTTTAATCAATAAATCAAATAATAATAATAACAACATAAATAAAGGTAGTAAGAATTGATTAATAACTAAAATTAAATTTAAAAATAATTGAATGAATATTTATAAATCATAGAAAACCTAAAAAATAAAGATAATTTAAATTCAATTTTAGAAAATCTAATAGAGAATTTAAATCTTATTATCAAACAGAAGCTTTTACAAAATCTAAAATCCAGTTTTACTTCAGGATCAAGTCCAATTAGAGGAATAACTAAAACTTAATCTCCAACGAGGCAGATATTATATCATTATCACAATTAAATTGATATTCAAAGGATTCACACCACTTTAGATAACGTATCAGAGTAATTTTAAAATAAACTCAATTTATTAATTAAAAAAGATGAAAAAAATTAAGAGTTAATACAACACTATTGTCAACAGATAGAAGAATCCTAATAAACTATTCAAGAGTTATGTGACGACAATGATTAGCAAAAATAATTTATAACCTAAATGTGTAAACATCTAAATATTGAAAAAATAGAGGATTTATAAGAGCGCAAGTCATCCTCAAGGGAAGACTAATTATATATAGAAACTCTAAATATAAATAATACATAAATATAACATCTAATAAGCTATAATTAATAACTTTAATAGGAAATTCAGTAATAAAAACTTATCATTAAAGATTATGAAATCTAAATTGATCACTAAATAAATTAAATTAAACAATTAAGTCAAGAAAAAGAAGACCTAAGTAAACATGTTTCCCCTACTTAATCTAGTAGAAAAGAGTCTAATATAAAAGTTTTGTAGAATGAAGAAATTTATTGCTAAGATCAATTAGTCTAAACACATAAAGACAAAATTTCTATCTTGAATATGGAAATCTCTAATCTAGAACATCAATTAGACTCATAAATTAAAATAGTGTAATCAAGAAATGAAGAGATTTAAAGTCTTAACACCTAAGTGAGAGATTTATTAGAAAAATAGTAATATTTTGAATAATTGATAAATGAATTAAATACTCACAATTTATAATTGAAAAATTAGGAAGAGATTTAAATAATAAGATTAGAAGGAGTTTCTTATGATATTTCCCATAATAGCTTGAATTTTGATACTCTAAGAACCCCTACGAACCAGCATTAAATAGTTGATGAAATCAAATAGGAATAATAATGTATTAATTTCTCTTTATCTGAAATAGCCTAAATGAGTCCTAACTCTTAGATAAAATAAATAATGTAATTAAATAAAGAATAAGAAAGTTATGTAATACAAGAATAAGAAATAAAATTAGCCAAATAAAAAGATGAACTGAATCAATTAAAATCTGTAATTATTAAAAATGAATCAGAAATAAGTGATCTTAAATCTCAATTGGCCCAGGTGCAAAAAAAAATGGAAAGCTTAATACAAGAATAAAATTTAATGCAAAAAAAGAAGGAAGATTAAATAGAAAAAGAACCTCCTTTTGATGAGGTTGAATTTTATAAAAAGGAAATTTAAGGTTTAAATTTTCGAAATGAGGAGTTATAAATTTAAATAACTTAATTAAAAGTTGAGCTTCAGCAGAATGGAGAATAATTATAAAATTCTTTAATATAAAATGAAAAGAAAACATATGAATAAAATGAAGAAATCCAATATCTTAAAACTTGCATCAGTCAAAAACTAATTTAGATTTCACAGTAGGACTTCTAAATTTAAAATTTACAAGAAAAGTTAGGTAGTCTAACATTAAAATAAAAAAAATTAATTCTAAAAATAAATTCAACCTTAAAAGATATTAGAAATATTTATTATGAACAGTCAGATTATCTGAAATCCAAATTACTTCAAGAATAATAAATTTTTAGTTAAAATTGCAGCTAGTTAGAAACCAAACTATTAGAAAGAAAATAGATATATTAAACTAAAGCAGAAAATGATTAAATAAGATTTTCTCAATTTGTGTAATAAAATGAAATATTTGAGGTAGAAAGAAAATTATTATAACAATAAAATTTGGAAATTTAATAAGAATATGAAAAATTATAAAATTCTTCCCTAGAGTAAGCTTAATTTAATGATTAACTAAATGATAAGTTGAAATCTCTAAAAATCTAAATAGAATAAAAAGACAGACAACTAAAATAAAATGAAATCTAGCTATAGGAGATGGTTGATCAAAAAGAGCTAGCAAATAAATATATTAATACATTATAATTGGAAATAACTTAATTAAAGTAAACTTTAAATAAATTGTCATAAGATAATAATATGGTTTGTGAAAATAATTAAAAGGATTTAGAAGAATATTCCTCAATACTAAAAGAGAAAGAAAAACATCTTAAGATTCTCTAAAATTAATTGCAGGAATTATAAGTATAATATGAATTAGTTACTTAAAATTTACATAAAACTGAATAATGCCTAAGTGAGTAAAATTTGGATATGTAATCTGTAAAAATATTATACGAATCTAAATTGAAAGAATCATCCTAGAATTTAGAAATGAATAAATAGGAGTTTTAACATAAAATGGATATGATGAAGAAAGAAATTAAAAATTTAAAAGAGAAGGATCAAAATAATTTAATGAAACTAGAATAATTTGAACTAAAAGAAGATCTAATTAATAAGTAATAAATAATACTAGCAGGTGAATTACTTCAAATTAGAAATGAATTATAAATAAAAATTAATGAAATAAATTAGATTAATTCGAAAGATCAATTATAAAATGATTTAGAAGAATAAAACTAAGATATATTAAAAGATTATAATAATAATATGTGTGAATAAGAAATTATTCAATTAAAATAGACATTAAAGAAGATGGGCATAGAAATTGTTAAAGTATGTGAACAGCAATAAGATTCGGTTAAACAAAATTAAGAAAAGTTAGAATAATTTACAAAAAGAATAAAATCATTAGAAAGCTAACTTTTAAATTTAGAAAAAGAAAAGTTGTTATCTATTGAATCACAAGAGCATTTTAAAACAGAATCATAACAATATCTTTAAAAAATTATTATGTAGGAAAAACTGAATAATTAGATGGAAAATGAAATGTTATAATAAAAAGCCAAAATCAAATAATTTGAAATTGAGTTAGAAAAAGAGTATGAAAGATCTAAACAAAAGTAAAATTCTAATGCTTAATAAAGAGATCAATTATTAGAAGAAAAAGATAAATAAATCTCGGAATTAATAATTAATTCTGATAAATCAACATAATAAATTAAAGAAGCCTAAAAGATTTCAAACTAACTTTAAATTGATAATGATAAACTAAAAGGTATTCTGAACACTTAATTAGATTAAATTGCATAATTGGAAAAAACAATAAAAAAATACTAATAACAAATGGTACATGCGAATTCTGAAAGAGAGATACTTATTCTTTCATATTAAGAATCAGAAAAAAAGAGTGGAAGTTTAATGAAACAAAATGAAAAATTGTAAATGCAAATGTAACAATAAGAAGAATTAATAAAATAACAATAGCAGTAATTGATTATTTGGAAAGAGGATCTAAAATAAAAATCAAATACCATAACTGATTTATAGAATAAATTATTCGAAACTAATAAATTTTCATCTCAAAAAACGAAGAATCCATAAGATTTACCCTTAAATTAATAATAAATGATTGAACGATAAAAAAATTAGGAAGTTGCTCTCTAGTTTTAATAGATGAAGCAACTTTAAGATTTATATTCAAACTAAATACTTGAGATCTCTGAACTGAAGACCAACATATCAGAATTTTAAGAAAAAGAAATTTTAGATTAAAAAATAAACGAAGATCTAAAGGCTTAACTTTAAAATGCACTGGTAGAAAAAGAGAAACTAAATAATTAAGTAAATAGTATCCTCAATGAAAAATAGTCTATTGAGGTAAAATTAAAAGATGTTACTTAAACTAGATTATAGGAAATTGAATTATATAAATAAGAGATTGCTAAACTAAATTAAGGAAACTAAATAATTTAACAAAAATTGGGTAATGCTTTGGTAGTTAAGTAATAGCTAGGAGATAATTAAAATTAAAAAATCAACCAAGTAAATTTAAATTAATCTGAAATTTCTAAAATTTAAAAAGTAGGTGAAGAAAAATAAAAGTTACTTTTAACTTAGATCAAATAAGAAAAGTAAAAATAAAATAGTCAGATAGAGGAGACTAATAAAGATTAAACTGAGGTACAAGGTTATGCAATTAAGAACTAAAAAGTTAATCAAAAAGAAAAGTCTCAGAAATACCCAAGTAAATCAAACTTAGATAAGGAGGTCATGATTGAACTTTGGTAAGTAGAATAAGGGGCATAAATGATTAATTTTGATGAAAATAAATCTCATATATCCGACAATTCTGATAGAAAACAGCTTGTATCTGTTCTAGATGCAATAAGCGACAATGAAAGTGAAAATTTAGAGAAATCAGGTTATAATTAGAATTAAAGTATGGGTGAGCTTTAAGAAAAAATAGTATAGTTATAGGAGGAAAATGATAAAATACAAAGATAATTGAAGATCCAAGACGATTTTGTATAGATTACTCCTTCATAGGAATCAGAACTAATTAGATAATTAAGATAGGAAATATAAAATTTGAAGAAAGATGAGGAATAAGGATAGGAAAAAAAAAAAGAGTTATAATAAGAAATAGTAAAATTAAGGGATCAATTGACTAAGAAGGATGAAGAAATATAAAATTAAAGAAAAGAATGCTCCAACTACATAGAGATGTGCGAAAAGGCAATTATTTAGGATGAAGATTGGGTGATGGATTTAAATAACTTAGAAGAAGGATATGCTTAAAGATGGCGTATTGTATGTGATAAGTTGGCAGAATACGAAAAATTGTAGGGAGAAATAATTAAGAATCAAAATGAAATATAGGAGTTATAATAGTAGATAAAAAACTATGAAAATTTGAGTATGAGAAGCATAATAGTAAAATAAAGTTAATCATTTGATGATGAGGACATTTTTAGTATTAGGTCTACAGTTTCAAAATTAAGGTAAGAATTAGATTAAGAAAAGTTTGAGAATAATAAATTAAAGTCTTGTTTGAAATCCTATTTAAATGATGAGTAAAGATTTGAAGTACTAATTAGAATATACAATTTAGGAATAAAATTAAAGAGTTAAGGAGGAAAATAAATCTTTAAGAAATAGAATAAATGAACAATAGGAAGAGATCAAATAGTTAAATGAAAAGATTTAGAATTGTCAGGATGGAGCCTTGGCCTCACATTTAATTTCCTTATTAATTAAGTTTTTCGAATCTTTATAAAAAGAGTTTAAATTATAATATTATTCATAGGAATAAATAGGAAATACAAGTGTATTATCAAAGTTTAGTGAGTCTTTGTAGAATTGAATATAATGAATTAGTTATAAACAAGTTGTTCCAAAGTGCAGAAAAGAAAAGCCAAGGGGTTTTCGGAATATTTAGAAGAGATAAGACTAAAGAAAAGTGATATTTACTCTATTAATACTTAAAATATTTAATTGAATTGCAAATGAGTGTCTAAAGACCATAAACCTCCACAACTAGAGACGTGTCAACCAGCGTTTTTGGGTAAAGTTATATAGAATGGGTCTCTTTAAAAAAAGACCTAGATTGGAATTAAGAATAGTACATGAGATAAGTAAATGAGATAATTATTGAATGTAAATTTAAATTCCATTTTATTTTAGAGAATGAATCTCCCACTAAAGAGAAACAAATATAAAATCCAATTTAGTAATATTAGTTGATAACTTATGCTGAAATGATTTAAAGATTTAGATTAAACGAAGGATAATATTCAGTTCGAAATAAATCTAAATGCTCATGCTATGGATTTTCATCGAGTATTTCAACAAGTGATTAGGTTAAACAAAAGTTCATTCAAATGGGAATGATTTAGATAGATCTGAAAAATGAATATCACAGAAATACAATTTTTTCTATACATTGCATATTGAATAATGCTGACAAGGCTAGAGAGAATTAGTTAAAGATGATAACAAAATACGCTTCAAAATATTTTTAGTTAATACAATTTCTTTCTAGTTTAGAATTTGAAACACCACTATTTTAATTGCTTTATAAAGAATCAGGGGAATTATTAATATAATTGGTAATGAATATAGGGGAGATGGTTTTAGAATAGTTATTGAGTAATAAACTAAACAAATTAATCTAAAAAGAGTCATCTCATTTACTACATAATATACTACGAAATTATCAGACTGGTCTCATCTTCCACATGTACAAAGAAATAAAAAAATCAAATACTCCACTCTAACTGTTACTAAAATAATATGAAAAATCTGATCCTCATTTTTATTATTCCTGGTATATCCAATAGAAATAATATAATAATAATCTATTCTTAGATTGATTTTATATATATTTAATTAGTTATTATCATTATATTAACAAAGCAATAATTAACATTGAGATTAGTGACGCATAGCTATTTAAACATTCTCCAGTATAGTAACCTTCAATTTCATTATTCTGACAAGCACTGCAAGGATTATCGTAGGTTCTTTCGCATCCATTACCATTGCAAGACTTCAAGACCCCACATGTTTGAACATATTGTTGATCACACTCAGTAGGTCTTTGAGCCTAGCAATATTGGTAATTGGCCACAAAAGTATCTGATTATTGTTCAGCACTATAAAACAGTTCTTAGTATTGGTTGCAATCACCAACAAAATAAGATGTAATATTGACTTATTGGCATGGTTCACATTTGTTATCAAATGGTTACAAACAAGGTGGGTTTTAACAAACAGCAGTTTCATCTAAAAAGCCACAAACAGTAACTTGTTCCTTCAATTCGCAGTTCTTTGAAGACTCAGTGCTACATTAAATTACTGTAGGAGTCTAAGGCCTTAAATTATTAATTTATTAATATACTTATATTCAGAGCAATTTCCAACGAAGTAACTATGAATTGAAGTATTTCTACAGGCCAAACACTCATTGGTAAATTGCTGTAAACAATTTTATCCAGTACATTTAATAGTAGAATCAAAGAGTCCACATATAGATTTTACACTAAATAGGTTCTAAATGATATTTACCTGGTATCGCATACACTGGGTCTGGGATTAGTACAAGATATGGTCTAAGTATAATTTCCAGAAGTAGGTTTAGGACTATTGTTATCCACTCCGACAGATGTCTGTGGAATATCGATTTTAGTGTCATCTCCCTTCTTTTAACAATCCCCTTTTAGATACTTCACCACCTAACTTGCTTTACAAGCATAGCAATAATTAACAAAAGTTTAGATGGGTGTATTGGAAATATTTAACCCACAAACTGGTTCATAGTTATCTGAACATTCTCCTTATTGAATTTTGCAATCATATATTTATGAATGCACTAGTGAGAGCAACAGCATAAAGAGCATCGATTAGATTTTGTAAAATACAATAATTATTACTAAAAATAGTGAAAAAATTATCACATAAAAATATTGATTTAATTGCGATTTTATAAAATAATAAATATTTTTTGATATTCAGCAAAGTGGTTTTAAGTATCAAATTAAATTTTTATGAAAAGTTTAAGTGATATAATTGTACAAATTCTTATCTTTTTTGGAATTCAATAATTATCGTCTTGTTCTGAATTAATATATAAAAATCATTCTAAATTATTATTTAATAATCATAACTTTTCTAACAAGTAATATTATTTTTATATACATTCTCAATCTCTAATTTTATATAAGGAATCTTCAAATACTTAAATATGAATCGCTTAAAATCTAAGCCAAAATTGATTAAGTGTATATTTATTAAGCTATTTAGAGATTAAGTTTATTAGATTTTTAATATTAAGGGGATTGGATTATTTTTACTGATTGTGAAATGGTTGATATTTATCAATCATATTAATATAATCAATTTTTTTCTTATTTTTAATTAAATAGTGAGATAATAATAATGTTAAGGTTTTAGAAATTAGGGGAAGATGAGTAAGCTCGTTTGGATCAGGAAAGCCTTAAACAAAAAAAGGAATTGTTAAAATAAGAATTTGAACACTAGGAAGAAATAAGAAAATATGACAACCTTTCGATTGTTTCATCCAATGACTTCAAATTTAAGGCAGAATTAGATAAATTGCAAAGCGAAAACAAAAAAAAACAATAAGAATTAGAACTTCTGTTAAAAGCAGGATAAAATAAAAGAAAATCTAAAACAGGAACTTCTTAGATGCATGCATCCACTAGTGGTTACGGGGTTATTCATTCTATAAATAATCATCATTCTGACCCATTGTTTGAAACTTTTAGTGGGAATGTGAATCTTAAGTTATTAGATTTGGAATAGAGAGATTAATATATAGAATCATTGCTGTTGTAGGAATCTCGTTATGAAAATTTGATATTGGAGGAGTAGGAGAAGAGTGAGTCCTTGCAAAAGATCCTAGTTGAAATTGAAAAATCTAAACTAATCTAACAACGAAAATGTGAAGAATTACAAATTATACTAAGCAAAGCAGATAAGAGGTTTAATAATACTGATGCTGTTAAATTGATGGCCGAAAACAAGAAGTTTTTAAGTAAGAAGAACCTATAATCTATAAAAAATGAGTTTGGTTAAATGAAGTAAATGTAAGACACTTACAAACATTCATAGGAAAATAAATAATAATAATTGTAAAAGATACTATATGTTGGTGAAGAAAACATAGGACATAATGTTTTAAAAATGGAGGAAGCAGAACGATTTATAGATGCTTAAAATAAAGAGTTTGAGATTTTAGAAGAGAAGAAATAAAATTAATTGAAAAAGAAATAAGAAAGCAGATATATTCTTACTTATATTGAATTTTTTGAGATTTTTGAATAAATATTCATGAACAAAGAGAAACCAAATGAAATTAGATTGGTTGATCAATACACAGTGAATGAGGAATTTTTATAAAAATGGAATCATAATTAATAAAATGATAATTTATAATAAGAACAAGAGATGAACTTTGATAGAAATGAATTGCTCTCTCAAATCAATAAATTCTATTAAGACAATGAATAAAGAACTGAGTACATACTTGAGTTTATGTTAGAAAAGTATTGGCATCTTCAATAAGAATTAACTAAACAAAGTATTTCTTATGAAAATCTCTTAAAGCAAAAGGAACTTCTTTTGGATGAAATTGAGAATCTAGATTATGAGTTAGAAGAATTAAAATTGAAGAATCCAAATTTAGAAATTCATGAGTAGTCAATTGTGGCTGAAGATGCTGGTTTAATGAATCTTAAAAATGAAACTACAACTCTAAATATTAAGAAAATGGAAATAGAAGAACATCCTGAACAGGTAGTTTGGATAAAGGCTACTAAAACTTAAGGATTATTAATGAACTTTTAACTTGGATTAGCTGAATACTTACATAGAATTTATTAAATTATTTAAGCCATTGATTAGAAAAATAAGGAAAATAAGAAGTTTAAGTATCCAAGCTTAAATAATGAAATAAATGGTATAAATTTATTGATATCGAAAATATATAATATAAGCAAAAGTTAGAATCAAAATAATGAGTTAACTCAATAACATTTAAACCAATTTGCAATTCATAATATTGTAATTGAAGTGTTTCCTGCATTCAAAGAATAAGAATAGCATCAAATCAGTTAGTATTTCTACATTTAAAGCAAAACAGATTAAATCCTATGGTTTAATTTGAGTGTTGAAAATTTAACCAACTTTTTAAAATCTTAAGAGAATTCATCATTATAAAAGTTACTCAGTCCAGATATCATTAATGAATTTAGAGATCAATTGATCGAAATATTTAAATATAATTTTCATAAATTATTTGAATATTATCAAACAATGTATAAAAAGATTAGAGATATCAGTTCAGATTTATTGTAATTTTTAAAAGAAATTAATCCAAAGTTTGATATTAAAAAATTAACAAAGCTACTATTGAGGGAAGGTCAAGACATTTAATCAGCTAAAGATTTGATTATAAGAAGAATGATGGAATATAAAACTGGAGAAATCATACCATTAAATAGTAAAAATGATTTGAATAAAATATAAAATCTAAGACCAAAAACAGAAGAGGAACAAATCTAAAGTGTTTCTTAGCAACAATAATAATAATCTGATTAATCAGATCCCTCTTTATTGTTTCCAAAAAAAGAAAGATTGGACGAAGATAAATTGTCTTAAATTTAAACATTCTTTAGGGCAAAAATAAGAGAAAAAAATGAATAATTGAGAGATCAAAAACATAATGATACTATTTCAACTAAAGATAGGCCAGGTAGTAATGTAGAACAATTAAATTCTGAAAGTATCTCCATGATTAAAGGTGAAAATAAGATGAACAGAGCAAAATCAAAAAAATTGGTAGAGAGTAAGACAGCTCGTAATTTAAAGGATGATTTGGAGTAAGAAAGGAGTTTATTGAAGGCATAAATAGCTGCTGATTTATTAAGATTGAAAGAAGAATAAGAAAGAAAAGATAAACCTTTAATGAAAGAGTAATAAAATGAAATTAAAGTGCAGATAAAACAGGCAACTGAGAGATTGTATGGGGAAAGACAATATACAGTTTAGATAATGAGAAATATGGCATAAACTACTGGGATTCTAAGTGACATTAATTAATTAGAGCATTTCTCTTCAAAAATAGAGTCTCCTTAATTAGTTGGCCAATTTGTTATTTAAAGAAAGAATTTACATAGGAATTTAAATAAAGAGTTAGGTTTACCAACTTTATCTTATTTGAAACCTACTAGTGCTTATTATTCTAGGAGAAATCAATCTTCTGAATAAATTAAGGCTATGGATTATAAAAGATATAATGAAATAGAAAATGGAGTTAGTTCACGACCTTATACTTAATATTAATCAAGTCGCAAGCCTTAAACTACTTCCAATAACAATAGCTCTAGAAAAAGAACCAATCAAAATTAGGATGAATTAAAAAATAAATATTCAGGAAGAACAAGAGTGACAAACAATAATGATTCAATGAATAAATTTCCTGTAGCATGCGAGATATTTTAATATGAATAACCCAAATCACTATTAGTGCCAATAGCATCATGAATTATGTTATATTTTAATTTATTATTAATGCATTCTTTAATAATTAGTAAAAATAATGATAAATTTGAATACCTTATAACTTCTGAGTTGTGTGATAATCATATTAATCTAAGTTTACAGGTATAAAGAAAAATACTTTTGGAATATAATAAAAGCATATTTTAACATACTCACCGTTTAAGTTTACATATTAACCATATATAATGAAATTCAATAAATATAATAATACTTGGGATATGGCAAGAATATCAATTATACTATGGTATATATGCTAAAAAGACTTCAAACAACACTTTACATATAGTCATTGTCAATTTACATAGGAATACTATTTATTATTATATTCTTGAAAAATTTGCATCAAAATAACAGAAGACTTAGTTATAAAATTTTGATCCTAATCTAGTCACTTCTATAAACAATATTATTTTAGTTTATTTTTATTATTTGTGCTTTATACATAAAGTACTTGGATAAAACCCAGCAATTTAAAGATTGTTTAGAAATAGTTTATATTAGAGCTCTATTTTTATTTTCAGCTATAAGTTCTATGCCACCAATTATGCAAGTTCTGCTAGAGCAACCATTAAATAATTTTAAGTCATCTATAAGAATGATCAAGCAACCCTTTATAAAGGATATAAAATTTAAGTCAGTTTTATAGATGAAATAAATATAAACGGATGAGGAGTTAGCAAAATTAAACAATTCAGAATCTGATTCAATGTTAATTTTTGAAGATATAGAAGATAACGGTGACATTAAGATCTCAGACTTATGTAAGCATTATGTCATTATTTGTATTCAATCTATATGGAATGTGATGTAGTTACTTGGAAGATCCTTAAGCTTAATATATAACACAATACAATTAATTATGGCATTTGTTTTAATATTTGGATTCATTTGTATTTTTATCTAGTATATTGATCCAAATAGTGATTTATTGAGTTAACTGAATGCCATCGATTTTTTTTCGAATTAATTGGATCAAAATAGTTAAGAAAGTAAAATGAAATAGATCCAATTTTAAATGGTTGAAGTAATCACCATTGCTATATTTAAGTTTGTATTTATCATAATTATGTATTTTGGTACAAATAATCGAATTTAATACTCAAAAAGTATCTATATATAATTATTTTATAGACAGGTAATTAATTGACAATGTTACAAACTTGACAGTAATAATCAGAAAAAATTTGCTGAATTTTACACTAATTGGCCTTTTAACAACTTTATATCCTAATTTAACATTTACTATCAATAATTCAAATTGCTTTAAGGAAATTTAGTATAGGGATGGCTATTTAATAAAAATGGGACAGGTGATATCTATGAATGAGTAATAGAATTGCCCTATTACTTTAACTTATTTAATTTCATTATAGATATTTGAAAGTCAAATAACAACAACAATAGGATTATTAATTTTATTATTTTACCTGTTTACAGCATTCTACATATTGTGTTTAAAAAGAAAAAACAAAAATTTAAACGAGATTTGAAATTTATTATGATTAATTAATTATTGTTAAAATATGAATCATAATAGTACGACAGAAGACACATAATCTTCTCTTTTGGATGCAAAGTCCAAAAAGTCTTAAGTTTTCCAAAAAATATTCTTTTTTATCTTGGGGGTTTCATCATTGTCAGGATGGAATGCCATCTTGACTGGATTATCGTATTTTGCTGATTAATTTGAAGGTAACAATAAGACTACTATACTTAGGACGTAATGTTTATTTCATACTGCCTATCCCCAACTTCATAAGCTTGTGTCTGATTGGATTATTCCTACCTCGAATCAGTTCTATGCTTTCGATGTTTGTCAGGGTTGTGTGGTCATTGATAATTTTGTGCATTCTTTTGATTCTTTTACCAATTATAGCATTGTTAATGCATAACTCTCTAGGTATGGGATCAATGAATATAAAAAGGATTTTGGTTATGTTTAACAATAATCTTCATTATGGGAATTTTTTCATCACTATAATAGAATAGTACGATTGGGATGTGTGGGATTCTTGGTCCAGATTATGTTAATGTCTTCTTTATTGGTACAGGAGCTTCTGGAACTATCATCACAATTTTTAGATTAATATCTTTGGCTGCCATCGACAGTGAGAAATGTAATTAAATTCTATATAGAGTAGCAATATTTTTATATATTGGAATAGCAGTGCTTTGGAATATAGGTGCAATATTTATGTATTTTGCATTCACAAAAACTCCATAATATAGAAAGATTATATAAGCTCACAAGAAGGGTAGGAAGTCGGTTTTGGTTCATGATCAAATTATTACCCAGGAGGAACCTGATAATTTAGTATAAAATGATAGTGTAATTTCTGACATCATCGATCCTGAAACTTTTAATTAAATTAATTAAACTTAAGATTCAAATCCTAAAATTGATAATTAAGTAACCAACAAAACTACCGATCAGATTTCTATAGAAAAAATGAATGTAATCTAAACCTTGGTTTGGATTAACAAAGTAGCCTTTCCCATTCCATTATTGCTTGTGATTCTTTACATTTAAACCTTCATGATGTTTCCAGGGGTAGCCTTCTAAAAGTCTTTCGATCCCGATTTCATTAATTGGGGTCAATGTTTCATTAGTTTAGGATACAATATTGGAGATACCTTAGGAAAGTTCTTAGCAGGTAATAGAAAGCTATTTAATTTACAAATTTTAATTGGATTGTTTTTAGGAAGATTTGTTTTTTTTTACACCTACATCGCAATAGCCAAAGGAACCCTAGATGCTGATTGGATTTCTTATTTAAATACATTTTTATTTGGAACCATCAATGGATTTATCACAACAGGCTACATGATATTGGGACCAGAAAAAGTAATTGAGAATATTTATATTATAGACAAACGAAGGGTTTGTGAAAGAAAAAATTGGTTTTGTGTCAGGATTTTCCCTTTGTTTTGGACTTATGTTAGGAACTTTCATGGCTTTGCCATTTTCTAATATTTCAAAATGATTGTATTATTAATAAAAACATAGAGATGCATAAATATAAATATAAATTGTTTATAACTTTCTATTTAAATTAATAGGTTCCTCTTATCCTTTTCTTCTTTTTGTTTGATTGGAAACGTGGTTTAATTTTAGTTATATGCATTTAAAAATGTATATGAAATTTTGACAATTTTTAGTAGGGTCTTTTGAAGCTAGCTGATTTACACACTCAAAAATTTTTATTATGTGAATTATTTATATTATTTCGAATCGTATTGTTGATTTTGGCGGATAAATGGAAGTAATTTGATATTTCATAAACTTTTAGCAATTTATAAAGGACCGTGATTCCACAGATAGTAACTCTATAATCATTTATATTTAGAAAAATCCCCCTAAAAATTAATTTTAGTTAGATCACCCAATACATATCAGAAGTAAAACTCACCCAAATAAAGCAAAGAGGAAATTAAAAAAAATAAGATCATAAAGAAACTAGAATTTAATGATGAATTTCTTATTATTAAGTAGGATGGAATAATTAGTCGAAGTACTCGCTAAATTCCTAAAAGCAACTAAGGTATGAGTATTGTATTACTAAGTTAATTCTTCATATACCTTGGGTCTTCTAAATTCCATAGAACTTAATCATAAAAATGAAATTATTAACAAATTGATCAAAACAAATGACCATGAAATATTATAAGTCTCTAGAACTTCTAATAATATTTATTGTAAGTGTCGTAAATCTAAATGCATTCAAAACTATTGTGTCTGTAGTGCCAATAATTAGGAATGTAAATCAAATTGTGAATGTTATAATTGTTCAAACAAATCACCCAAATCTGCACCTCCCAAAATGTCTTCTATAGAGTTTAATGGTTGTAATTGTAGAAAACAAAAGTGATCTTATTTAATATCATTACATAGTTGTTCCAAACGCTATTGTGAATGTCAAAAGAGAAAGACTAAGTGCACTTCAAGATGCAATTGTTGTGAGGATTGTGAAAACTAAGAGATCCAGCCCTAGCCATTCCAATTAGATAGCCTATCCTGATTTTAAATTCATTAAATAAATTTTATTTCAGTTAATTTAAAATAAAAGGAAATAAAATTATTTTCAATAGTTATTCTTTAACTTAGTTTTTTTACATTCTTAATTTTATAAATAAAGTAACTGCAAATTGTTAACAATAGAAACCATATATATGTATATATGAAAACATTTAGAATGATAATAAATCAGCTAATTTAAACATAAATATAATATTCATTTCTTTCCCTTCTTTTTTTATTTATTTTTATCAGTTTATGGCTTTTCTTCTTTTTTTTTTGGCTTGTCTTACTATTTAGGATTATTATTTTTTTATTTAGTATTCTTCTTCTATTTTTGTTCGTCCTCATCAATATCCTCCTCTTAGTTAACTTCTTCATTTAAATCATCTTCGTTATTTTTGGTCTTCCTAACAACATTGGTTGAAGCTACTGCTCTCCTCTCTTTGCCAAATCTATCTGCAGAATCCATTGATTATTTCATTGCTTTATTCAAAGCTGTTCTGACTTGTGATGTTATTTCAGTCATCAAGTCTCTTTTTGGGAACAATGCCAATGAACCAACTATGCATTCTTCAAATTATTAAATATTTAGATTGTAGGTTCTTAACAATGTTACGATTTCATCAATGCAACTTAAACCAGCACTAGCCAAACTTTAAATAACAAAGAACGAAAATGGTTCTATGTATTAAAATTTAATTGCCTTAGTATTTGTTAAATATGTTTATTAAGCAAATGCTTCTTTCACTTCTAGAATTTGTCTTTTAATTTTATTCTCGCTCGATATTTTACCAAGCATCTAAGGAAAATTCACTTTTGAAAGAATATTCCCTTTCAAAATTTAAGTAGGATACATAGTTGACAAGAATCCCACATTAGGCATCAATCCCCACATCTATGATCTAACCTTTGTATTCAAAACATCAGCATCAGCCAGTGAGGAGGCAGCAAGAGAAATATTTTAAATTGAATTGGAAGGAGTCTTCTTCACCAAACTCAAGTCTAAATAGTTCTCATGATAAAAGAATTGGGTCATATCTGGATCCTAAAAATAGTAGTCCATTAATTTATGAATTGGTAAGTTTTATGAGTCCTTGTAATTCAATAGCATTCTTGTCGATTCATATAAATTTGTAGTAACAGAACCATCCTTTCCGATATTTTTATCTATATGCAATTTTAAACCGACTTTGTGCATTTACAATAAGTTTAGCAATTATCTTATATCACACTAAGAGACCTCAATTTACTATTTCAATTCTGCAGGGTCGTAACTGATATTTTCAGATTTGCAGATGAATTCAAGTTTTTTAAAAATTTCAACTTAATTGGGCTTTTTAAACTATAAATCTAAACAATAATTGGCTAGAGATCTCATCGATTACTTATTTCGATCATTGCAAATACAAACAATAGGGACCTTAGTTAATCTGATCATATCAATTAAACATTTATTTCCACCTCTATCACTACCAGTCATTCCATCTACTTCATCCATTAAGATGATAGTCTTTCCTTCACTAATAAGATTAGCATCCTTAAATCTAAGAACTGTGTTATCTTAAAGATGTTTCACGTAATTTTCAATTTAAAGTTTACTCCTAACATCCGATGCATTCCATTCAATCAGCTAATAAGACTTTTGTTTTGCAATCAATCTGATAATAGTGGTTTTACCAATTCCAGGAGGACCTGATAATAGGAGAGCTTTGGCAGCAAAATTTTATGATTAAAATGAGCCAGGACATACTGATAATTATAAATTAAAAACATACTTTCTAATTGAGGCTTGCCCCATTTATCTAACCATTTAACAATATTTGGAACATGTGTTTGATCTAGACAGTCTGATACTTTAGAAGGAGCATATTTATTAGTCCAAAGTTAACATTTTTATTTGGTGTCTTCAACCAATATTTACTCCATTTTCTAGACTTTCTTTTGATCTTCTTGGATTTATTTATTTTTGGAGAAATTAACTATTTCAGGTTTCAAATCAACTTATTTTTCAACTATAACTACTTCACTGTCAAACTTAGCTCTGAGATTGCTTTTAACTTCTTAGACAGCCTAATTTGTTGGTTATTTAGATAGTTGTTATGATTGTGACTTTTAGACTAATGAGGATTGTTAACTTTGTTGTTTTTATTATTGATCTGATTATACTTTTATTTCTTATGCATTTTATTGAATATCTTTACATGCCAATTAAAAGGATTTGTTTAAATCATTTCCTGTATATGATATTAAATAATTATTAAAACCTTCTTCATCAAGAATCAAGTTCTTGTACTTTTCAGCATCCTTCATATGTTAACTATCTGAAACACTCTTACCATTGTTCTGTTTCTATCCCTAAAGCAAAATTGTATCCTAAAGCACTCTGCATTTGCTGAATCCTCCATAATGTTTAATAATTTTGACTAAATCTTCTCGTTTATATTTCTCAAAATTTCCCAGTATATAATAATTCTTTCCTTCTAAAGGTTGACTTGTAGTGTTTTTGTGAGAATCCTCTTCAATTTCAATTTTTGCTACTTAAACATGTTCTTATTCAAAAGGAATTCTTTTTTCCTGTTCAAACGTCTTAGTTTCTACTTCTGAAGCTTGAGATGTGACTTTTAAAAGTTGAGTAGCCTGAGTTGTATTTGTGGATGTTCTTGTAATCCCAGCAAGATGTTTAAAGTTAGTCGGAAGATCAAAGTCACTGTCTTAATCTTCAGACAGGTCACATCGTTACTCCTCTTCCTTCTAGTTGGTGGGTTGTTTTGTTTCTTCTACCATTCTGAATTCAATGATTTTTTGTTTCTTTGGTTGTTGAACATTCTAACCTGAGTTCCCTTTTTGCAAAAAACGATCCAACTATCCTTATTATTGTTTGCTTTCATCAATAAATTAGAATCTTGAATATTTTTGTTTTTAATTGTCTTCTTGATCGGAATCCTCGGATGATGACTCCTATTTTAACGTGATTGGTTATTAAATTGGTGGTTTTTCTTCTTCGAGATGAGATGCTTTTATTAATCTTTTTCTCATTTCCCGCTTTTTATAATTAAAAGATTAATAAATAAATAGTGTGAAATGAACATTTTTATCATAATTATCTGTGTTTATTAATTATGATAATAATGACATTCCCCAAAATAAACACACAATTTCATTTTAAGAGAATGAGTGAAAATTAATTATTATATATATAAAAGAATGTCTATAGCTGAATAAAAGTTTATGGTTGATGCCTAAGGAAGGAATCTAGTTGAAATGAGACCTCCTGGCATTTAGAACAATCAACCCAATGACATCCAAATTACTGCTGAACAATTATTGAAAGTATAATTCATACACATCATCATTTAAGGATGCTGAAATCCATCAAACCAAAGAGATTAGACCTCCTCAACAAAGGATTATGGATGAGGCTGAATTATAAGAGTATAAATTCAGGAAGAGAATCCTATTTGAAAACAGAGTTAGAAGATAAAGAAATTACTTGGGAATTTGGATCAGATATGCTTAATTTGAAGAAGGATTATTAGAATTCAGAAGGGCTAGATCCATATTTGAAAGAGCATTAGAAGTTGATCCTTCTAACATTGGAGTTTGGATGAAATATATCGAAATGGAGATGAGACATAAATTTATTAATCATGCTAGAAATGTATTTGAAAGAGCTATTTATCAAATGCCAAGAATTGATTAGTTTTGGTTTAAATATAGTTATATGGAGGAAGTATTGGGCAATTATTAAGCAGCAAGAGAGATATTTAATAGATGGATGACATGGAAACCAGAAGAAAAGGCATGGATGGCATTCTTGAAATTTGAAGAAAGAATGGGAGAAAGAGAAAATCAAAGATAAATTATGTATAAGTATATGGAAGCATTTCCTAAATTAAAAGTGTATTTGAAGGTAGCAAAATTTGAAATCAAATAAAAAGCTTGGGACTCAGCTAGAAATATTTATGAGAGAACTTTAGAAGAATTAGGTTAAGAAGCATTAAAAGAAGAATACTTTATAGATTTTGGCAGATTTGAAATCAGAAATAAAGAATATGAAAGAGCTAGAGAAATATTTAGATTTGGATTGAAAAACATAGCCAAGGATAAAGCATATTAATTATATTAAGAATACTTAGCATTTGAAAAACAATATGGAGAGAAGGATGAAATTGATTAAATCATTCTTAATAAGAGAAGAATATTTTATAAGGAATTGATATCATAAAATGCATACAATTATGATGCTTGGTTTGATTTAGCTAATTTAGAAATGAGTACTAAAGATGTTAATAGAATAAGAGAATCTTTTGAAGCTGCTATTAAGAATGTCCCTCCAGGTAATGAAAAAAGATTTTGGAGACGATACATATATTTATGGTATAATTATGCAGTTTTTGAAGAATTAGAAGCAAATAATATCTAAAAAGCTATTGAAATATTTGAAAGAGCTATTTAATTGGTTCCACATCAATAGTTTACCTTCTCTAAATTATGGATTTTATATGCTTAATTATTAGTAAGAGGTAAAGACATTGATAAAATGAGAAAGGTTTATGGTTTGGCTATTGGTATATGTCCAAATATTAAGATATTCCAGGAATACATACAAATTGAATTACAATTAGCAAACATTGACAGAGCTAGAATATTATATTAGAGATTTATTGAAATATTCCCAGATAATCCCATTCCTTGGATTAAATTTGCAGAATTCGAAAATGACTTAGAAGAATATGAAAGATCAGAACTGATATTTGAATTAGCATTACAGAATAATCAAATGAACATGCCAGAAACTATATGGAGAGCATATATCGATAATTAAATTAAGCTGTAGAATTATGAAAAGGTCAGAGATTTATATGAAAAACTACTTGAAAGATCCAAACATGTCAAAATTTGGATCAGTTATGCATAATTTGAATTATCAATCAAGAATATTACTGGATTTAGAGCTGCTATGCAGAGAGGAGAGAAATGCTATATAGGAAAACCAGAACTCAAAGAAGAAAGAGCAATATTATTGGAATAATGGAAGGACATGGAAATAGAAATTGGAGATGAACAAGAAATAAAGAAAATTAGTGATAAACAACCTACTAAAACAATCAAGAAGAGGAAAATCAAATTATTGGGAGATGAAAGTGAAGACTTTGGTATGTTTCTAGATTTTATTATTAGGTTATGAGGAATATTATGATTATATTTTCCCAGAAGAGAATCCGCAATAGAAAAATCTGGGAATGCTCTTAAATAATGCTAAGTTATGGAAATAATAATAAGAATAAAGAAATGGTTGATATCTATAGTATTTTATATTATATAAATGATAATTTACAAATTGGCATCCGCAATCGTAATATTCTCATTCCTATACATAATAATGGTGTCGATTTGTGATTATCATGATTCCAATCAGAAGAAACTAAAGACACATTATGTGCCTCTGTTACAAACCTTTATGATGGATAATACTAACTACAGCAAATTCAAATAAGCATATAATGTATGATTATTATGATTGTAGGAAAGCAGTCTCAACATGATCGAAGAGCCAAGTTATTGTATTGAATCAGACACATTGGTAAGATAATATAAATATACTAAGAAACTTTTGCATCCAGATATACTCTTGGAAGATAAATATATAGTTAGAGAGCTTGACAAAGGGAATCTACAAAGAGAAATAATAAAAAAGAGAATGTTTGATTCAATCTAGAATATATCTCCTTTAAATAGTAAACCATAATAATAAGATTAGAGCCTTAAACCAAATTTTAACATCGTGTACCTCCTTAACTTTCCTACTTTTACACTTTTAAACCTAGATTACAGGACAATTACCATTTAGGTTAAGGATTAGGATGCATGTTTTAAAAATTTAATCATATTCCAGGATTATATACTTTAACAAGTAAGAATAGTTTAATTTACAATTATGCAAAATATATATATGATATGAAGATGAGGAACGTAAGTTAGCAATGTATTAAAAATGCCTCTTATGTGCCACATACTCTAAGATTGAATGTCAAATAGGAATGCTAATAGTTCTTCAAGAAATTAAACTAGTTACAAAGGGATTACAAGAACAATGTTAAAATGTATAATGGCCCAGAATATTTGTTAAAAACCGATGAGCATCGTGGAGAAGGAATCAGATTATTGTTTCAAAGTCAAATAGACAATATCACCGAAGTGTATCAAAATGGAGAAAAATGTGGAAACATTACAGAGAAGATAGTAGCACAAAAATATATTAATAGACCGTTCTTGTATAAGGGACATAAAATAGAGTTTAGAATATATATATATTTGGCAAGCAGCAATCCATTATAATTGTATGTCTACAGGAGAGCATTGATAAAGAGATGTGCTAATGAATATAATCCATTGTCAGAATAAATACCTGCGCATATTTGTAATACGGCAGTCACAGAGAAAACTCATAAAAATTAAACAAATCAGGGCGAGGGCAGTTTTGAATCAGAAGATGAAGAAATGTTTATCGATTGGAATCTTGAAGGAATTGAAGAGTTACTTATAGAATAAGGAAGAATAAGTAAAAAACAAAGATGGCTACAGGAATACCTGTATCCCAGAATTTACTCTAAAATTATTCACACCATCAGGAGTGGCCAATATAGTTTTTATTAAGATTCAAGGTTCTCAGAATTCTTGGCTATAGATTTCTTATTAGATAATGAACTAGATATTTGGTTATTAGAAATCAATTACAACCCATAAATTTTGAGTGTTACTCCTGATCGTATCAAAAGGAATTACAAAATGGTCGAAGATACTATGGAAATAGCATTTGCTTATTTGAAGTCTAAATACAAACGAGTCAAATAATTCATACAACAAGACTTATAGAATTATAAGCATAGTGGAAATAGAATTAGATAGGTTGACTTCAAAAATAAATTCGGGATTAAGTTTAATCAGTTACTGGAGGATAATTCTATTGAATAAGAATTCAGTATTTCACCTGATAATTTATACACTCATATTATTGATGAGAGTAAAAGTGGTAAAGATAAATATTTCAATTTGATTGAGGAGGAATGTCTCTGATATTTAATGTACATTATTATTTCCATTAAAATTAAATGATATTATTTGTCTTACAAACAATTCTTAGCACATCCTAATCAATCATCAGAATTATTAAGATAATTATTTTATATAAATAGCTGAATAATAATCTTAACACAATTAATGTCTGAAATTTTGATAGAAATATTAGAAAAGCTGGATCAAGAAGAATGTACCAATGAATTACAAATAATCAGAGAATTTAACAATATCATTCATCTAAAAGTTTATTAGCAGCATGTTTATAATTTCTGTGGTTATCATGCAACTTACAACATCTTACAATTACTTAACCATTTTCATTAAAAGAAGTGTTATCTCTACCATTCGGTTTCATTTTGGAAATATGTTAAGTTTGTCTAGAATTATTTAAAATAATACAGAACTAAACATAATATCAATCATGAACCTTGGAGTAATTACGATATAGAGCATGGAGATTTTGAAAGATGCTATTTAAAGCCTTGGAAAGAACTTTATCATGAGGTTATTGTCATTTAGTATTAATTTGGAAGAGTTGTCAATAGTTTGAAAGAGAAAGGATAGATAATACAATCTATCTAACAATTTATTAATTACGAATAGGAAGCTCCATTAATATAAGCTTTTATGCTAGGGATCACTTTCCATTGGGTTTCCTTTGTGGCAGTTAAAACCAAAAGTTAAACCAAATTCTATTTTATGGATTCAAAAAATATAGATTATTGCGAATGGGGAGTCGATCAAATACAAGAATACTTAAATGATATCAACAATTAACGAATTAAGATTGGTCGAATTCCTTATAAGCCTTATGAGTTAGATATGTATTTATAGGGAATTCTCGATTTACAAGGATTAGTCAAACTAATGGTTTAGGCTTTAAGAGGCGAATTAAATTTTACAGAATATTTGTGTGATTCCTCTACATTGATGTATGTAAAACCTTTATATGAATTATTGGGAATGTCAGAATAACAATTTTTGGATGCAAACCCAGCAGAAATTAATAAAGATATCATTATCATATGGGCTTAAGAATATAAACACACGATATTTTCTGTCTTAAAGGAAGTATCCGTTCTTTTTGATAGATCCAGAAGATTATTAACTTAAGTTAATAAAATTACATCACATATTCATTCTATAATAGGATAATAGGAGGTTCACAATCCTTTTTAATAGTGCCATGATGTAATTCAAGGGTTAGTGGAGAGCTTCAAATATGAGTGGAGTTATCTTCCAAAAGAAAAATAAGTTAATTTATACTTCGATGATGCTTCTAAATGTGAACACATCTCTTACATCATCTATGTAATGAAGGCTTACTTTAGAGAATTCGTAACAAAATAACATCACTATCATATCAGGATACAATTCTATGAAAATATATTTCATCCTCAAGGAGGCGGGTAACCTGATGATGTTGGTTCCATCATTATTGGGGAAAAGGAATTCATAATCAAAAATATGTATAATGATAGGTAGCATCAAGAGAGCTATGTTGATATTGAATTCTCTTAAGAAGCTTATGATCTTTTATTAGATTGTAGAACAAACAAAACTCCTATTTTATAGAAAGTAAATCCAGATGTACGACTTATTCATTCCTAACTGCATTCCGCTGGACATTTATTAAAGGAGGAACTTATAAGGTTAGGCAAGGGTTTGAAGTATATAAAGGGAATGCATTTCCAGAAAGAATCTTATATTCTATTAGAAGGGGAATTTGAAATTCCTATAGATTAAATACCAAGAGAGTTCTAGGTTTAGAATCTTTAATTATCAATATTTTACTACACACACAATAAAGTATTCGAGATTTTAGGATATGTCCCTGAATTTGTGGAATTCTCTGAAATGGTTAGATGGATTAAACTAAGGGATTAAGACATAGGATTTCCTTGTTATGGAACACATACAGCAGAAGGGCTACACAAAATTTAGATCACCAACATTCTGAAAAATAATAACTAATTTACAATATTTTATAATTTGTGAAAATAAAATCCCATTCGTATTCTTTTATAATCTGACGAGTAAATTCTACATTTAAAGTCAAATGACAATATTAATAAATATAATGGAAAACCTACATCCTGCTGAAGAAATTGTTAGAAACATTCTTGACAATATCGAATAGCATCATAAGTTTATAGATTTTGTTAATACAAATTCTAATAAATCAAAATAAGGAATTTGGATTAAGTAATATCATAAGGGAGAAGAAATCAAACCTATCACTTAAAATACTATAAGAATTGTAGAATTGCAAAATGAATATGTTCCAAATAAACAACAGTTCCATCATATTTTGGTTCATAAATAGTTTGTTCCTAATCTCTGTGGTTACCATGCTACTTATAATTTAATATAATGTGTTTAGAGTATCAAATACAAGTAAATGTGTAATTATATTCTAAGAATTTCACCTTAGTTTTATGATATAGCAGCATTTTGGTCATATGTTCGTCGAACTCAAGATTTTCTAAAATTATACAGGGACTCACGAGGCTTGGATGGTTCAGTCTGGCCATGGAGAAATGACGATATAGACAAAGGAGATTTTGAAAGGACATATTTGAAATGCTGTTTAGAGTCTAAACCACTTTTTAAATAAACATTTTAAAATGAAGTCTTTGAAGGAATCAAGTATTTCATTACGAATGATACTATATTCTATTAATATGGTAATATAGTTAATGGATACAATGAACGTTAGGCTTTATAAAAGTATAGTATTGTTATTCATAATTTAGGAAGTTCAACTTATTTTAAGAGTTTAGGCCATCCTAGAGTGAAGAAATGATTTAAACATATATGCTCGGTGTAACCAATCATTGGATTTCCTTTGTTGCGGTTAAAAGCATTAGAGGAACTCAATTTATTGTCATGGATTCAAGGAATCGAGATTTCTTCCTGTGGAATTAATAATAAATCAGAGATTTTCTGCAGTAAGATTAACTGGATCGTCCAAAAAGAGGATAGAAACCCTTAAGTCAATTTTATTTGGACCTTTATGAACAAGGGATGAAGGATCTACAATAATTGATCAGTCTCTTAATATCATGGCTAACAGGGCAATCAAAATTGGAAGCATATGTGAGTAACTAGAAAATAATAGTGTTTTTGAATCCTTTGATTGAACTACTTGAAATCTCTTAGTAATAATATATCAATCTGAAATTTACTAATGAAAGAGCTGATGAACTCTATTAGGTATTGGCTTTATGGTCAGATTAATATCGGATAACAGTTCGAGAATACATAGGAAATGCAACTTAAATAACTTAATTAAATAAAATACTATTTTTAAAGGCTTTGGAATTGACCAAGTCTGCATTGGACTATTAAACAAAGAGAGGATTGTGGAATTAACAAAAGTAATCATCTCTGCATCGAATGCTAGACTATTTATAATTAGTTTATAAATCTTTATGAATAGTATACTTTTATATAAGTAAGCTTAATATATATCATTTTTTTTTGAGTTAATCGATTTCTTTTTTCAAACATTGTATTAATTCTTTTTATTATTACCTGATTGATTCGCTTTTATGAAAGTTTTCCTTACATTTTTCATACTCTAACAATTCTTGTTTTAATTGCGTGATTGATGCTTAGGCCTTTTTTAATTTTTTAGACAATTATTTAACTTCCTTTTGAAGCTCTGAATTTTTGTGCTTTTCTAAAATCAAGGCTTTAGCATTAATTTATTCTTGGGAAACTTTCTTTAAACTTTTTTTTTGTTCAATTGATAATTTTTTATGTTTAGATGAGGTGGCTCTTATGCGAGTAGATTTTCTTTGAGTTTACTTAAATGGAGTGAAATCATCAGTATCTTTAACACCTAAGGTTGGGAATGCTCTTTCAATGATTGATTGTTAGGAACCAAGTTGATTGTCATTATTTCGTTGTAAGCCGAATTCAAGGAATGATATTTTGTTATTATGTAAATCTTGTAGATCACAGCTTTATGTTAATTGTTGGAGTTCTTGATCTAGAAGTGAGTTGAGGAAATTTAATTTGTTTTGAGTAATCATTATTAAAAATAAAAACGGATATGAAGCTGATTTCTTTCTGTCTTATTGGTCTTGTTATGTCCAATAACATCATGCTCTAAACAGCAAATCATTCAGCCTTTTAGGAGGTGTTTGGAGAATTTGCATAATCAAGCGATTTCGGAAATAAATTATTTGGAGAGCTTTCAGCATTCATTCAAAAAGGAGCAACCCTCTAAGAGTTGAATGATCATGTTGAAGAATTAAGAAAACATTTAACCGATGATTAAACAGAAGATGAAAAATATTTCAATGAACAACAATAATCTCTTGAATCAGGATTAGAAGGTTTGGTAAATGAAGTACAAGAATTAAAGGAAGCAGTGGACACAGCTGCAAAAAAGATTTCAGTTTTGAATCATTAACAATAGATCATTGATAATCTCTTCTCTTAAGACTAAGCAGCATACTTAAAAAGACTCGGCAATTAAAATGTTATACTTGAAACAATATCTCTTTTGGTTGAGAGAGTTCATGCACTTTCATTTGATGGTCATAGTCTCATTGAAAAGGATAATCTTCTTGAAGAAATTAAATAATTGGGTAGAGGAAAACATGTAGAAGTCTTGGCTCAAGTATTTTGCTAATCAAATGTAGATAACTGCTCATTTAGATACTGAATAGGTGGAAAAGGTTTTGGATCTTTTAGACAGTCTTAATAAGGCTGTGCTTGCTAGTTTGGAAGCCGATGAAGCCAAAGAACAAGAAAATATTAGATTGTACAATAAATTGACTGGAGAGATAAATGCGTATTTATTATAATGATGTAGTTCTCTTTCAGAAGCTTAGAGATACTACTAGCAATTGGAGGTTCATTTTGAACAGAAAGATTATGAACTTAGTGTCGGTAAGGAAGGTGTAAAAGAAGTAGGACAAAAGTTATAAGATAGAAATGATTCTAGGTAATGTATATCATAATTGAATAGACAATTCATATTGGATAGAGTTTAGGAAGCATAATAATTATTAAATGATAATCTAGATAGAATAGCAAGGTGGTCATAAGAATGATTTATATATAAATATTATCTGTCTAAGTATTTCAACTCTTTTATTAATCTTATAATTCTTTAAATTTCTACTCCAATGCTTCTTCTTTGGCCTTCAATTTTTATAATTCCAAATCTTTCTCAGCCAATTTCTTTTTTAAGTCTAAATTCTCTTTGCTCAATGCCTAAATCATTTATTGTTGATTGGTCTAACTATTATTGCTATACATTACTGGGATTGCGCTTTGAGGTTTGGTATTAGGTTGAGGCATTGTTCGTGTATATGGCTTATTCGGAATTACAGTTTATGGATTCTATCCCTTTGGAGGTACATTATTGGGCAGACTTCCTTACACTCTTTGAGGTGGAGGATTTGAGGGTACAGTTTTTCCTGTGATTCGAGCTTGAGGTGTCTATGCTCTTTGGTTGGGATTTTGAGTAGGGATTGGAGCTCTTTGACTTATGGGCAGAGAAGGTTGAGGACGATAAGTATTTTACTAAACGAAGGGGTTTACGAAACTCATTGTAGGTGAGGACGCTTAGTAAAATGGGCGAGGCATAACTGGAGAACTGGGGACACCTTTAAATAATGGATATCTCTAGGGTGTTGTTAGGTACATTAATATTTTATTTATGTATTAATTTATGAGATTATGGATGGTACACACAGTTCTTATTTTTTATTATTATATTTTATTATAATTTTACATGCATATTTAAGTCATGAAATCAACAATTGTTAGACACCTTTCTTTTTGTCACCCATTTCTCTTTTTTATAAGGCACTTTTTATTAAATTTGTCTTCTCGAACAAATCCTTACCGGCTATTTCGAATCTAGAATAATTATGAAGAATTAATACTTGATGTCACTGTCACTGCTTTGACATTCTAGTAAACATGTTTCTATAAATTTAATAAAAAACAAAGGAGCCTACAATTTAAACTATTCATAGCTATAGAATTCAGGAAGTGGAGTTATTCCATCACTCCTCTATTTCCATTGTAATTAAAATACACAATTGTCTTCAGTTATTTATAATTTAATCACGGCTAATTTGTCATCTTAATTTGCGTAATGTTAGGTTACTTTTCTATAAAAATGATAAATAAAATTTACTATGTTAATTCCTATTGTTTTTACGAGATTATGCTACCAGTTTTATGATTTTATTAATGCATATTGACAATCAGAGCTGTTTACAGATTTGAAACTACATTATTTTAATTGGGAATCTGAGGCGTTTAGTTTTCATTGCAAATAAGAATGTTATTGTTATTGGATGCACTAAGAGTGTGATTGTTATTGCCATTCTCTAATTGACTTTACGACAAGGTTTCGCTAATTTCTGAATGCTTTTAATCTACTTTTTCTGTCTTTTTATCCTTTTTGTTTGGATCAGGAGGTCTGGGTCCAGCCACTCTTTTAATCGCAGTTCTAGGTTAAGCTTATGCTGTTATTTATCTGATTTCATCAAGTTTCTTGTCATCATATCTTTCTCCTGTCAAACAGAAATAGTTGAAATCTTCAATTAGTTCTTTGTACTTTTTTACATTATCTTCAACTTCCCAAGTCGTTTCATCAAAACCTTTCCATTTCACTTAATATTTCAGTTAGCCATTTATATGTTGTTTCTTAATGATCTTCTCAGGTTCTTTCATCATTTTTTATTTTTATGTTTCAAATGCAAGGCTGCACCTTTAATATGCCAAATATCACCAGGAAAATTAATAAAGCAATTCAATCTAATATTAAAATTTTATTATCTTTATGGCTCAATTATTAGGTGTTATTTAAGAATCACACAAAGATCAATTATAAGATTTAATTTCATAGATTCACTCTACCAATGGATTACTGTAAAAAAAAAAGAATGTGTTAAAAAAAAGAAGGGATACACTTCTTACAATCCTGAAAGATGTAAGAGAAACCGACACAAAATTAGCAGATTCAAAGCTATCTTGCAGCACAGCACTCTACTCCTCGATGAATGATGATAGTGATTTGATTCAAAAACTGTATGATGAAATCTCACAGAAAGACTAATAGATTTAAGAATTAAAAGATTAGGTTGACACTCTCACCTCTTAATTACGGAACTCCCAAGCTTGCAATGAAGAGATGCAATTCCAATTAAAATAAAAGCAATAGCAACAATATCAAAGGGTGAATAAGCCTAGTTAATCAAGTACTAAAATACTATATACTTAGTGATTGTTCCCTCGTCAAATCGAAGTGCTTAATCAATAGGTATTAGTAATGTTTTCCAGACTCTATCTACAAATTCAAGTATATCAATGGAGAATCCAAAATCAAAGGAGGATATGCAAAAAATGATTCGTAGAATTTCAATGCAAGCTGCTGCTTCTGCCCATATCCTGGCAGTCAAAGGGGATTACACTTCACTACAAGTTGCCCATGAGGAAATGTTGAGTTAGAAGAGTCTTGGATCCTAAAAGTCATTGTCTTTTAAGTGAATTATCATATTGTATAATATTATAAAATAAGATAAAGAATCAAAATTAGGAAGCTGATTAATGACTACTTAATTTAAGTGGCTATGATGTTTCATTTGTAATCTTAATTGTTTTTACAGCTGATAGAGGATCCTTGTGATAAAAAGTACCTGAAAACTATCCACTGCTTCTTTTGGCTGAAAGTGGCATCTCATTCATCAATAAATATCTTTTTGTATCATTAATTTTAGAATTCTACTATTATTCATCATTAATCTCATTTTAACTATTATATTTGGATTCAGATTCAGCCAAATTCAATTAATAAATTGCATTTTTTGTCATTTATTAACCAGTTGATTAAATAGCTTAAGTGCTGAAATCACTATTGGAGTCTAAAAACTAATGTTGCAGAGCTTAAGTGGCACTGATCCTGATTTTTGGATTCTTGTTTAGCATCCTCCTCAAAATATCCTAGAATAATTAGAAATAATTACTATTGATTATTCTGTAATGTAAACGCCGTCAATGGGTAGATCCAAATCGATCTAACACATTTTATTAGATTTCAAGACTTCATCGAAATTCTATCCAATAAACAAACTATGTCCAGTAAGTAATTTATAAAAAATGCATCCTGCAGAAAATATATCAACCTTACAATTATATCTTAGATCTGATCTACTAATCAATACCTCAGGAGCCACATAGCCAGGTGTCCCGCATTTGGGAAACAAATACCTTATAATTGATTATAATTCTTACTTGTCCAGAAGTTCTGAAGTGGCCAATCCGAAATCGACTAGAACTAACGACGTATAATCATTCTTTCTAGAAAACATCAAATTATCTGGTTTTAAGTCTCTATGGATAATCTATAACTAAATGTTAAATTAATACACGATGAGAATGCAGAATTTTTAAATTGGTCAAAAGTTTCCTCATTATTATCTTGATACTGTTTATTGGTAGTCTTTTGTTGGGCAGAGTCTTGATATGAATATTTAATTGTACCTTGGCTTTTTCTAATTCTCCACTCAGACTCAACCCTTCCAAATAGGATGTAACCACATACAGAGTGTTGTCACCCTCATATATCTCCTTCAACACCAGAAAATTACTTTCGTATTATTATAATGCTCTGAGAATTTGAACTTCAGATTAAAAACCTTACTAAAAATCTTAAATATATTTACTAATCCGCTTCCATTCTCAGATATCTTAAGAAAAGCCTTCTCTATTGCCTTCACCGCATATACTCTTTAATCTAATGCACTCTTTGCACTATACACCTACATATCAACAAAAATGCTGTACTTTTGCTGAGCTTCCCTTCCCTATCTGATATAGTGGTTAGAATAAATCGCCAATGCCCTCAAAAGTCACTTTTCCTGCTAATAGTTCTTTGAATCTAAAATACTTAAACAAAACTGTACTTAAATAAATCCTTTGGCTAGGCATGAACAACTTTCCTTTTGTTTTAATGCTCAAACTCAAAGCAATCGAGTTCCTCCTTATTCTTTCGCAACTCCCAATTTATTTTCGTTTCAAGATTCAGCTTCAGTTTGTATTTCGGGTTTTGGCAATCCGAAGTCTAAACCAATTATATAATGTTTTTACTGTTCCCATAGTGACCATATCATCAAACACAGTTATATGATAAATGACATCCTTAAAGAAGTGTTTGCGAACACCTTGAAATTTGAATTTCGCTTCTTAGTAGTCTATTGAATCCATATTATAAGGGGCTTAGTATTTTTATAAATATTTATCTAATTTCAGATTCAATATATAATTAATATCCTATTACCTCATTGATTAATTTACAGTAAAATTATCTCCTAACTTTGAATGATTCTTAGAATCAAGAATCGGAAATCTACTCTACACGAATCATAAAATATATATGAATTTAATCAAAAGTGTAAATTAAAAACATGAATATCGAGGAATCTACCATCCAAGTATAAATAATCTTCCCAATTTAAGTTAGAATAACAATCTACTCTTAAAAATATAAAATAATAATTTAATAATTTTATTTATATGACATTTCTTATTAATATTTACATTAATTAATTTTATATCCCAATTATAAATCTCTAGATATTTCTATTTCTTAATAGAACTCAATTACTAATTCTAGTCTACGTAAAATCGATATTGTACTCAATAACAATACTGCCCAGCCCACCTCTCGGTTTCCTAAAAATTAATAGGACTTCAATTAGGATTTACTTCTTAAATGATTGAAATTTATTCTATCCTCGAAATAAGATTCTCTTGCCAAATATTGAGATCATAGGTATAGGATATTACACAATAACTAAAATCAAATATAAGTATTTTTCTTTTTTAATTGAATACAACAAATTATTGATTCAAAATTATATGCAAATAGTTTAAGATAACTATCGATGATTATGTTTTAAAATGTTAGTTAAATATATTAAGCTTAGAGGTTCATAGATACTGCAAAACATAAATTAAATAGAGAATTAAACTCAGGGAGGAACTGGAATTATCTTCATAATTTTTTGGGCATGAGATGCAAGATTCATTTTTCCAATAGTATCTGCCATCAGTCATCTTTGAGCAGGTCATATTAGTAAAGTCTTTGGTTTCAGTTCTTTCAATGCATTTTGGAGTTTAATCTTCTTTCCATTAACAAAGTGTCAGTGACCCCCAAATACCGTTTTGTACATATGTGCATTGGTCTTATGATGTAATGTCAGAACATAGAAAGGCTGAACATTGACCATTTGAGTTCTTGCATTCTAATTTATCACAGACATCTAACGGTAATCCTTCGCAAGAGTTTATGTTATAGCTTTGACATTATTTGGTTGAATTTAGCCAGCAAAATGTTTATCCATCTTCATAATTATTGGTACAATTTTCTGCTGCTAATGAATTGCAATCAACGGAATTATAAGATTTACATTGATAAAATCCAGCAGCATTCGTTTGATTGTCAGCTCCACAATTTCCTTTCTTGATCATGCAATCAATTTGGTCTTTGACTTGATAATTGGTACAAAATCCTGTGGGTTCACAACTGCCTTCGGGATTAAGACTGCATTTTCCTAATAAATCACATTGGTTTTCATCCATCTCAGAACATTCCTTATTAACACAGAGTTCGTTAATCCAATTGCAAGTGTCAATTCCTAAACAAATTGATTCTTCTTCAAATAATGAGCAATCACATTAGTATTTAGCAATGAGAGCTCCTAATATATTAAATATGAAAATTTATGTGAATGAGATTAAATATTTCATATTTTATTAATAAAATTAAGTTTCTGATGTAGAATTCAAATTTTATAGCATGTTTTCCTCTGTCAGTCATGAATAATCACATATATCCCACACAAGAATTAAATATGTAAAATGAATAGATATAATTAAAAAATCAATTTTCGTAACTATTTAATCTTAGTATGTTATTGATATTATTTGATTCAATTTGAAGGAAGAATGTTTTGAATATAAAATCTATATGAAGTTATTTAGAAGAGAGTAGTTTCAAGTTCAAAACATAATTAAATTAATTAATGACTTCTAGTTCCATTTAACAATAAAAGGAGTTGAAGGTGTTCAACAATTAGTTTGTGGTGTTGAAGAAGTTAAGTTCTGGATCATTTGGAGTTGTTTTTCAAGGGGAAGACAAGAAAACGAGTGAGTAGATAGCATTAAAGATTGAGAAGGAGGAGAGTGATGAAGCTAAGTCTCTGGATAGAGAAGTATATAAATTTTAGAATCTATAGCTTAGTCATAAATATTATAGAGGTTGCAGGGTATAAAAGGCATTCCAAAATTGTATTGGTTTGGTTCGGAAGGACCTTACAATATTATGGTAATTTAATTGTTGGGAAGAGATTTGGCTTATTATGCAAAGCATCTTAAAAGATTCTAACTGAAAACCTTGATCATGTTGGCTGAGTAGATGATAACCATTTTGGAGCAATGCCATACAAAGTAAGATGATAAAAAATATGTTCGTAGATCAATAATTCATAGAGACATGAAACCAGAGAATGTGCTAGTGGGACGTGATCCTAATGAAATATATCTGGTGGACTTTGGGATTTCTAAGATCTACAAAGATGCTAATGGAAATCACGTGTAATTTACTATTAAATACATTAATATAGGCCTTTCAGAGATGGAAAACCCTTTATAGGAACGACGAGGTATGCCTCGATTGGTGCTCATAAGGGTTTCGAATTAGGAAGGGGAGATGATTTAGAATCTTTGGGATATATGCTGGTATTTTTATATAAAGGTTCGTTACCTTGGTAAAATTTATAAAATGTAAGTGATAAAGAGAAAACTAAAGTAGTTGGCAAAATGAAAATGTAAATATTGATTGAAGAGCTGTGTAAAGACATGCCTAATGAATTTTCAAAGTACTTTGAATATGTAAAAAAACTGCAATTTAAATAAACTCCTGATTATGAGTATTTAAAATAATTGATGCGCAAATGTGCAAGTGATAACAAAATTGAATTAGATTATAAATACGAATGGGCATTATTAGAAAGAAGAACTTCTGATGTAAATTATTGATCTAATTATTGTAAAGTTGTAATCTCAGCAAAATTCTTAGAGGAATATTAAAAAAGATTCAACCCATTAGGATCCTAATAAAAAACAAACTAAAAATAATATGAACTCACAAAGTAAATTGAAGCCAGAAATTGACAGTGAAAAAATATCAAAATCAAAAAGTCCTGCTAAGAACACTAAAAGGTAATCTCTGGTTCCAGATATGCAATCATAAAATTAATCATAATCTAGTCAATTTGATTTTCTTCGTCCTCCTGATCCTTATGCTAAGGCTAGAGCCATTATATAAAGAAGTTAAGATAGACATAAATCTGTATCATCATTAGCACCATCATAATATAGCTAAGTGAATACAGTCCAATCAAGCATTGCAGGAAATTATTAAGCTAGTCACATTGATATGTTTGCAACGGATAGTCAATAATAATAATAATAATAAGAGACAACAGAGAAGAAATAGGATATGATTCAAGCATAGAATTTTGGTTTTCAACCTTTGGAGAATAACGATACAATTGCAATGCTGATAGGTGAGGATGAAGAAGGTCCTTGTTTCCAATACTAGGAACTATTAGAGAGGCAAGTTTAAGCGTAAATATAACATATTATCATAAGGCAATTTAAGGAATATGTGAAAAGTGGCAATAAAAATAAGCGAAACAGATGATTTTAATAATATATATTTAATATATCTATTATATCGTTCAATTTTGTTTTAATTCTGCAAAATATTGATGTAACATGGCATCTTTTGGAGTGATTCTTTCGGCATGATCATACAGTAACATTTTGGACAACAAATCAATGGCATCCAAACTACACAAAGGAGCATTGTCTTGATTAACAAAGGACAGCCAATCTTATTTTGGATAACAAATTAATATTATTAATTAATACTTAAGTAAGAGTCCATTGTATGCATTATCCAACTTGATATTGTATTTTTTTATATATTATTTTAATCCATCTGTTCCTAAGACCTTAGCAATCTTTACTAATTGATCATAATTATCATTCCCTTGGAAGAACGGTTCCTTTTTAAAAATCTAAAATTCACTATGTCAATATACCATTGATGCAAACATTGCACCAGTACTCCATATATCCAACGAATAATCATAATAAACGTAGTCCACCAATAATTCTGGCCCTTTAAAATATCGTGAGGCCACTCTAACATTATAATCTTGTGAGGGATGATAAAACTCTGCCAATCCCCAGTCTATAAGTTTCAAGGTTCTAGTTTTTGGATCGACAATAATATTTTATGGTTTCACATCTCTATGAAATATACCTCTTTAATGAGCATAATCTAAAGCCTATTTTAAGTTTTAGTTTACTTTTAACAATTCAAATAAATAATGCTTGATATCATTATCTGTTAATTTAGGGAACATGCTTCTAAAATCAGTATTCTCCATATAAGGGAAGATCTATGTTAACTTGATTCTTTTACTAAAGTCGGGATTTTTAAATTTTCATCTCTAACCACATCGCAAAGATCAATAATGTTAGTGCCGCCTTTCAAAACTTAAAGAATACGGATTTCTCTGCGTATTTTTCTTTTTTTGACAGGCTTGAGAACCTTAAGAACTACTTTGGTTCCATTCCTATTATCAACACCTTCGAAGACTTCAGAATATTTGCCTCTTCCAATTTTACAAATTGCTTCGTAAGGTTCTTCTGATCTGATGTATAAGAATTAAATTGTACCCATATTCAATTTTAGCATTCTCATAATCCCAATAAGATGGTGGTTGAGTCTGATTGAAGGTGGCATAGTATTTAGGTTAAACAACAACAACTCCTTACTACTATTTCATTTATTAAATATAAAAATGTAATATAAAATTTACAAATCAAAATCACTTAGTAACCAATTCCTACATTTTACTTCTTAGTTCTTCAACTTGTCTGTAAGTGCATCTATTTTGTTTCTAATCAACCATCTAATCAATTTTTAGCATCTTTGAGAATTTCTTATAATCATTCATGTGTTAGAGAGTACAATGACAGATAAGCAAATAATTGCACAATTACTGACCCACAAAATAACTAAAATTATACTAGGAATAATAGATAGAAAGTACTTCTTCAGGCAAGAAAGCATCTAAATCAGAACTAGAGGTTGGCAGTTCACTTTTCATGTCTTGCAAGGCTTGCCTTAAATAGGATTGAGTAATGAAATAGAAACTTTCAAATTCGCTTAAGTCTTTGTCAAACAGGGCCTCAAATTTCTTATCTTGAGGGAGATCTGTGTATAATTACATAAGATGTTACTTTTGTTAACTATCATTTAATAGGTCTTCTCAAAGTATCTCTTATAGTTTTCATTGTATTCTGAAATGGCTTAACTAAACTTCTGGAATGATTCAGCCTTTCTGTATACATCGAAATCTTCAAGTTAGAAAGTGTTATCTTTGGAATTCTCTTTATCGATGATAGTGTGAAGTTTAGAAATCTTCATGGCAATATTCTTAGCCATCAAGAATAACAACTTCTCTTTTAAACCGTTGGATAAAGTCAACTACCTTGAATTGATGATTTGCTATGAGAATTTGTACAGAAATCTACAATAGTTGATTTGGGCAAATAGTATGTCATTATTTGACTTAAACTTAATGGGTGATTAAACAGGCGTAGTATTTTAAGATGGCTGAGTTTACACATTAATAGATCGTCTATGATGATGAATTGAATAAATACTCTTAAAGTACAGTGTTATTTTTTTTAAAACTCCTTTTTTCTAACTAATTTTCTTGAGTAATGGTTTTTCGTGATTCTGTGATTTGCTTTTGACTTTTGGATCTCATCGGATCTGAAATCGGAGGTTCAATAACAGTTGTAGGTGGATGAGGGAGATGATACATTTCCGAAGGACATCTCTTACTTACTTTGCTATCATTATGAATTTGAGTCTAGTATATTAAACGCAATTTACTTGGCACTTGGGTCTGGATTAGAAGTCTCTAATTCCCTGACTTTGGGACCTGTCCTTGTTGATAATGGGAGTTCTGGTTGCAGGCGTGGGAACATTGGATGATTGTTGGGTTTATAAGGGAATGGGCTTATAAATGGGTTGGGAGTATTGTGAATAGATTGCGTGAGTGCTCATGTCCTTGACTCTCATTCTCTGGTTCTCATCGATGCAAAGACATCTGCGGATGAAATCTTTGGAAGCATCTGATATGGAGGGATGTGAAGGAATGACCAGATGGTGATGCAAAATAGCTGTTAGCAATCCCTATTCAGTCTGGGCTGTAAATGGGGTTTGTCCGAATAGCATTTCAAAGAACATTACACCCATAGCCCATACATCTCCTTTTTCGGTGTGGCCCTATTATCTCAAGGCTTGTGGGGACATGTAGAGGGGAGTTCCTACATTATAATGTCTCCCTTGTTGTTTGACTTCCATGCTGTTTATTTGGACAGCAAACCCAAAGTCTGCTATTTTTGGAGTCTGCTTCTCTATCAGAATGTTTGCTGGCTTAATGTCCCTATGGATGTAACCTTTTTGATTGATCTCCAGCAATCCTGTGATTATTTCATTCATGATTCGCAATGCTTCAGACTCATCTATTCTTCCTCTCTTCTTTATTACACCACTCAGATCCCCAGAATCGCAATACTCTGTTATGATGTATGTATTATTCTGTGTTTAGAAAACATCATACAATTTTAGTATGTTCTTTGAGTTAAATGATTTCAAAGCATTTATTTCATTCTTTAGTAAAGTGGCGTGAATACTCTGTTTAACCATCTTCATATCAATTACCTTGTCTTACAAATTTATATCATACTTTAACAGCCACAGTCATTTAATTGTTTTCATCTCTTCCCCTATAAACTTTGCTACTAAACCCTCTTCCTATTTCTTCATTCAGAGCATAACTGTAATGATCAATTGCTTTACGAGTTTCAGGATAATAACAGCGATTAATTAACATTCAAATAATAAATTAACGACAACATTCATTTAATTATATTGCATAATATCTAAATTATAATCATCATTCATATTTTATCTACTGTCCATCTTAATCTATAAACTGATACTTCAATCAAGATACAATGATTCTATCCTATATTAAACTTTGTCCCATAGTAAGTCATTTAAAGTATTTTATCACTATTAATAGTAAGTTTTAATTTCTAGATTATATTTTTCTTTCTATTTAATTGCTTTAAATGAATTATTTATTGCTCGACTTTTTAAATTGAGTTTCCCTTCTACAAATTTGCCTATTATCAGAATTTATTAGATATATTATAATTTACATTGAATTAAATCATATAACAGCGTCGATGAATATCTTTTTATTGATTAGAATAAATATCTTTTAAATATGTCAACTCAAGATTTATAATTGTTAGAAAATTAACTCCTATTGTCCAAGGATGAAGCAATAGGTAAACTTATCAAGGGCACCGACCAATATTATTATTATTATTTTTTAAAGATCTTCAATCAGCATGGATATCAACTAACTACAGAATAAAAGCAGTAATTGGAAGCTTTTAAAGACATGCAAACTGTTAATGCCAATAAAACTAATTTGAGAGCACTGTTTTTAGAATATGATCGATTAAGCAGTGAAACTCCATCTGAAGAAATCGACAAATAACTAAAGGCTATAGTTGACAAAATGAATAGATAATTCTTTAAGTTTTCCTTTGCTCAAGAAGCCCCCGCAATCGCAAGAGTATGAAGCTTCGTTTTATTTTAGGGTTAATCCCAATCTGGAGGACTTATAGAATAAATGACTTACAAATCAAAATTCAATGACAGCGTCTTCGAAGTAAGCAAATTCTTGGACAACGCATATACAGAGGCTGGGTTTGCCAAAATTAAGCAACAACTTTATGGATAATTGGATGTAAACAAAATAGCAGCCAGCTCTATTAAGGTAATCAAAACTTATTTGAACAATGTTGGCAACGAAATCGTAGAGTAATCGCTATTTTCATATATGTAGCTTCCCAGGCATCCCTGAGTTCTATGATAAGTTATCCAATTTGAAGGACTTCAAGAACGATTTTCAGTAAGCTCATTTTAGAAAGTTGAGTTTGTCTTAACTGGAAGGATTGCTCCAATTGAACAAGAAGTTTCTAGAAAATCAATAGTTTGTTGGAGAATACTATCTCAAGAAATTCCAATACAATTTGAAAGACATTCAATACTCTAAATTGACAGAGGACGAAAAGAAATAAGTTCTATAAAACATTAAGGATGTCTACAATTGGACAAGCACTTTGCCTCCCAAATTCAAATCATTCAATGATTAGATACTATACGAATTATTACAAATTGGTATTGAAGTAAATGAGTTTGACTTTGATTTATTCTTGGTTTTCTTAAAAGATCCAAAGGATGATTATGATGCTGCAAATGAAAAATAAAAAACATTCATTAAAAATAATAAGAGAAATTATCAATAGTAATGGCACGAATACCATTAGTTGAATACAAATAGATGGATTGCCACAGATTAAATAATTGAGAAATACTTATAAAAATATTTTGAGAAGAATGACGATCTAGGTATTTTAGAATAATACCTTGATACAAAATATCTGAAGAAGGTTTAAGCGACTGTCAAATTACATCAAGGATAAGAATTATAGAACATTTATGATTACCTCACAAGTGCATAAATTGAATAGATGAACTCAAGCAAATTGTTGACCATTTGTTCATTCAATAAGATGTATTTCAAACATGGAGATTCAGTTAAATTATATGTTGAACTCAAGAATATTCCAAAGTTAAATATTAAAATATTTGAATTCAACTCTGAAAATTATTACTTATAGAAATAACAACAATTAGATTCTTCAATTAATTTGGATGGATTGATTGCATTTGAAGAAACTGATTTCACTTACAACTACCCCCCAATTTAAAAAGTGATTAAGGAATTCGAATTCCAAACTATTACTAACATCTAAAGAGGAATCTTTATTGTTGAGTTTATTGGTAATGGTATATCTTCGAGGGCTCTAATAAAGAAGGGTAGACTTCAATTAAGAGAAACCATCACAGCAGCAGGCCACAGATTCTAAATATTCGATGAGAATTTCGAATTATGCACAGGTGAGAAAACAGGAGTTTGGATTGATAAGAAATTTTATAATGTGGATCAATCAAGAAAGGAAATCCTGATACCATTTGGTCAAAGGGATTAATAATTTAATGCAGTAATTGTCCATGATAATTTTGCTGAATTTACAACTGTTTTCATTTAATAGGAGAAGTATCAATTGAAATGTGCCTTTTTGATTGCTGATGAATCTTTGTTAATGGGATGTCAAGCCAAGGCAGTTATAATTCCAAAATTGTTTGTGAATGGCACTGAAGTGGGTTTGGCCTTGCTTTAAGATCAAAAGATTTAAGTAACAAGCACTAATGATGCAGGTGTTCCAGCAACTTTACCATTTGATAATATTAAATTAGAAAATGACAAGCCCTTTGAAGTGTAATTCCCTATCACTTCTAAATTAAAGGCTATTGAAATAAAAATCACTGGGAAGATCACAAGAATGCATAAGGATGATAACAAAAAAGAAGATTAACTTGAATAGTCACATTTCATCTATTTTGACAACCTTGAAGGCTAACAAGTGTTTTGTAATTAGTAATTGAAATATGATAAAATAAATGGATATTAGATCCTTATTGTAGGAAAGAATGGTGAACCTAAGAGAGGACTTTAAGTGACTGTCACATTCACATTGAGTTCCTTAAATCATACTTATAACGAGTAATTCACAACAGATGAGAAAGGTAGAGTCTATTTGGGAGAGTTGAAGAATGTAAATTCTATAAGTTCAAATGTCAAGAGTGTGGGAGACATCAATGTTTAATAGAAATTATGGTAAATTAACCAAAAGAGCTAAATCTCTTATCCCTCAAAAATCACAGTATTACCTGGATAGGAAATAAATCTACCTTTTAACGATATTGGAGATATAAATAATCCATTTGTCTTGTATCAAGTCTTTGGATCAACAGAGAGAGCAGTCATCAGAAGTTTGACAGATTAAATCAAAAAGTAGGAATAATTCATCGCATTTAAACTTGAAAATAAAGGAATTTACGAGTTGCAATTTGTGAAGGATAGATTTACTATTTACATTAATGTCATTGATGGGGAATTGTGGAAGGGCTCTTCTATTATAAAATCTTAGAATCAATTAATAATTGATAAGGGGTTGGATCAATTGATAGCAATATCTAAGGTAGATTAAAAGAAAGAGGAGAATGGAACTAAGATCACTGGTAAAATTGTGTCAAAACAAAAAGTGTAGGTTTATGCTTATGCCACTTCATTTGTGAATGAATAATTTGAGCAATAAGTCAATCAGATTTAGTAATTGATAAATAAAGACAGATCTGAACAATTATCTATAGATTTATACAGTAGTGTATTCTAATCAAACAAGGAATTGTCAGATGAATAAAAGTATGTTTTAAATAGAAAGACATAAGAAAGATATATTGGTAACACGCTTGAAAAGCCCCAATTCCTATTGAAGAGATAAAAAATTAGAGAAACTACAACTCAAGGGGAATCCTTGAATCAAGAGGGATCATATAAGGATAAATACGAATAACAAAACCAACAATCACGAGCTTAAAGTAAATAAGCAGGTTATGGATCCGCAGGCTAAAGACATTAACAAGTGACTACTTTCAATGACTTTTTGAAATATCCAGCCATATTGTATTCAAATGTTGGTCTCGATGAAAACAATAACTTCTAACTTGATGTACCAACCCAGTATTCAACAGTGACATTGCTTGTATTCAATGAGTCATCCTATCAATTTTAAATATTGCCACTTGACAATGAGGATGTGCAAACTAGAAACCTTGCTCATCTATCCACATTGTAGAAGGATAAGTTTTATTCAATTTATAGAAATTCCTCTAATGTCTAAAAGAATGTCCCCATTTAGGTCCAAGATTTAACATCAACAGAAATCAAATTGGTTGATTCCTTAGATAAAATGTTTATTGTCTTAAAGGAATTGAAAAAAGCTAATGGAGATGACAGTGGATCTAGAGACTTTTAAAAGTGGGAATTCTTGATTAAGTGGTATCAACAGACTACTGAACAAAAACACAAGCTCTACGATGAACATCAATGTGATGAGTTGAACCTCTTTATTTTCTTTAAGGATTCAGCATTCTTTGAAACCTACACAGAGAGTTACATCAAGAACAAAATAGAGAAAAGCTTTATTGATTATTTCTTATTAAAGGACGACGCTGCGTTAAGATAGTATGGATCTATGTAAAAGATTACGGAGTTGAATGCATTAGAACAAGCATTATTGGTGATCTACTTTGCAGAAATATCCAATCAATTGGAAGATGCCAAATAAATAGCCTCCTACTTGGAAAATCTCAATAAATAGAACATCATCGATTAGAGAATCTTTAAGAAATACTTTGACACAGTTTTGGGTGCTAAAATTGAAGCTGAAGATGAAAACTAAGTCAATTAAGGTGATATGATGTTTGCATAATAACAAATGATTTAACAAGTTCAATAACCAGTGCAAAGAAATCTGATGTGCATGAATTAAGCACCTGCCCCAAGAATGATGATGATGCAATAGGCAATGCCATCTTAAGCCCCCATGATGCAAATGAATGTATAACAGGATAGAATGAGGATGCCAATGGTTCAATAAGCTATTGGTGGATTGAGAAATGCTTCATATAATGCATGCGATGACATAAATTTGTGTTATGATACGATAGGCTGCGATTTTCCAGTTAATTAAGCTAAGAGCGATAGCTATTATAGAGAAAAGCGTTCTTAATTCATCGAGAACTTCAAAAACATTGAAAAAACTAAAGAATATTGTGAGAAACATTATAGTGCTGGATGTTAGAAGGATAACTTTAAGAATTTGGTTAGTTTAAATGGATTCTATGTCGACTTAGTAAATCATTCAATCACTAAGGGCATATTAAAGGAAGACTTCTTATCATCTAAATTCATCTATTGTATCAATAACTAAACTGAAATGATTGCAGTTTTAGCACTCATTGGTTTACCTAATGAGGCTCCAGTTTAAGAGTATAAATAATTTGGAGGCAAGGGAGTGGAGATTACCACAAAATCTTCTGCCTTGTTCTTCATGAAGGAAATCAAAGAAGGCAAGGCCTAATTAAGACAGGATATTTTAATTGCTTAAAGATTCTTTGATCCAATCGACAGATACATAATATCTGAAGACGATCCAGAATTACAACTGGAAAAAGATGTATCTGAATGTCTGATTGATAAGATTTATGGTTGCTAAGTCATCATTACAAACTGTTCTTCAACTCGAGCTGATTATTAGGTTCTAGTGGAATTGCCTAATGGTGCAATCCCTGTTAACACAGTATTCTATACAAAATCATACACCATTAATTGTCAACCATATACCACCTAAAGAATTGAATACTTCTTCTATTTCCCCAAGGTAGGCACATTCTCTGTCTACCCAGCCAATGTGTCTAGATTTGGTTAAGTTGTTTGTGTTGCTTAAGAAGGCTAATTGAAAGTAGTTGAATCAAAGTCTATTCAAAATCTAGAGGCCATTGACGATATCTTAGCTAAAGGCAGCAAAGATGACATTTTAAACTTCTTGTCAACCAAGAATATCTTCAACAGAAATATTTTCAGAGCTGAAGAAATTCGATATTTATTGAAGGACAAAGATTTCTATTTGAAAGTAATTGCCATCTATCGCAAGAGAAGATTTAGCGATTTCGAAAGTTTGAAATTCTCAATCTATCATGCCGATAAAGAGAGCATGAAAGAATTGTTCCTTCATAACAATTGCTAAGACTTGTTCAGGAGAACCTTCAAGTACTTCAAATGCTCTCTCTTTGAAGTCAGCAATATCAGAATGTTGGAGTATTATCCACTTATCACCAAGCGAGTTCATAAACTGACATCTGAAGCTAAGGGAATTCTAAATGTCGAATTCAGAACTTAATATATTGACTTCTTGACTTATTTGGTTGAGAAACCAACTCATACTTTGAGTGATAAATTAGGATTCATCTATTATCTGTTGTTGCAAGAGCGAATCAACGAAGCAATTCAAGTTTACAAGACTATTGCTGATGTTGAAGCCCAAGGGGAAGCTGTGTTATAATATGATTACTTCTCAGCCTATCTTGATTTCTACATTGGATATCCCAATTTTGCTAAGGCCAGAGAGATCTGTGAGAAGTATCTCAATTATCCAGTCATTCATTGGAGAAATATATTCTACGAAGTGGTGAACTTGTTGGCAGAATATGATGGTGATGATGATGAGAATCAAAAATTGAAGACAGAAACTACTGTTAAATAAAAGCAAATCGAGTAGGCCAAGAAGGAAGAAACCTTGACTTCTGTTATTGAAGGCAATGAAATCCAAATTACATATTCCAATTTGAATAAAGTGGTCATTCAATTCTACAAGATAGATTTGGAAATACTGTTCTCTAGAAATCCATTCTTAAATTAAAATGAAGAAGACTTTGCATTTGTCTTGCCTAACTCAATTGTGGAAGCATCATTAGAAGCCATGCAACAACCAGGATTGTAATCTATTTATTTTTAATTTATAGGACATACAAAAAGTCAGTTCCCATTCCTGAAGAATTGAGGAAGTTCAATCTTTTCATTCAAATCAAAGGGGCCAGCAAAAGAACATCAAATCGTTTCTATTCTACTTCTTTGGGAGTTCAGGTCATGGAAAATTATGGTTAAATCAGAGTCTCCGATTCTGAAGGAAAATACCTATCCAAAGTTTACGTGAAGGCTTACATCAAAGAGAAAAATGGAAAGGAATCCTTCTACAAGGATGGATATACTGATCTAAGAGGAAGATTTGATTATGCTTCCCTAAGTTCAGCTAATTTGGATGATGCCTCTAAATTCTCCTTATTAATTACAAGCGATGAATATGGTACTCAATTATTGTAAGTTTAGGCTCCATAATCAAGGAAATCAAGGCTCCTTCTTAAGTTGGTAAATTTGAAACTGAAGTCAAGTTGGTTTCTAATAAGTGGAATGAAAGGGCAGTGTGTGAATAGGTCAAACAATCCAATTTATACGAATGCAAGAAACTAAGCAAGTGTAAATGATCCATTATTTTATTCATATAATTACATAAATTTCATTTATTAAATTTGATGTTCGAGATAATAACTATAAACGATGTTATTGATATCAATGGTGGACTCTTGCACAATTACCAGGCTGAATTAACCAAAAAGATCAGAGAGAAGTTTGAATACAAGCCTTTGAAGAATTACGGGTTTTGTATAAAGGTGCTTGGTGTTAAAACATCTGATGGACACATTCAGGATGGAGATATTTTATATTCAGTCATTATTGAGATCCTGAGTTTTCAGCCCTTCCAATCTGAATTAGTATATGGCACAATATTTAAATCCTCAAAAGAAGGGTTGAAAATTAAATTCTTAGAAAACAATAATAATGACAAATAATATTTAGTTTGTTTTGTTCCCAAAGATTAGTTATTAAATGCTAGCTTCGACGAAAAAACGTAATTATGGATTTGCAATTACGAGAAGATCAACTTTTTGTATTTGTTAGGAGAGGAGGTGAGATTCAAAGTGCACTCATTAAATTTTGACACAGCCGATCAAATGGATCAGATTATTTAAGGAAGGATGAATGAGAGCGGATTAGGTGGATTAACTTGGTGGGTTTGAGTTCTAATTCTATTTATTATTATTAAGTATTTGATTAAATAACCATAAATTATCACAAATATCTTGAATTGTCCTAGCGATTTTAAATATCAGCCTTCGTTGCAAAATAAGCTTGCACCTTCTTTTTAGCAACTGGGATATCTACTCCTTTATTGTAAGTAAAATTGTATTCACCAGGAAAATGAATATTAATCAATCGTCTAGTATCCTCACTCACCATAACTTTGCCTGCCTCTCCTTATGATTCCATCTTATTGGCTATGACAGCATCAACTCCAAAAATGTCATATCGCACAATATCAGTACCAATGATTCCACCATAAAATTGCCCCTAACATATATCAAATTACTTACTGTATGTATCCCTATCCTCATATTCAAATTTAAGAAACTGATCTCCCTCCTTACTCTCTTTATGATTTCAACCATTTCCAACCCCATTTCCAATACGTTTTTAGCTTCCTAACCAGGATGTCTCTACTCCATATCGTTAATGCCCAACACAACATAACAATCCCCAATGGTGTATACTTTATAGACATTCTATTGGAGACACTCCTTGTCAAATGAAGTCATCAATTGTCTCAACATTTTGACTACCTATTCAGCTGGAACACTTGCAGAATACGCAGTGAATCCACTGATATCTGCAAACAAGAGAGTTGCATCTATCAACACATCCGACAATTCTAATTTGATTTTGCTATTTTAATAAAATCTAGTGAGAATGTGAGATGGCAATAAATTGGTTAATAATGAGTCTCTCTGTTCTTTTTTCAAATTTTCATTGGCTGCACTATTAAAATTCTTGATTGTCAATTCGAAGTTATTATGAGAGACAATGACCAAAATAATGGTTGATAGAACAATGAACACCAGCAAATTGTTGTGATGATGCAATAACAGTTGTACAAACCAGGCTGCTTATTGTAACAAAATATAGAAGAACATGTACTTAAATTTTAATGACTATTAGTTGACAGCTGAAAATGCAAAAAAGTATGCCTCTGCATTGTCTGATATTAAGAATCTTTATTGATTATCAAATGTCACAAAAAACATTGTTAAAAAGGCACTCACATAATACAACCCTGTCAAGGCTAGATCCAAATTGTGCATATTGTATTTTTTGAGTCTGCTCGTTATGAAGTACAGAATTATTAAATACAAACTTAAAAACATTCTGACGATATAGATTGTTAATCCATCATACCCAGAATCAAGCAATTATATTTACGCTTTAAATAAGGTGTACACAATTGTCATTGGGTAAAAGATGTCTTTGAGTGCAGACCTCACCTCCTAATAGTATTATTCAAATTGCATCACGATATTGGGATCATTACATTTCTCATACTCCAATGTCAATTTGTTATATTTCAAAATGTCCAAATCTATAATCTTCTTTATTTTTTCACTCCTCATTTCATTTTCTGGAACATCCACATCATTATCTGAAACACCAACTATCCTATTTTCAGGATCCTTCTCAACCTACTTCATTTAAATCTCATCTTCCTTTGTTTCTTCCCAATCGTTCGTGTTATAATCCGTCTTTTAAATGACCTGAGACTTTGCTCTATCCTTCCAAACTGTTTCACTTATCGAGGTATAGTCTTCCTTGATGGTTCCCTTTTTGTTTCCCCTCGTTTATTCAGGTCCTTTATTTTTTCTGGGTTATTTTATCATCTAAGATCCCTGCATAGGATGATTCATTATTTTGGATCTACGCCCATAATCTTTAGTGGTGGGATGCTCATTTTGATTAAGAGACAAAGGTGGAGATATATCTTTAAAAGTCTATTTCAACTGAGTGGATCTAATATTTGAATTATTGGTTTTGTGTGTTTTAAATGTTAATAATCTTCCATTCTTCTAACCCTCAAAAAATCTGACTTGAGATAGATGCTTTTTTTATTATAATTTTCGTTGGGTTACTTAATGAACGATCAAATGTCCTTTACCTTTTGCTTCCACTTCCCTGGAAGTGAACAAGAACTCTGTGTCCTTTACTCTTTCATAAGCTTCTGAAGAGATTGTAATTCTACCCACTTCTCCAGTGGAACACATCCTGGAGGCTGTATTGACCGTATCTCCAATCAACGAAAACTATGGTTTATGATATCCAATGACTCCCGCAAACACTTAACCATAATGAATTCCTATCTTTATCTTTAATTTATATAATTTAACAGTTTCCTATTCTTTGTATTCATATCTAAATTCAGACACTGCCTTCAAAAAATCTAATGACAATTCCAATGCTAGAGCTGTTTCATTCTTCTTCTGCTGATTCAATCCATCCTTATTGTTTTCAATTTCGGTAGATTTCAAACCAGAACAAGCCATATAAGTCTTACCAACTGTCTCGATCTTTTGTACACCATACTATAAACATATTTTATCCAAGACTCTAAATATGTCATCTAGAAATGAAACCACTTATCTTTGTTTAGATTATAATATTTTGTCAAATTCACAGATTTCTAGAAATATAATTGAGACTGATCCTTGATTCTCTTCAATTTAGGTTTCCTCTGCTTATTCAATTTTTTCATATATAAATGCTGGCAATAGGGATTTCAAAATTTAATTTGTTTACTCCTACTAGGTTTATAATGCCTAATCAAATAAAAAGACTAATCTTTGGAATCGTTAAAACTAAAATTTAATTAAATAATTATACATTATAATGAGTGTAATTCGATAGTAAATTCAAGAAGAACAGCAGAACATACAAAGTTATAAATTCTACTGTGAAGGTAGGAGTTTCAGAACCAGAATTAACTTAGATGGTATAAAATTGGCCAACTCTAATTGTATAATTGACAAAGAAGATCAAGGTCAAAGTAATCGGATAATAAAGGGGAGGAGGGAATATGTCCCATGCTAAAAATTGCTAATAAAGCAATTGTCCAAAGGTACTAAAATAATATTAACTCTTATCTTCTGGAAGTGTCACACTCAAAAAATGATCTAGTATTAGCACTACTGGAATAAAAAAGTAAGCCTCGATAGTACCACACTTTATTTAAAATGCTGTCTAATCAGCCTACTTCTTCTCTATGACTTTAGTTATTAGTAAAATCAAGATCCACATCATCATTACTATCGCCCATAAAATATTCAATACAGTATCTTCTTGAGTTAGGAATGGAGCCCATGCTATTACACTGCTCACTCTGAGTACTATGAACAATACCAAAACTACTTCTCTTCTTTATTAGTAATACAATTGAACTTTAAATTGTCTAAACTGCTTTTCGTAATTATGATTCTTAAAGACCAATGAAAATTTTGAATACTCTCCATTGAAAGATTGGGTTTTCTCACTCTCAAACAGAGAACGAATAAAAGGGTCAATCGAAACATTCTCAAATACCTTTTTGATCTTTCTGAAAAACTATCGATTTATTTTGATATGATTAGTTATTGGGAACTGTTTTAATTACTCTGAAACAACCTTCCCTCCATAATTTTTTAATGCGGTTTCTACAAATTTCACAAAATTTAAAATTATTCTTGGAGTAAACATCATCTCTCTTGTCTACTTTACGATCTAATCAATCGTAATTATTATGATAATTCCAGTTATTATACCAATTATGAATTGCCATTTGAAAATGTTTCTAATTATCTAAACTCTCAAATCTGCCTATACAACTATTGCAAATGATATAGTTAATAACCCCAAAGTAATAATTAAGTTCCAAATTATTTTCCCAAATGGAACATTGAGATGAATCATTTAAGAGGTTCCAAAAGCAAAAACACTGAATAATTAGAATAAGAACATCAAATGAGCTAAATTATTAGAATCTGAAGTGAAAAACATCATGAATTCTGCAAATATGTAAGTATTTAAGAGTCCTGTGATTCCTGCTGAAATCAAGGCTTCATAAAATAATTCTTATAACCACCTGAAATTTGATTTGAAACACTTATATGTCTGTGGCTAATTCTATGGAAGCATCAATTCAATTTGCTCATGACTGGATCTATCTTCGAAGGCAGGCAACAACCCATTAATTATGATATGTATCTACACAGCTAACAAGTACACAACATCTTCTTCAATATAGAGAGTTTTTCTAACACAAACAAAAAGAGTCAGAATTATCAATTAATATAGACTTATCTTTGTACACATCACTGTCAATTGACTCAAATGCATAGGTAATATTTTAGCAAAATAGAGTACTAATTGCTTTATGTGTTATAAATCATTGACTTAAATGTTTTGATATGCTATTTTTAAAGACCTTTTCTCTTTTGAAAATTGGATAGTAGCATTTGCATGAGAATTCATATTGAAATCATCAACTGAGTCTGATATTGTTAAAAGTGTACTGCTTGGTTCAAAGATTTTAGTGACAGCTTTTGTTATTAACTCTTTATCTGCTGATGAGCAATCATATGCAATGACAGTCTTCAAAATTAGAGCAATAAATAAGAAATGGCTTTTGGTATAATCATCGCTAAATATGGTCTTGATAGATTTCCCATTTACCAATAAGAAAACCTTCTGTAAAGGTTCTTCTCCCTTCTTTGATTTCATGATCATATTCTCATCAAATGTAGCTTTCTTTTAAAGACCACTTCTCTTCATTTCTGAAATTGATTTTTAAGTAGCAAAAGTTTTCGAAGATTCATTTTACTAACTCTCATCTTCCTTCAATAATTACTTTCTTATAAACAGCAATTAGGATTTAATTTATAATTTTAATTTCTCCTCATCTACTTCATCAATCCTCAAAAGAGTATTATTATTATTCACAATTCCAACATGATTGGCTGCAGATAAGGTTTGCATTTTCTTATCTCCACTCAATATCCATTAAGAAATTCCTAAATTTTTAAATGTCTTAACTTAAGCATAAGCTCCAGGATTTTAATCTTCCTTTAGACAAATCAAACCATAATAATCTAAATCTTTAATCAATTCTTTATCATGATGAGTCATTTCCATAGTATCAAAACTTGTTTCTTAATATTTATTCTTATTCTTCACTGCATCTTCTGGAATGTCCTTACCTGCATAGACAATAAACCTATAGCCTGATTAAGCTTGATGAGTCATTTGCTTTTCTAAGTTCACTCTCTTCTTTTATGATAACTTACACTTATCAAGCAAAGCTAGATTCTCACTCTTAACATATAATTTGAGTAAAGCTCCTTTTTTGGATCCCCTTTCAGTTCCCTACCTCTCAAATTGATTTGCTTAATTTCTAATCCTCTATTAGATTGGCTTCATAAAAATAGCAAATGTTTCATTGTCACTAACCTTCTTAGAAACTAAGTATCTTTCACTTAATCCCTTAGCACTGATTTCATAGCAAATTTTCTTATTTAACAACCCTGCACAATTGAACTCAAATTAGTATTATTTAGCAAATTTGATAATGGATTCTTGGTATTCCTCAGTGTTTTCATTCAGGAAATTTTAGGGGTTCATACTTGGATGTTCATTCATGAGTCCAGACATACCTATAGTGGATACATTTTTATCTCTGCTAGGCTTATTTTATGGTTTAGAGTATTTAGTTTTGACATCCTAACATAAAATTAAGGATCTCATAAAGTTGTCTGCTTACTTTTAACCAGATTTGATAATCTCTTATAAATCTTTTCTTTCCTCCTATTCTTCATTGTCATCACTGTCACTTTCTGAAGGCTACTTCTATTACAATTCATCCTCATTTATTTGTGATTCCCCAAGTTTATTCTCTTTTCTAAAATCCTTTGAAGATGTAATTGGAGATGGAGATAACATTGATCCATTAGCAGGATCTTAAGTTTATTCAAGTACTCGTTCAACAATCCTTAGTTCTCTCCTTGGTTTAGTATATAATCTACTAGTGTTGTTTAAAGTTCTTCTATTATTTTTATTTAAAATAACTTTCTCTGGAGGAGACAATTCCTCATCTACACTCTAGGCCTTTTTGGGTTTGATGAATTCATTTTGTCTAATAAAATGAGGATTGAAATTGAAGACCATGTTCCGGCTTTCAGGTTCTTCTTCATTGAAAACTGCATCATCCTAATTAAAGCTAATTGCTTCATCATGCTAGGATTGAAGTCTACTTTTAACTGACTAATGACTTCCTGGATTTTAAATGAATCTTTCACTCTTTTACAATGAACCAATTCCAATATTGTTCTCTTCTTAATCCTCTTGTTCTTCCAAGATCTCTTGCATGTTGTTGTGAATATGTTGAGTGGTCATTAATTTTCTATATTTCTTTGTAGAAGTCCTAATTCCATCTTCATTGATTAGATTATAGAAATAGACTCCACATATGACTCCACAGAGGACAGTATTAGTGTTTGTCAGTGTGCCAGTTTTATCATAAATGCAATGGTCAACCTTAGTTAAAGTCAATAGTTCAGATGAATGAGATACAATGATATTTTTGTTCTTCTCAAAGATGTTATTGAAGAATTGAAAAGTCACTTCGCATAATCCAGTAATAAAACAAGGGTGAACAAATGTTATGCTCTGAAATATTCGACAAATTGTATTGTAAATATTGAGATCATCCGGTTAGTTTTGAAATCTCACAATGATTGTAATACAGAATGCAAGTTGGATGAAGTACAGAAGAGAAAATATCAATGAAAATTTCATCAAGTACCTATCAAAATGAGTAGTAGACTTTTTAAAACAATTCTGCCACATTTTAATGACATCCTCATCATCATGACTTATCACTATACCAACTACCCAATCTGTATTGATTATCATACTACTTTAATTGACGATATTCCTATAGTCTAGATATTCACCTTTGGGATCCTTTTGTAGTTTAATGAAACCTCTGAAGGTGTTATCATTGGTGTCCAAATAATCGAATTCTATTTTGCCAGTCAATATTCTCTTATAATAAATTAATGTTTGGTTTTTCTGTTGATCAGAGGTGGATGTTAATTTAATCGATTGCTTCTGAGTCATATGAGTCATCCCTTCCTTTTCTGATGTTTACACCATAAACTTCTCTTCTTGAGAGTTCAGAATTAAAATACTCATTGGACTTGGCTAATGTCTTTTGAGGAACACCAAGTTACCAACTGTCACATCACGTTTGGGACACTTGCTAATGTGGCATTTGGGATCCCAACCAATCACATATACAGTTTAATCGTAATGTTCATTAACTTATTTTAATGCTTTACAAATTTACTGATAAAGTTTGTAAGAAGACATAAATAAATTACCAGCCAATTATATTATGCAAATAAATAGTTGTTGTTTAGCTTTGAAACTAGCAGACAATATTATCACTACGAAGAGCCATAAATTAAAGCCTTACTTCAACCAATCTAGAAAGTGAAGTATGCATGTTTTAAGAATCTAAATAAATCTAATTTTCATACTAAACCTCTAAGTAATTGCTTTGGATCTCGCTTGAACGATTAATTCTAAGGATAACCATTTTTGAAATAAAGTTTATGCTAATAATCCTTCTAGTTAACCTATTCTTAATATGATCTCTACATAATTATTTAATTAATTAATTATGTAACCACAACAGAGAATGGGAACAGCAGCCATGCGAGTGCCAACTCGAATGACTACAGCTATGAGAGTACATTTCATTCACTATTTCAATAGAATGATCCAAATTTCTAATCAGTAGCAAATACAACCAATTTAAAATTCGTGGAGAGACCTGTTACATAACATGGAATTATTGGAGTCAAACCTACGACTGCTGGGCCTGGCAGATAAATCTAAGATAAATCATATTATCTAAATCAATTGAGAGAGAAGCAGAAGGAAATATTTAATGAGATTGAAAGATTCAAAAAATAATAGGAGGAAATTTAAAAAGCCAATACACTTTATGTTTAATTCGAAAGAAGGTATTATTTCTCTTAAAGTCATAGACATGAAGAATTAACAAAGGAAGTCAGAGATCTAGAAGGCTAATTGGCTGATTATAATTTAGCATTCGATAAATGGAGAGCCAATACCAGACCAGAAGATATCAAAAATATATACGAAAGAATCAAAGTTTACTTATAGATTTATTTTAGATTTAAAATGAGAGGCAAAGATCTCAATTAGATGACATCTTCATTGAAAGAAGAGGTTAGGAAGATTCAATTAATTAAATTGAAAATAGATTAAATGAACTCCAATCTTTGGCTGATATGAAATTATAAGAATTGGATCCAGAACAAAGAAATGAATATATGAGTTTGATTAATGAAAACAAATCCCTTTAATAAGAAATTAACAATCAAAAAGGAGAATTAGAAGAATTAAATGCCAGAATGCAGAATGCAGATAATAGATTGAGAATGGATGCTTAGAAATTAAAGGGTCAGATGTTAAAAGAGTAAATCAATGAAATGGACTCTAAAAAAAATGACTTAGAAGTCCAATTGAATGAAGCCAATCTAACATTCCCAGAAGCCAGAGATAGATTGTTAAATAAAATTAAAGATGATAATGCTTTTATCTAAAACTCGGAGAAAAGAGTCAGAGAAATTAGAAGAAATATAGAGAATTATGAAAAACGATTGAGAGAATTACAAACTGAATTGGAAGACAAGAAGTCATAAGAATAAGACAAATAGAAATATGAAATACTATATTAAAGAGATCAAGAAATGACTGATTACATCAATAATTTTGATAAAACAAGATAATAGGAATTAGAAAAAGTGAATGCTGTAGAATAGGCTATTGTAGAATTACTAGGGTAATCTTCAAGAATTGTATAAGATATTAAGACTATACCCTCATTAACAGATTATGCTGGTCTATCTGCTGAAGTGGATTACAAAGATAATTAAGTCAAAGATTCTGAAATGACACTCAAAAAACTCTAAGGAGTCTATGAATAGACAGTCCAAGATTTAAAAAAAATTGAAAGAGCTGAAGAACAATTACCTATTGAATTACAATAATACAAACAGAAATGTAAGTAGATGTAGGATGAAATCGATACTAAATTTAATAAAATTGATGAATATAAGGTTAAAGCTCAGGATAAAAAACTTAAACTGGAAAATCAAAAGAAAGACTTACTCAAACTTAAAGATGATTTTACTGCATAAGTAAATTTAAACTTCATATTTCTAGAGTCAAAATATGAAACATGAATTTGATGTCAAAGAAAAGAAATACACAATGCATGAATAATACAATACTTTGGCTGATTTAGAAAAAAAAGTGTCTTAATTAGAATCTTAAGCCAATACTTTCTAGATGTTTATTGAAACCAAATCCAAAGATATGAATTTCGAATAGTTAAAGAAAGAATGCATGGATCTAATGGATAAAATTAATAAAGTCTTGTGCAAGACTTGAAAGTAATTATAAATTATGGATAGATATATATATTCAAATTAATATAAACATGTAATCAATCTATAATTTTAAATTTCTTAACAAGGGTTTTTCTAGATTTGTGTATATTCTATCTATAAGGAAAGAAAGTTTCTGATGATATACTCTTAATAACAGATCGAGGGGATTTTACTTAAGAAAAGCATTAGTCTTATGTTTTCTATCCACTAAATTGACAGAGGTAAGGAGAATTAATCAGAGAAGAGTTATAATTAAGTAAATTATACTCTTTTTTAGGGGATTTTTATTCATCTTCTAAAGTTTTAAGAATCCTCATTGGCTAAAGAAATTTGCTTGAATGGGAATTATGATATTTGCTATAGGCAATGGTTGGTAGTGTGCCAGAGGATTCTATTTTGTTGTTATTCAATTTTTATTGTAAGTAGAGTCTTACTGATTATCTCTATTTGTGCTTCTAATCTATCATTTAAGCTTGAATTGATTGAACTTAATGATTCTGATTTACTTTGTCATCATAAGGAATTTAAGTATTGCTATATATAATTTGATTAGAGTAGTGATGCTATTGTCCAGGAAAAAAAGATTAATTTTCAAAAACTTTAGTTTTAAATCTAAATAATCTTTTTGCTCTCTCTTATTATCTAATTTTTTTCCACTTCCCCAAAAGATATATGATACAGAAAACTGCATTTATGAATCTCCGTTATAATCGTTGTTTTCTTAGTACTGACATTTTGGTTGTGAAGTTTATAAACTTTTTTTATAAATGTTTTGCTTTCCTACTAACTGCTCCACAATCCAAACAGCAGCAACTCTTATTATCTTGAAAGGACTCGTTCATGGGAGACTCAGAACTATATATACAGTGAAATTTTGGATTACTTTGATGATGTGGCTAAATCTAAATTTTTAAAAGAAAAGGCCTTCATCTAATTAGCAACAGGTTTTAGGGTTTTTGAATATGTTTTTTCTTGAATCAAGAAATTCAAATGCCTTTTGTTATCAGAAGTGAAGGAAATTTTTATCTTTTGCAGACTCTACCTTGTGTGAGTTTAATTCATTCCTTTTTTGAGATTATTAGTAATTATTTAATTATGGATAATAATATTAGAATGAGTGACTTTAGAATTCCTAAATCCATATCCTTATAGCTTCATAAAACACAAAATGCCAGAAATATTTAACTTTATTGATTTATGTCAAATAAATAACTTTGTTTGTTATATGACATCACAGAAATATCGAATGAGAAGAAGACATTAATTTTGATCTAAGAAATGAACAACTATTTGAGAAATAGAAAGGATGAACATACTTAATTTATGTTTTATATTGAATTAGTGATAGTCGAATAATTAATTGCTTATTAAGATCAATTATTCATAACAAATAAAATGATTCCTTAAATATTATTTAAGAGTTTTAAATATCAGCCTATGGGTAATTTTAAAATATTCAATTTAAATTATATTTATTTAGGTTACTATTGGAGTATTTTAATTATATTATTTTCTACAGAGGCTAAGGAAAGGTATCTTAATAAGCAAAGGCATAGTTATATCTTATTTCATATAATTTTGGACGATCCCTAAGAATTCATTTTCATTATGATCAAGACTTTTTCATTATTACTGTATAATTTTATTGAGACATCCTAAAGATATTATTTAAATATTAATCACCCTAGTATTTAACATCTTTCCATGTTAATAAATTTATTCATTTATTTGTGAAATTATAAATAAACTTTCTATAAATTATTCAAAATATATTCAGATATTTTTTACAGAAACAAAAATATAATAGAATTTGGAGGTGGTAATATTTAATAGGTATTAGATAATCCAGTAAGATACTACTTAAGGATGAATTAAATATTGATAAAAATGAGATAAATATATTTATGTATAATGTGATCATCAATTTTATTTCCTATTCTTATTAGAAATGATTCTGAGAGGAAAGTCAGCAAAGGGCTGCTGAGAAGTTGGTTTTAAGAAGGCAACATCATAGTTTTTGACACTTCTATGTTTTCTAACAAGGGTCTGTTTAGGAGAAACAAAACCACTCATAATAATATCACTCTGTTTTTAAGTTCTGCATTTTTCATATTTTAATTTAACTGAGTTGTTAAAATCTTATAAGAGGGGATTTCTACTAATTGGTTCTGAATATCTACCCATATCACTAAGCATAGGACCAGACTCAAATGTCTTCTATTAATTAGAGCGCTATGATTTGATCTCTTGCACCTTAGATTTTGGTGTAGAGTAACTCTTAATTGGCAATGGTTTCAATTTATATCGTTTGTATTATTCATAATATCTATTTACTGACTTTTATACATGGGAATTTTAATCCATAAGTTCTTTAATCAGTTTTTCGTATCTTTGAGTTATAATTTCTACAGTACTTTCAACTGGAACGTACACTGATTAAGTGTTATCAACTGATTTATCCTTTAACTTTGTAATACTACTCACTAAACTAATAAATCCTATAAGCGATGAATATTAACATTACCTCCTCCTTGCAGATACAAGACCCTTGTGTTATCATCAATAGCTAACACATCATAAACGTTTCTTTTACTATGTCTGCTGACTGTATAGCAATACTTTCGATGAAGATCATTTAGATATCTTAATCCAAAAACCCCTAGGATCAATGGCTCACTGTAAAATTTCTCATTTCTATTACATCGGTCTTCTCTTGATTTAAGATTGGTATATACTATTCATAATTTAGCAAATGTGAAAGTTCATGTTTTAATTTTTATTGCTGGTTTTTGATTATAAATTTCAAAATTCCCACTAGAGGTTCGTGCATTAATTGTTGAATTGTAGCCCTAAGATTTGGCTAATTGACAATATCTTAACACAATTATTATCCTTATTTAGGAAAGTATATCTAATATAAAAATATTATAATTTACTTATGTCTTTACTAAATAGTATTGAGTTATCTTCGTGTATTTTTGTATAATTTTTGGAAGAAAGAGCTTGCGATAACCTTCCCCTAAATGTTAATACAGAAAATTCTCAAGGTTTTCTCTTTTCTATTCTCCTCGATAAATTTCCTCTGATAACTCCTTCAAAGTGCCTAATCTATTACGACAATCTTCATGCATCTAATGTCCAATTATTCTTATCATAAATATAACTTCCTCCCTAGCAGCCAGAATACTTAAAAATAACTATAAAGGATTCTATTGCATTTTATTAATATGAATAATTATAACTTTGTTATACTACATATTTTATTAAGACAATGTAACTAACTTCCCTTCTTAAACCCTCCAAAACTGCCATAGAAACTATTGAATAACATATATCAGATTGTCTAAGAGTTGGATTTTCATTAAATTATTTCTGAAAATCCCAGCATTTTAATTGATCTGTTTCAAAAAAGACTTCAAATTTTATATTGAGCATTTGTTACAAGCTCATAATTTGGACTGAATAGAAAAATAATCATATTTTCATATAATAAATTTCAGACTCTTCAAAAAAAAAATTTATTATATCACAATGTATATAATTAATTGAGAAATTAAAATAGCTATTTTAAGACATTTCTTCATTTATGCTATTTTATAATTCTGAGTTAATTATATACTAATAAAGAAAAATATAAAAGTTAAGGGAGATACCAGTTGATTATCTAGAAAACCAACATAGGAAATCTGAATCATGATTTATCATTATATGCTAAAATATGAAATTTGCATCTTTCATAAGCGCTGAAAAAAACAATTCCAGAAGTTGATATCTGCATAGTTCTGATATGAACTGCTCTGAAAAACCCTAAAATTCCTTCTGTTTCATAAATGATCTTTATGCATTCACTAATTGAATCATAGAATTAGTTTCTCTGAGTCATTAATTTAGCTTTCACGACATCACAAGGTGTAGTTAAAAATGCCGCGGTTCCCCCTGCAACAGCCCCATTTAGAGCATGATCCACAACACCATCATTACCAAAATGAGTTTTCATTTTTTCATACAACGGAAATTATATTGCGCTAAAAGGAATTTCTCTCATAATGAAAGTAGGAAACCCAGCATAAAAACCTCGAAATCCTTAAATTTAATATATAGATCTTATAGTATTTCTAATATTTGGATCTAATCCAACTTACATCTAATTTTTCACTACTTCAAATGGGTTTCGAAAAAAGTCGACAGCAAACTCACCTAAACCAGCTGCAACTATATGTGAACATCCGTTTTTTTTTGCTGTATCATAAGTCGAGAAAAATAAAAAAGCGGATGGAAAAGAGACTGTCAATTGGGCAAGCAGCTTTAACTATTAAAAAAATAATACTCCTCTATATTTATTAATCCTGGCTGCTGATTTATAATAATCAATTTTGATGTTTGATGCTTGAATTCTTGTTCTAATAGTTTCTACAGGAAAGAAAAGAAAGTCTGTAAAAATTCCAGCAGATCCCCCAGCTACTCCAGATATCAATATTTAATCCATTATATTTATTAAAATGCAGAAATGCTTGCAATTTTAATTCTAATATAATTGTTAAAATAATCTTTTTATAAAACGCTAGAACTTAGAATTTTTCTTTCACTCATTCATTTATTAAACCATATTGTTTTTAAAAAATGAACTGGGTTACTTCATGAATAATTGTCATATATTATAAGAACTGTGTAGAATTTCACCCTTTATAATGACATTATTCTAAATAGCAATCTTATTAATTTATAATCCAAGAAGACTAGCTTTGTAAAACAGTAGCCACAGAAATATCTATTTTACTTTTGGAAATTCATTTAAATAATATTTGGCAAGATTTCCTAAAATAATTTCTAAAATTTAAATCCTTTAAATAAGTTTATGGATCTGAAAAAGAGAGTATTTTTCAATAACAAAAGGAAATATAAAAGGGATCATTAAATAATATTTTGGTTTTCAAAATTATAAGTATTAATGATATTTAATAAATGACATTAGATTTCATAATAGATTTTATTTTATATTTCTTAAAAACATTTATATTCAACCTTATTTGCTTTTTACCGACTCATATTTATTAACTAATTCTTTCCATTACTCAGTCTAATTGATTTAAAAATACACTTACATATTTTTGGCATAGTTTTTGCTTAGCATATAGAAATCCACCTAAATTTGCATTTACTTTAAGTAAGTCAGCTCTAAATTACTCATCCATAGCCTTAGAAAATTATTGTATCATATACACTAATTGATCTTAAAGTTGTTAATTTTATTAAGTTTCTGGAACATATAGAAAACTTTTTAAATAATCAGAATCTGCTGATAATTTATCAAATTCAGATTAATCAAATTTGTTTTATTAAATTATTTTTTATACTACTATTTTCAACTCATTATTTTTAATTAGATCATCTTTTTTCTTATTTAAATTATTGTAATCTTAGACAAATTTATTTCTAATTTCATTAACATTTTAACATAATCTTATGTATGATTTATGACTTCCCAATAACTTTGCAAATGTTAATTTTAAATGATTATCAAGTAAAGCACAAGAATCATCTATCTCATAGATTATTTAATTAAAATGATCATTAACCAAATTAATGTAATTAATAAGCCCACTCTAATCAGGATATTTTGGTAAAGTATTAGTGAGTTCAAACAAACATTAAGCAGCATTTCCTAAAAATTCTTATGATTTTTTCTGGTAGGCAAAGAATTCATTCATATTACATATTACTTAGTTGAGGAGATTGATAGCATTTTTTGGATAAGATGATTGATCTAAGAATTTCTAATAACCATCAAAAGTTAGAGAGACCTTAATTTCCCCCGTCTTAGTCTATTTTTGTTGTAAATTATATCTCTTTTCTTTTTATAATTCATCTTTAAGCTTCTTTTATAATAATTGATCATTGACTTCATTAACAAACCACAAACAAGGCTATATTGTTCTTATTATTGGTATTTTGTTATAAATTGAAAGTAAATTCTAAATTTTAATAAAAATTACTTTTATTGAAAGAATAATATCCTCCATCATAGGTAGCATTTCCTCTAATTTAGTGAGTCCTCCGTAAGGAAATCTAGGAATCTAATAAATCGATTAATGTCATATACAATTTTTTCAGGAAAGTATTGACAAATTATATTCCTCAATTCTGCAAATTCTTATAGTGTTCTTTAGACTTTCCATTACATCGGAAATGTTTGAATTTAGAATACTACAATACTTTTTTATGTGATAAAAGACCATAATCCTGAATCTCTTACTTCCTGGGGACTAAATTATCATTTTTGTTTACTGTGAAATTTAAAATTATAACTCAACATCATTTTCTATGAGATACTTTTCTTATTAACATCTAATAACTTTTTCGTAGGGATCCAAAGAGATATTATCCTAAATAGTTTAGGAATTTATACAATATAGATTTTATGTTAATTCGACACAATTACTGAGTATAATTTTTCATCAATGTTTTAGAATCCATATATTTCCTTTTCTTAATTTTAAGGTTATTTTTAATTCTTCTTTAGAGATTAAAAATTGTCTATGCATTTCTTTAAATCCTCATAATTCCACGATGATAGATCATCTATGATCAGAATATCTATATTACCTTTCTCTGGTGCTTAGGCTTGCACATACTACTCAAACTCTTCTTGACTGTATTGTTTATTTATGATTTCTTCAATTAAAAGTTTCTGTAATATTTCAATATTGTTCATTATTAATAAGAGTTATTTAATTAATAGTAAATGGAGGTACTTATTATCAGTTGATGTATGAAGTTTAGGTTGAACAAGAGTAGACAGTAGTAATACGAGAAACCAATAAAAAAAGAGAACAATTCCGACATGATTTGAGAAGGAAAGCTTTAAATGAATAATTTAAGGTAAATTTAATTTCATATATGAAAAGAGAAAGAGAACGCCTGCAAAGGAATTAGATATGTTAAATATACTTAAGAAACTTAGAAATAATGAGTCAGAACTAGTATTAAATAAATTTATTGTTTTAGTGCAGAGTATTAAGATTAATGCTAGATGCAAAACTTGAAGAAAATGAAGACATAGCACAATTTTTACGAGAGTTATTACAAGAAAATTTGAATTAGGAAATAAGATAATTGTGTAAATCATTGATAAATCTTAAATTCTGTTGCATTCCTTAACCTGCAATCAAAAATAGACAATAACATTGAATGATTTTGTAAATATATAGCACTTATAAATATTATTATTTGAATCCCTGTCAATTTTGATTCGAGTAATGGCCTTAGCCACTTATTGATCCGATAAGTTAAACTAAATCAAATGAAATAATATTAGAACACACCATTTTGAGAGTTCAATTATTATCAAATTAATCAAAGGTGTAAATTTGCATTTAAAATCTGCCTTCATTTAATAATTCTTTTAAGACCATACAATCCATTGAAAATAAAAGCAATCAAAACATTCAGATATATTAAAGAATAGCTTTTTGAAAATGAATTTCATTGACTTTTGTCCTCATAACTTATATTTAGAAACTCATACCAATCTGACAATCACAAATTATTTAATACTATTTTTGCTAACACTCTATAATAATCAATACAAAAATCTTAAATCTATATTAAGAATAATAATCTTCAATCGAATCTAAGAATTCCGTATAAAATATTAGAATTAATATCATATTAGATATTTATTTTATATTAAAATTCATTTTACTTTTTTGTTGTTTTTATCTCCTTGAATATTTTTTAATTCCTTGTACTATAAGAAAATCTATTAAAGTGGAACGACAATCCAAATTTGGTTTACTATTACAAACACAAACCAAAAATAAAATATATTGGATTATGTAAATGAAAAACAACTTCCATGGCATACATCTACAAAGTTTCTAAGCCATGCATTGACTATAAACATCACAGTTCCCATGATTTAGACAGCTGAAACAAAAGTAATTAATATTGCTGTCAATATAGGATTTGCCTTAGATCTTTATCTAATTGCAATCCATATGCACATTGGCCCCATAAATACTAATTCTATACCTGTCACAACTATCACTGTTAGCTCCTTCTCTGGATATCTAGCATCTAATTAACTGTACTAAGCAAAGAGCCTCAAAATACTAATACTCAATACCATTTATTCATTTAACATAAACCGACCAATCCATCAAGATAAATATGAATCCATATTCCATTAATGATAAACCAATAATAGGAAATGCTGGGGCCTTTGACAAAAAATAGTGAAACTACAATAAATGCCAAGATAATAAGATTTTCTTAATCTAATATCATTAATTAAATTTTTAATTGTATAATATTATTAATTTAGCATCTAAATAATATTCTTAATTAATATCTGACGAGCTAATAATGCCACTAAGTTGATAATAAATTTAATTTAGTTTAAGTTGGTTTTGCAGATTGTCTTCAATAAAGAATTTGATATGTGAGTTAATCTAAGACTATATTTAATTAAAAAATAAAAATGTATAAATATCATTTCTTATTGTTTTCAAGCCCAAGAATAATCATACTTTTACTATAATTCATAATCAAATCTCTTAATCAATTGTTTTTTATCCTTTCTCGTTTACATCTATTATTGTTGATTTGATATAACAGTAATTTTATTCACAGACATCTACTAAAGGAACTTAGGCTCAGAAATTTATTATGTGACTGCATATTATTTCAAAACTCTCTCCTTTTAGACTATATATTTCACATTATTACTCTTATATGAAGTTTCTGTTTAGCATGTATCACAATATGGTATTTTATATATGCCTTTTAAGACACAATAATCGTGGAAAACATGAGAACATGTAAAAGCAATAGCAAGTTCAGAATCAACTATATGATTTTAACATCTTTAACAAATATGATTGCATATCCATGCACTTTACTAAAACTTAATAAATTATTACATTAATTTCTTTTAATTATTATATAATCTGGTATTTCTCATTACTCTAGATTAATGAAGTTTCTTTTAATGTTCTTAAATCATCATGAAACTTACTCACCACTCTATAAATAGTCTATCTAAATACAGATACTGGTAATTATGGATAGTTTAGATTTAATTGATCAAATATTTATGAGACTTGAACTCTATCACTGATTCTTGCTAAATATTCACTTAAATAAAGACTCAATAAATCTTTTACGCTTTAAGGAATATTTGGCATAATGAATGTTCTTATTTTATTTTGATTTATATATAGATCGACAAAATACATCCATAATTTCTAATCATCATCATTATTATATTAATTTTATTTTAAATCTTCTAAAATTATTTAAATAATGGTTTCTAATTTATATTTTAATTTATCAGTGATATTATTATCCAGAGTCTACTTTTTCATTAGCAGAACTATAGAATTTTTGATTTTCTTTAAAAAAGAATTGATATATATATCCAATGCTTATTTTATAGCTCCACTCATTTAATGAATATAAGCAGCTGCCTAATTGATTTTAAATTCCTTTGTCAATTTTAATGCTTCGTCCAATGGAAAATTCATGCTTTTAATAGCCGATAACACTTATTTAGGCTAAGTTTCACATAATCTTTTGAGATAAAGTATTTTGGTTTAGTCATTAATTAAAAACACTTTTTAAGATTAAAATAAGTAGGATATGAAATTAGCAAAGTATTTTTAATCTTCAAAATCTTTTTAAAAACAACTCAAAATCTAAAAGTGTTTCTGATGAAAACATTTTTCAATTAATTTATACGTTTATTATTCATCTATTGTAATTAGGTATTTCAAAATTTCTAATATAAATTCATCATTTTATGAATTTAAAATCATTGGCCTTAATTCAACCAATTACTAAATCCATGGAAAAATTAGTTCTCTAATTTAAGGATTTACCATCTTAAAAGCTTCAAAAGCCTTATTATATTGTTATTATTGAGAATATATGAACACTAAAGCCAAAGAGAACTTTTTAACAATTGAGGCTGAAAACTCTAGATCTGACAATTATTGTTCTGTAAGTTTTTTCGACATCATTACACGGATGATAAATTGATTAACTAATAGTATGTCATTGTTAAGTTATAAAAGAAATTCGTAGTTTCTACAAAGCGTATAAATTGTGTCATACGCTACTTGAGATGAAAAAGGAAACTTTTATATTAATAATTTTGCAGTTAAGTATGAGATCCAAATATCTGATTTTAGAAACTCTAATTTTCTAAGTGATAGATACATTATTCTATGGGTTGAACATCGCAAATTATTTTAGTCAATATCAAATAGAGAGCCTTCAGTCTCATCAACTTACAATTTTAATATAATCTCTGCTCCACTGTTTTCAATGCAAGTTTAAGCTTTACCAATATAAAATTAATATATTATATCTATAGCTCCCTTTGGATCTTTATTAATAAATTTAAATAGGTTTTCACTCACAAATAGAAACTAAATTAAACTACGTAAAGCAATAGTAAACTATTCGTCGGTTAGATTCTTTCCTTCAAATGATTTACCCTCCAAAATGCTCAATATATATTTTTGGCATTCCTCCTATAATTAATCTCCTCCAAACAATTTTACAAGGGGAGTTACAAAATCTTGAGACTTTTGACAAACATAGATCATCTCATTATACATTTTCATTTATTCACAACAAGTAATTAATATAGCACTTGATATTCTTTTAAAATCAGTTGAACAAACTAAATGATGTATCATCTCAACATTTTTTTAATTTTAATACATTTTACATAATTCATATAGTTATTAATCAGGTATATAAGGTATCTAATGCTGTCTAAGTAAGCATTCTATTGTATTAGCAAAGACATCTTTGTATCCCAAATCAGATGTGACATCACTGATAATAGTAAATAAATAATGCTCTTGTTTAGTTTTGATTAAAAACTTAATAATCTCAGATAAGGATTAGACTGTTAAATTTTTTGATTTGCCCAAAAATAAGCATTCAGTAAAGGCTAATTTTTAGAGTAATTCTGATAATTAATCAGAAGGAGCAATCTTAATCATCAATAAATCACCATTCATAATTCTAACTGCATTTTACATAGCTTTTCTAAACTCCAACTGATCTGCTTGATTCTATAATAAAGTTCTACAATCTTATAGAGTCATGAATTCAAAAGAGTCTTCAGTCAAGCCTAGCATGAAATGACCGTTGAATTTTTTGATTTTCAATGATTGATTGAAATAGTTCAATTTGTTTTCACATTTCTTGAATTCTGTTGTATGAACTAGTGCAAAGCCATCATCAAATAAAACTACAAATATATCAGAATCACAGCATTCCAGTCCATTTATTTATCTTTCATTTTCTAATTGTTTGACTCCAATTTCATCAACTGTAATTGAGCCTCCAAAAATTTCATACATAAATAAATGTATGACATTCCCATAGCTACAACAAATTGAATATCTAATTTAACTATTATTATCTAAGCAAGTTGATAGACAGGCCCAACCAGAATCGATATGATCATTCTATAAATTATACAATTAAACTGGTGTTTCTTTATTAATTTTGCTTACTCTAATAATTGAAATACGATTGTGCATTTGATATAATAGAAATGCATAGTTTTCATTGCTTCCTTGTAAAACTAATAACTCATAAAGGATGCTGAATTCTGAATCATACAACTTTTTTTGTTTTTAATCAATAATTGATCCATTTGATGTTAACTCTTAGGTTGAAAATTATACGTTCCTCTTATTAAAGAGCTTAAAAATGTTGCATTTGATTTTGGAAGAGTTGCCCTTGAGATCAGCAATCACAATTTCATACCAATCTAACTGTTTTTAGGATTCATTAATAACTCTTAGAAATGAAAAAGGAATTTACACTTATCCTAATTTATAGGTACCAATAATTGAAAAATCCTTTGAGATTTCAATTAATATTATTTATTCTAGTTGTCCGATGAACAAGCAATCCTCAGTTTCTTAGATTACAAGGGAATTTTATATTTCTAGTTTCGAAATCAATTTAATTTCAGTTCTAATATCAAAGACTTGGACTCTTTTTTGACTGGCTAGATATACGAATCTATTTGAACAATGCATAATGTTTATATATTCTTGAAAGGGCAACTTGACAGATTGCTTGACAATAATAGGATTAACAAATTCATTTTCAAATTGAAATTCTTATAGAGGATGTTTAATAATTTCTTGATATGTGACTTAAGGATGAGAATTCAAGAACTAATGAAATTACTCAAAGTTTTTGTATTCTACAAATTTAAACATAAATATTATAAATAAAAATTACATTACTAAATCAAATGTATTGTTATGCTAAACATTACAAAATCAATAAGAAAATAAGTATGTCTACTTTGAAATCAGAAAATCGTATATTAATATGGTTATTCAACTCTTTTAGATAATATTTGAAGCAGATTAAATATTCGATTGAATAAATTAATCACTATATAATATTAAAATTATATAATAAGTATAAATGTAGCTAAAGGAAGTAGATGAAAATGATGAGGAAGAGACATGTTTCTTCTGTTTTACGATAAGTAGAAAGAAATAACAAAGTAGAAGCTCTTAAGCGTAATCAAATGACAAAATGAGCATGCAGCATTTATCCTACGATCATCATATTATTGAATAAGGAAGATAAGTAATGCAAGAATCAAATTTGAAAGTGGTGGAGTCAGTTTTGAAGATCTCTGACTATCCAAAAAATAAATTATTTTTCTTAAGAAATAAGGCTAGTAAAGAAGAAATAATAGCTAAAATTACAGAAAAGAGATTTAATATTAATGATTTGTCTGGTTCTACTCTAGGATTAGATTCTCCAAAATCAGCACTATAGGAGTAACTCTCTTAAATAGAATACACTCCTGATCATGTGGCTAGATACATAGCAAAAAGACTTAAGGAATTTGTTATTATCACTGATTTAGGTTGTGGAGTGGGAGGTAATACAGTTTAACTGGCGAAAGAATGTCATTACGTCATAGGGGTCGAAATAGAGAGCAAGTTGATTGAATTGGCAAAGAAGAATTGTCACCATTCAGGTGTGAATGTAGATCTAATTAATGCAGATATTTTTACTTTGAATAACTTGAAAACTGATGTAATTTTTGTTAATCCAAGCTTAAATGCAGAAGCATCTCAACACAAAGACTTATTAAAAAGCTTCAATCCTGATATCAACAAAATATTATTGAACCATTAAAAAAATACGAGGAACTTTGTTTTTCAATTGCCTGCACAAATCGATATATCTTAATTGCCTTTATTGCTTAATATCAATTCTCAATTCGCCTATTTTAGATAAAATTGCCCCTCTTTTTGCAGCATCGAAATAGAATAGATCATTTTAAATCAACAACTTGAATATATAGTAGTGTATTGTGGAGATGTATCTGATGTATTTATTGATCATCTAAACTTATTTAGATTAAATAATCAGAGATAATTAAATTTCTTACTAAATAGTTTCGTAAGGTTCAATCTGATTTCAATTCGATTCAGAAATAGCATTTATTCTGGCTCTTCGAATTGATCAATAGAAATATCGGAATTCAAAATCTTATTTACAGAGCAGTGGAAGCAATTAAGTAAAAGAAATCAATAGAAAACTTCTGTAAATTTATATAACAATATTTCTAAATACACTAGGATCTTTACTAAACCTATGTAAATCAGTAAGTTTTCATAATTAATTAAGCGATAGTAATGAAAAAGACGAGATGTACTCTGTGTCAAAACAGGAGATTGATCAATAAGACATAGATAATATGAGTCCGAGCAATTTCTCATATAAATAAATCGAAGTTGCTCATATGCACCATTCCTATACTAATGAAAATGTGTTTGAAGTATTTGAAGATGAGGAAGTTGATGCTCATAATTCATTTGTGATGAATGTTAAACAATGAGATATATTTCATATTATTTGACTTTACAAATTAATTTATAAAAGTATTGGGAGTTTGTGGTGATATAACCTGAACTGATATCATAATAAAGCATTTAATTAAAAGAGATTTATTAATATTTCTATATTGTCAATCGCAAATTGCTATATCCCGTATGGTAAATTTCCCTTCCTCATGGCTTTTTGCAATTCTTAAGTATTTTTCAATTTTCTTAAAATGAAAGAATACAATACTTCTCTGCAAATGTAACAATTATTCTATTTTTCTAACCACTTTTAAATGCACTCTTAACATATCCCTCCATGTTGACATGGCAATAATACGATATTAGGTTCTACATCATAACAGATTTGACATTTCTCTTCACTGTGTTTGATTAGTTCTAATTCTCTTTCAGCAGCAGGAGATTATAATTATTCAGTCTTTCCCACAAATTCAAATGCCTTCAACTTAGTTTTATTGTGAATCACAGACTGATTGCTGTGAGTGACAGTGATGATGTTCTTCTAATAATTGATGATGTCAAAATAAGTAGAGGATATTTGAATGATTTTGTAGGGAATGTTGACTTTTATGAACTGCTTCTGAACTTTCTGAGTTGCTTCATTGGATGAGTTTTATCTCATTTCAAGAATATACAATCTCTAAATACTTGAGATTATTACTTAATCTAGGAAAAGAATAATATTAATCCTAAAAGTATGAGACCGTTGTAAATGATTAAGACTAAGAATAAAGTGGATACTGTATTCGAATAGTTGGTTTCTTCATGCCAACTAACTTCTAATAGAAACCACATTGGAAATATTGAGAACGAATTCATGTAAAGTGATAACCACAAGCCTCCTATCACTGTTATTACGATGTATATGTACATTGGGTTTTGGTTGTTCTATTCCGAATGAAGTCCACGATGGTTTCTCCAATAGAGAGTAAGAACACGAAATACACAATGAAGGATAGAATCAACAATCCCCAAGAGATACTGAATACACTGTACCAATTCCAATTGATTGTCTTGGTTTGCTTCATCGTCATCAGCATTATTTATAGAACAAAGAGCAATTTGATTCCTTAAGCGATCTCTTATTTATATAAATGCTTACGAAAGAGTATTATGTTATTTATTGATTGTTAGATATTTTCCGAATATTCTGAACAAGCACTCGAATGAAATAGTAAGCCATGATTGCATAACTAAAATATTAGATTTGGAATCGCTGATAATATTTGACATTAATTAAAAGTAATAGTTTGAGCACACTTCCGATCAATGTATCCATTATTAGATTATGTACTATAGCTTTGTATCTACATTAATTCAAATGTACTTTATTTTCAATAGTCCCAAAGCTGTTAACATAAATATATCAAGCAGCCAATACTATGACATCAAATATAAAGGATCAAAGTTCCAAATGAGATAGGAAAGATATATAATCTGATATGACTACGATATTTGTTACAGAAACAGCAATTACCATATTTTTATATTTACATCGTTTGAGCTTTCATCTCTCATGTTTTATAATTCTTTTAATTATTATTTTAAAATATATATTTTCTTATTAATCTAAAATAAACCAAACAGCGATAAAAGTGTTAAAAGAAATGAATATTTAATATTCCTTGAATTCTCAAAGTTATTGACAATCCTCATATTTTGTTATGCAATATTTTCTATTTATACAATATCAAAACAACTTGGCTTCATTTCTTAATTTCTGTAAGAGCACATCTACATTTTCTACAATAGCTCCTCCTTTTCTAATTGCAGGAGCCTCAGTTTTAGTGATTTAAATGGAATTATGTAATTTGCCTAATTTATCAAGTGGAATAGTTTCTAATGGCTTAGATTTTGCCTACATTCAGATACATCTTTACTTTCATAATATTTGGAACACTAGCAAATCTTGGTTGATTGAGTCTTAAATCACAAGTGATTACTCCAGGCAATTTGAATTTTACAGTCTAAAGTCCTCCATCGATTTCTCTGATAACCTGAGCTACTCCGTCTGTAATTTATATATTGGATGCAAATGTCGCTTAAGGCCAATCCAATAATCCAGCCAACATTTATCCTGTTTAATTAAAATCGTCATCAATTGATTACTTGCCCATTAAGACGAGATTATAACTATGATTTCAAAGTGATTTACTTGTCTCTCTCGACCAATTTGGCTAAGATATTGGCAACATCTAATGGCTACACAGCTTAATCAATTCTCGCTTCAGTTGTGACATGAATTGCTTTATCAGCCCCCAAAGCAAGAGCATGTCTTAAACTTTCTGCTCCTTGTTTTGGTCCTATGGTGACTGCAACAATTTCAGCGATCAACTTTTTTTCTTTCAATCTGACTGCCTCCTCCACTGCTATTTCACAGAAGGGATTGATTGTCATCTTAACTCCCTGAAGATCTATGCCATCTGGTTTGACTCTAACTTTAATTCCTGAATCCACAACTCTTTTGACAGCCACCAAAACTTTCATTTAATAATATTTTATATCTCAAATACATTTATGTTATAATTATATGATTATCTTCATACTCAATCTTAATCATCCCAATGACCTCTATCTGGCATTTTAGGTCCTCCTGCAGGTTTAGCTATGATAATCTAATTTTAATATATGTTATATACTTAATCTACTCTCAAAATAGTAACAGCAGCATCAGTTGCCAATTTGATAGCCCACCATTTTGTTTTAAGATGATCAAACACTTTCAAATCTTAGGATGGTGACAATGTAGCTGTCTATAATAGAAATGGTTGTCAATTATACCGAAATGTTGAGTGAATGAGGTTTCTCAGAATTTAATTTATGCATTTAAGCCATCATTTCATTTTAAGCAAGACCAGCATTTTCAATCAAAATTCTTGGGATGATCTCAAAGGCTTAAGCATATTGTCTATAGGCATATTAATCAATTGATTTAATCTTATTAGCTTCTTATTCTAATAATTATGCTAATTTCTAGATAGATATTAATGTATATTACTATTTCTGTTGCACCACCACCATATACAAATCTTGCATCTTTAATTAATGATCTATAACAACTAACACCATCGTCAATAGCTCTTTCAATATCATCCAACAAATTTTGAGTAGCTCCTCTCAATACAATGGTTGCTAATTTACAAGTGTCACTTTGTTTTTCAAAGATAGTCACTTTTTGACTACCAATTTCTTGTACATGTACTCTATCACATGTTCCTAACTCATCTGGCATAGGTGCTGATAATCTAGATAATGCACTAGCTCCTATGGCTTTGCACAATCTCTTTAATTCAAATTTAGATTAGACCTTCACAATCATCATTTTATATTTCTCAACAAAATGCAATACCAATTCTGAAATGCTACCTCCTGCAACAATAAGATTGACACCTGCATCAGCAATGCTCTTAACAATCTTCTCAGCTAATTCCTCTTCACTTTTAGTATAATTCATTAATTCTGTTGCATTTTTAATCAACACTGTTCCTTTAGTCTCCTGAGATTATGGATCTAATGGAGCATTAAAAACACAAATCTTTGGATTTTCTAGTCTGTTAATTTACCCTTCCACATTTCTAGTTACAATAAGTCCAGAGAGGACATGACTGTCTAATACTGAACCCCCTAAGATTTTTGTAACTCTGACATATTCAGAATCAAAACTGGTTTTTTCTTTGGGCAAACATCTTATACAGGCTTTAGCTACTAAGCCAGCAATTAAATTCGAATAACTTTGAATATTACAGTAAATATTACTCTGATAATTTACTGCTTAAGGATGTTCTAATTGCTTAAAGTACTTATGTTTCATCAGCTACATCTGAGATTTCCCAAACTTTTTATTGATCTAATAAATCTAATGCACTTTTGAGGGCAGTTTCATATCCAACCACAATTTAGCTTATAAATGATATTTAATGTTACCTTGGATGTAATCCCAATTTAATCAAACTTTCAGCTTATTATAATAATTCACCAGCCAATGTGATCACAAAATTGGTTGCATCACCTTATTCTGTTTCTTACATTTTTGCAGCCATAAGAACCATCTTAGCAGCAGGATGCTGGATTTCCATCTCCTTAAGAATTGTTGCTGCATCACTTGTAACAAATATTTTATCAATATGATTGACAACCATCTTTTTCATTCCATTAGGACCTAATGATGTTTTTGTCATATTTGATATTTCCTTGCATGCTTGTATGTTTTTAAGGATGGCCTCCTCTAATCCTTAATAATGACGAGCTCCCTTAGAATTATCAATCAACTCATCATACTTCTTTTAACATAGACTGGAAACCTGCGGCTGTGGATAACATAAATTAGATAATTTAATTTTTAAATAAGCGCTATACAAAATATTTATTATCAAATTAGGAACCTTTGTTTACTTTATCTGAATTGTAAATTAGAAATAATAATATGATACCATATTCTCTAGAGATTTACAGAATATGTTTCATTAATATCCACCACACCAAATGAATTTTTTTTATTTCTTGATATATTTATTTATATCTCTAGTTAGGAATTGTTGTATCAGAACATAATTATTTATAATTTACATAAGGAGTAACTGTATCAAGAAGATAATTATGCTATGGAATAAAAAATTATGGGACAAAGTTTGAAAAACTTTAATAATAAATGAAAAACCTAAATAGTACATCTTATTTACAGAAGATTTAGATGGGGGCTTCTTATAAAAATGGCAGATATGAAGCTACCCTCTGAAAATAGATTAAAATTAATGTGAATTAATAAGTAGATTTTTAGATTTATTAAAAATTGCGTTATTATATTATAATTAAACGCAAATTTATTAAAATTTTATTCATATCATTAACGTTCAATTAGTTTATAAATTATATCAAATCACTCATGGAAATTGAGATAGTCACATAGTCATGACCTTAGGTCTAATCTCAAAGGTCCTTATCTTAAAATGGTAAATAGGAAGATGAATTCAAGGAAATAATAGGGGATGATATTATAGATGATATTGAAGATTAAATATTATCAATATTTTATTCTAATTAAGTCGAGATTTTGAAGAGTTTCACGTATAGATACTGCATCTTAATACTTTCCATCTTACAATAAACATTGAATCCTTAGGCACATAGCAAATCTGTTATTCAATCTTATTTCATGGAGAAATTCAATCAAATTATAACCTTTTAAATTATATGGGATGAATTTCTAATGAGGATTTCTTTATCATTTTTGAATTAAACATTTTAAACCATCCTCTCAAGTAATTCCATGAGGCTTCATTTATCATCTTTAGTTTAATAGCATTTTTAATGTATCTAACTCTGTTTTAAAATCGAATGGTATTTTATTTAATAGAAAATACCTGTAATTCCAAGCAGAATTATTACCGATATCTTCATCATCCTTTATCTCTTCAGAATATAAATTAAATTTTTCATACAACTAAAATTCTATATGACCATGCATGATATTTCTTATTATCTTACTCTAAAATATTACAAAGAAACTCAATTTCTCCTTTGCAACCATTCTATAGTTGATCTTCTATGCTCCCTTAATAACATGAAATGGTTTTTTACCAAAATTAATAAATTTTCTAATTAGAAATTTTAACTTCATTTATAAACTCTATTTCTTAAGTTAAATCTAAGTTCAATTATTTCAAACATTTTCTTCGAATGAAATACGCATTATAATTTGATGACAATTTTAAAATTATGAATCTTGTTAAGTTAAATGCTCTCTCACTCATTTCTCCTGATTTTTTTATTGTCCTGAAATAATCTATGATTTCTTCATAATATTCATATTTAATCTCTAGCAAATTTATTTGAAGTAATCTAAGATATTCTCTCTACATCAGAATAAAGTACAGATAAGTTATCTATATTGTTCCAAATTTAATTTATTAAAATTCATAATAATTATTTAATGAATACTAAAATCCTTCATTTCTCTATTTAATTATTTTGATTTTATTGATTTATTTATTCGAAGTAAATTAATCTTCCTTTAAATCGCTTTGTTATAAATAAATATCCATGAAAAAAAATAAAATCAAAAATTCAAAATTCCTTCTAAAATTCTTCTATGAGCTACTCAAATATTTAGTCACTTAATTCCATTAAATAGTCAACTCTTTCATCTTCAACAAGGTACCATTTATTTTCTGACTCTTTTATCTAAATAAATTAAAGTTATACATCTTAAATAAGTAATTTATATAATTATTCATCCCTAATCAAACCCAAATTATCGAAAGATGAATTATAATCAGATCCTGTAAGATTCTCAAATAAATTTAATTATTGTAATTTCATTGATAGTTTTTTCTCTTCAATAATTTATTACTTTTCCTCTTTTACTTTTTCATTTTCTTATAAAGGTAAGAATCCACAAAGAAAACTGCTCCAATCGATTACTTTTTTCTTTGATTGCTCTAAGATTTATTCCAATTGATTTTGTGTAATAATCCTTTGGTTAATTTTCTACCAAGGATAAACAATCCCAGAATCTTATTTAAGGAATATGAATACTTAAAAAATATGGTCTTTCGAAATTAAGTGCTTCATTGCAAGCATCAAAAATAGCTTTGTTATGTATATGCTCCAATTCATGAATAGCAAAGGCGATCTAATCATTCAAATCTAATTCTTGAAGTCGCTAATTTTCAAACTCTATAAATATGTGATCGCTTAATGGAAATGCTATATTTTAATCAATTTCTTCATTATTTTCATCGTCATCATATCCATGAATCAATTTCATTCTTTTCAAAGGGGTAAATCCGAAAGGTAAATTCAAGTGTTTTAATAAATCTGTAGAATAATTCTCGAGTACAAACTTTAAAAGGGCTTCGAGATAGAACTAGATTTCTTTTACTGAAGTAGGGGCAATTTAAATAACATCCTTATTAAGAACAAGATCTGAAAAAAATATATAAAAATTCTCTTTATTATTTTACACTTCATCTATTAACTCATCTAATAGATCATTAAAGATTTCTCCAGTCATCAAATTAATTGTCTTTTAAATATCTTCCTAAAATATGTTTTCATATTTTTATTGAGTAGCTTAATTAAATTAATCATCAATTTGCTTAGATATTAACTAGATCTATTAATTTTCTGAAGAATCTTTATCTAACTCTTCTGACGCTATTAAAATATCCCTCTAAATTTTTTTTAAAGCTGATATTTCTCTTTTATGGCATATCTCTATTGCTTTTCTGGTATTTTAAAGATCTTCCAATTCATTATTGAGCCATTCATCAAGAGATTACTTATTATCAGAATTCACCGATTTTTTTTCAGCCTCATACCTAAGGTAGATTGCCTCTTCTCGGAATCCTAATAACTTCCCTTCTTCTCTCAAAGCCTATTATTGGAGTTATAAAATCGAGGATTTTGATAATTCATCACTTAATTTTTTTCGATAAGAATTAAAGCTTCTTTCTTAATGTATTTCATTTTCACTTCTCTTCTCAGATAAACTTTCAGACTTTTTCAAATGATTTTAAACAATATTTATGATTGATTGCTGCATTTATCTATTGATTTAAGACAAATCTTGATTTTTAACAATACTCTGAATATAAATATTCCAGTTATCTAGTTCTTGGTTGAGTTGATTCATTATCGATAAAGACTCTTCAGATACTACGGAACTTCTAATGTTGGATATATGAACCTGCTTTTCTCCTCCCTGACAAAACAATAAACCTTCATCACTATTTAATGTTTATTAGGACATTATTGCATTTGCTTCCCAATCTATACTTTACCTTTAAGATGGAAGAGAATTCCTTTTTTATTTTTATCTCTTCAGAAAGTCTCTCCAATTAACTTAAATAGTCTAAGCAGCTTAATTTAGATACTATTCATAAATATTTTCGACATCTTCCTCTCTTTCTAAATTTTACTATTATTTTTAAGCAATTTATTGTTAGAATTATTCAATCTAAGCATTCTAAAACTTCTCAAATCGTTTAGAAATTTCTTCAAACTTTTTTTTTATCTCTATTACTTTTTCTTTTTTTTACGAAGGTTTATCTTTCATGCATTATTTTTTTTATTTTTTCGATTTTTCAAAAATTTTCTTTGTTTTTTTCTTCAATTTATCTAGATTGCATTACCTATTTAAAGTTTTTCAAATTACTTCTTTTATTCATAATCCCTTAATTTCTATTTTAATTCATTCTCCTTCATTTACAAGGACATCTGCTTTGATTTTATATATTTCTTTAAAGGCGAACCATTTTTTTATTTTATATTATTTATGTCTTTTGATGATTGTTACTTTGTTTATTGAGGGCTTTCTACTTTTTAATAATTTAATACTTCTACTCTTATATTTAAATTCTTCTGGTGATACGCTTCTCTTAGTTTCAATTGTCTACTTAGTAGTTTTGGTTGAAATATTAACAGGACTTCTCTATGATGAAATTTATTGAGCCATCTTGTTTGTTCGTTGGTTTTTAATAGAAATTATATTCATTTTTTTCTATGATGCTTTATACCCTTTTTTTTGATTTTATGATCTCCCCTATTATCCTTGTAATCCATTATTAGATCTTTAAGGAGAAGGAGTGTGATTTCCATATTACATTAGTTAACGAACAAATTAATATTTATATGATTTAATAAAAGTCATATTTAAAGAATTTTATAATAATTTAATGATCTTTGGAATATTTTGTTAACTTTATTTCTTATCCATAGAACATTGTCTATATATAAAAATAAGTAATCCTATTATTTTTAATTTCATCAGTTGCTATGCTCTTATCCCTATTCTCAATAAATTAATTTCCAAGCATTTTTCTATTTTATTAAGAATTATATCTGTCAACATAAGTTTAATCTGTTATGTTCAAATTTCAAAAGACAACTAATGTAACTTAAGGAATATAATTCGAATTTTCACTAATATTCAAAATAAAATTATAAAACTTAGCAGATCTAACTTAGAGAATTTTTAAATTAAATGAGATCACTTTTAAATACAATATACACTTAATTTATCATCATTTTAATTTCTCAACTTTTAAAATAAACACTCATTTCGGTTATAAAAAAGTGTTACAAAGAAGAGGTATGTTTCTATTTTATATTTCTTTTCGATTAAATCATTTAATAAGCTATTTTAGATTCGAAACCTTTTTTTTATTTATTTTCTGATATAAATTTCCGATTGTTTTAGCTTAATTATATCATCGTCTTGTAAGAATTAAACATCTTAATCCTAATTTTTATGGCTTCTTGTCTTTCTAATTATCTTAGTTTTTTATTGAATTGGAATTTTTTCAAATAAAAAATCCTCATCTTCCAATTCCATTAGCTATTTAAAATTCTATTAGTTTTTTATTGAAAGAAGTTCTTTCTTAATATGAGATAAGTTATCATTTGGGTCGTCCTCAACAACCTAGTATTGAATTGAATGATTTTCTGACTAATACGTTGTGCATTGATCGAAGCGATGAGTTTTTAAGTCCTTCATAAGTCCAGTCCATTTATTGCATTTTAAGCATACTACATTTAATTAACTTATCTTCTCATCCAGAATTTCATCTTTTTCTTAAACAGTGGCATTAGAACACCATTTTCTACAGCAAGGACATTGTTTCTTTTTTTGTACCCATTTCGTGATACATTTAATACAAAAGTTATGCCTAACTTCGAATTAGATCAATACCCACAAGATGTTTTGATTGGCTTAGTGAAAACCTGATAGCAAATCGAACAAATGAATTCATTGCAGTCTACTGAAAGTAGTTTTATATCTTCTTTCATAATTAAATTAATTAATATAGTCAAATATTTTTTAAAATCTTAGTTCAAATACCTTGATTCTAATTGCGACGTCATTATGAGAACGCTCTAATTTATTGAAAATTTTGAAAACCCATTTTCATATTTTTAACGTATTTCTATCTGATATTGGTTGCTTACTTTACAAAATTGATGTACACCTTCTGCAAGATCAATAAAGTTAAAGATAAATTTAAATCGATGGTCATTTTACATAGCTTAATAAGAAGATGCCCAAGCAATTGAATATCATTGGCCACTTTCTAATTTTCGAAAATTCATTGACAAAATCTCATCTACTTGAAATAAAAATTATTAAAGTGTTTCACTTACATATCTGAAAGGGTTATTTATCAGAAATGAAGTTAACCAAATGAATTTGAAGAATTTTAAGAAATAATTCTCATTTTTTATTGTAGCATCTTAATTAAGTTTGTTGTGTTTTTCATGTAAAATCTACTATAGACATCAATAGTGAATGATTGTTAAATTTACGTACTAAAGAGCAGTTCTAAAGTTTTGTTATAATGTTTCTCCATTGGCTTTGTTGATAATTATTGGCTAATTTATAATATTCTTATTTCAGTTTATGTTGCAATTCAAGCTCATATATTATTAATGGTCTAACATCAAATAAAGGTGGCTGGAAATAATAATATCGTGGGGATTGGATGAATTAATTTTTTCCAGATTCTTTGATTAAATAGCATATAAATTAATGAAAAGATTAGCATAAAAAAGAAGAGAGCCAACTGAAACTACTGTTTGTGTATAAATCTGATAAATTATAGTTTAGCGATTTGAAGACTGAGCCTGAGGAACTTAAACAACAAGATAAAAGACTGAAAAATTGGAATAATATGTTTGGTAATTTTTTAGGGGAAGGACTTGTTCGTTAAAAGAAGAAAAATAAACATTTAGATCCAGTATTTCTAAAAGAAGCTCCTTTGTATTGTGGAAATAATTTGTACGATAGTCCTTCAGTAAGAGATAATTTTGAGAAATTCATTGAAGGGGAAATAACAGCTTGTGAGTTCTTGGCTCGTAAAAATCAATCAGAGTTGTTGGACAGATAGAGACCTACTTCTCCTAAAAAAATTAGACTATTCAGAGTAGAAAATTGCAAGAATTAATTCAACCAAAATAACCAATAAACTGGATTCTTAAAATTACTGAAAGACAAAACTGAGGAAGTAAATAAATAATTTAGAATTCAATCACGATTTGCTGTTTTGAGGAATTTAATAGAGCACAAAATTAAAATGAAAGAAGAAGAAGATATTATTAAAAGAAGTAGGGAACTAAAAAATGTGGGAGTCATCAAATAAATGTACGATATAAGTGATGAGTACATTAAATTAATAGAAAGAAGATTTATGGAAAAACGATCAACTCCAGTAATTATTAAAAATTAAGTTAATGGATATTAAATCAAACTTATTCAACACTAAAACCCATACCAAATTCTTAAAACTGCATCATATGAAAATGAAACCAAAAATAAATATGAGCCCCCTCCTCAAACCTCCACTATCAAGTTCCAAATTGATTAAAAAGCTTAATAGTACATTGAAGATCTATAAACCAAGAATTGTATTTCAAATGAAAAGGCCAAGAAGAAGATATTTTTTAATTCTCAATACAAAAATGTAGTGCATAAATAATCTTAATCTTTGCATAATCTTAGAAATGTAAAATCTATCGTTCCGTTTGTTAAATAAAAGTATTTAAATAACCAATACATAAATAATGACTTAGAACTCATCAAATATATTACTGATTATTAAGTAGAAGATCCATTTCATGATAAATAAATCTAATCTAAAATAAGGAAATCTTTGCTCATATCTGCAGGGATTGTTCCAAACCATCATTCCCATAAAAATGTTCAAAAAGTCAATAAACAAACCTATTTAAATATTAAAGATAAATTATCCCAAAAATCTTCATAAACAATAGATGATTCTTTGAATTCTATGTATGAATTTAATGTAGATTCCTTGTATAATCAAAGTATCGGATTACAAAATAAACTACTGGGAAGATAACATGATGGTTTTAGTAAAACAATTAAATCCATTTAAAAAAACGAAAGTTTGAAAAAGTATTATTATCTATTTAATTATCATTAGAGAAATTATCATTAAAAACATCTAAAAACTTGAAGGTTTGGAGAAGTTAAAGATAACAGAGTGATATCAATTGAAAATATATTTTTACATAATAAATGCTTTCTTTATTTGTTCTCCTCTTTCATCAGAATATAATAACCAACTTTAATAAAAATGAATTATAATTTTAATATGTATTTCAATAATATATTAATAATGAATTTGTCTGGGGAATCAACAATTAATTTAGAGAGCAGAAGATCAAGAAACAAAACAGAAACTAAGTGCAAATCACAAAGTCCTCAAATAAAGCCTTAATTTACTAAATATTAATAACAGCATAAGAAAAGCAGAACCAAGGAAAAATTGTCTCAGAATTCTGAGCAGCTCCCTATTTTATCAAGAAAACTAAATCTTAAATCTATTAGCTTTACAAAAAAAAGAAGTCAATTTAAGCCTGCTTCTTAAGATTTATTTTTAAAAGTAATTGTTTTTAATAAAATAGTATTATATTGGCTGGGGTAACAATGAAGCATTAGTGAAACGAATTATGTCAAAAAGATTGTAATGGAAAGAGACAAATGACTCAAGTTCAATGCTTGTAAATTTTAAATGGCAACAAAGTGAAAGAGGTTACAGATATGAAAGACTAATAGTAAGTTAAAATTATAAGTAACTTGTCAATCATTTTGAACATCACAAAGAAATATCTAACAAATCTTATCTGATTAAAAATTTGTCTCAATATTGTGAAGTAATACTTAATAATAACGATAGAAACATAAATTGAATGTTTTTGATTATACTCCATTAACATTTGTGATTGATTTTAGTGATGAAAATTGCGATTACAATATAACATAGTTCCTGAAAACCTATGAGTAATTTGCTCCAAAAAAACCTTCATCTAAATAAATGTTAGATGTTAAAAGGAGATTGAGAGGAAATTTTTGTTGTGCCTATCGAGGAGAACTGATGTCTCAATTCACTAAAATCTAATTAAACAATACTTTCTTATCAGAGGAATCTACCTATATGTGGCTATTGAAGCCGACATTTTTAAATAGAGGAAGAGGAATCTAAATTTTTGACAATCTAGAGACTTTAGTCAAATTGGTATCTGACTTTCAAGAAGGTTTAAAGGAGAAGGCATTAAATTAAAAAGAAGAATCATCAGGAGAAGACGATACTCCAAAATAGGTTCAGAGTGCCTAAATCACAAAAAAAGAACCGAATTAATAAATCAAGTAATAGTCATCCGGACAATGTATAATTAAATCTCATTCCTTTGTTATTCAAAAGTATATTGAAAGACCTGCATTAATTAATAAGAGAAAGTTTGATATCAGAGTTTGGGGTTTGATAACTCATGAATTAGATGCTTACTTCTTTTAAGAAGGGTATATACGAACATCCTCTGAAGATTTCACATACAATATTGAAAATACATTTGTCCATTTAACAAATAATGCTATCTAAAAGTATTCTCAAAACTATGGGTAATTTGAAGATGGAAATCAGTTATCTTTTAAAAACTATTAGGATTATTTGCAATCACAAAAGATTAATTGCAACGTTTAAGATGTATTTTTAGATATATTATCTAGTTAATTAATAAAATGAAGGAAAGAATTTGGATGGTTTTTAATTCAGTAAAGAATAAAATAAACTTTGAAGATAGAAAATACTGTTTTGAAATATTTGGATTTGATTTTATCTTAGATGCTGATTAAGAAGTCTGGTTAATAGAAGTCAATACAAACCCATGTATAGAAGAATCAAGTCCATTGTTAAAAATGTATATTCCTAGAATGCTTGATGATGCATTTAAACTAACTCTTGATGTTTTATTCCCACCTCCAAATTCTCACAAATAATCACTTCCATAAATTTGTATAATTAATATCTCATATAAGTTTAATTGCCTTAAATTAAGGAGGAGTAGCACTCTGACTATCCGGTAGTTGGCTACTCTAATGATGAAAATATGTGGATGTTGTTGGGTTCATTAAATGATAGAAAAATTAAAAAGAAAAAATGATTATTTGTTATACTATTTAATTATAATTGCTACTTCTGATGTAATTCATATATCCACTCATTAAAATAATAATGGCAATAGGTTGTAACATTTCACTTTCTTAAAAACTTTTTAGAAGTTTAATAAACAATGTGTTCTTACTAAAATATACAAATAAATTAAAATTAAGAATCTCAAGATTTATAAAAAAGTTTGATCTAAATAATTCGTAATTTATAATAAGAAACACTATTTATTTTCTATTAATTTTGTATTTCCATAACAGTAACTTCTCTTTACAAATACCATTCTTTACTTTGTGTTCCATTTAAAAGGTCGACTCAAATTTAATTAATACTTTCATTATATATATAATCACACAAAGAATCCTTTGCATTAAATAAATATTAAGATGATTAAAAAAACGTCTATTGATAGAAAAGCTATTTATGATCTATTCCAAAACATTGACATGATATATGCTTAAGCATTAATATCGAATTCCTTTCCTTTTATATATGGCATTCCGGACTAATAATAAATTGAGACCATTTTGAACAGAGTGGAAGCTGAATTAATTTAAAATAAAGGAATTTGGACTGAGGCTCAGGATTAATATTTAAAAATAATAGTCTTTGGAACTTGTTTATAAACTCGAACAAGGCCTTTAGATTTGGTAATATAAAGTTTCTTATAAATATAGTCAACATTGTAATGGGATTAAATCTCTAGAATATTCAAATTTCATAATTGGAAAGCATGCAGGAATCGGTGGCTAAATGAGAAACGCAAAAAAGTTAACTGGACTCCTTAAGAAGATTAAGTGCTTGTGTAATTGTAATAATTACATCCTAATAAATGGTGTGAAATCGCAATAGAATTAATGAAAATCTGCTAAACTCCATATGTGCGATTAGGAAAATAATGTCGAGACAGATGGGTAAATAAGCTTGACCCCAAAATACTAAAGTATGAAAATTTAAAATAAAATAAAAGTGTACCATGGTATAAGGAAGAAGAATTAAAATTATTTTAGGAAGTAAAGAAAAGGGGTAAACGATGGGCGGATATATCAGCTTAAGTTTTTAAATTTAGGAGAACAGAAAATACAATAAAAAATCGATTTTACAACTTGTTAAAATAAGAGGAAAACAGATAGAGATTAGGTAGAGTACCAAAAGAAGAAAGGGATATCCTATTAATTGATTCTGTCATTGAGACATTAACAAGAGATCTGAATAAATGTGACAAATCGACAAGTCAAAATGAAGCCAATAATGAAAACAAGAATTTTGAATTCTTAGAATTTAATTCTACAGACCTAGATGGATTAGTAATTATAAAACACAAGAAAATATAAAAATTAAATAATCCTTGATTTTTTTATAATCTATATATAAATATAAATTCTTTTAAACTATTCTACTTTGGAAGTAAATAATTTGTTTATTCAAATCAAATGTTTAACATAAACGAATTTCCTACTCTTTATTATAATCTCATTAATTTAAAAAAACGGGTTAATCGCAAATTTTTAAATATTAAAATATGATTAATTTCTGTTAATAAGAAAAATATTGGTTTAATTATAATATATTCAGTCCTAGATTTATTATTAAATCTATCTAATCAAATCTAAATAAATTTGTTCGTTTTCGAATTCTCTTATAATTTCTAAAGTAGCTCGTTTCAACTTTTCTCTTTTTTAATCATTCTAGGTTTCTGTATTTACCTAGTAAATAAGAAGTGTCTTAAAACAAGTGTATATTTTTTTGCAAATGTCATAACTTTTTTCAGAGTAAAAGATAAACTATATCCTCTAAATCAAAGAGGCAAGATTTTCTTCAAGATTACTGATATTGAATGTCATACTGCTTTTAATCATCTTCAACAAAAAAAATAGAGCATTAAGACTAATTCTATCAATTTCCCTGGTTTTAAGCATTTGTTACATCAAATCATATAATTCCTTATTTATTACTTAAGATGGAAATTCTAATTAATGATTGTTCTAATAAAATATTAGAAGTGATAATGAATCATAATTTTATAAAGGAAAAGATTTATATAATATATAATAAAGCACGCATCCAACGCTCCAAACATCGCATTTGGATGAATAAGCAAAGTCAAGTTAAGCTTCAGGAGCCATACAAGTTAAAGTTCTAAATCAATTATTTCGTTTACCCTATTCGAGACTGATATTTGTAGGAATCTTAGCCATAATATTTGCAGGTTTCGAAATCTATAAGTTTAAACTTTGTTCCATCAAATACAATATTTTAAGGTTTAATGTCTCTATGCATATATTAATGTTAGGATAATTATTATAATCCTTTTATAATATCAAGTAAGCAATTTATAATCTAGTTGCATGTAAAGTTCTGGTTGTTTTTAATGAAATCATACAAATTCCCTTGTTAATTATACTCTTCCAATACAATAATTTGCTATTTATCCTAATGGTATTCAATTATATGTTGTTTTATGCAATTATGAAACTTTTCTCTCTTAATAATTGTTAAAATCTTAATCCATTTATATATTTACATTATAAAGTTCATGGGAAAAGTTATAAATTTTCTTTACAAACTTTTAATTATTAGATTTGGAACACACTAAAAACACTTTGTGATTTATTTATTCTACAACCCTATAGTTTTTCTCGATAAAACTTAATGAAACTTGATTCATTTTTTAAGTTAAATAAAATATTTTTATTTTTGTGAATATGTCATAGATATCGTCATCATTTGCAATCATAATAATTTTAATTCAATTATTCGAATAATTAGAGATCTTTTCAATTATTTATAATCTTTACTAAATTTTATTGATAAAATTAATTTAACCAACTAATAACTTATTCCAATAAATTTTGGGAACATTACACTGTATATACTTATAGATTTTGAGAATAATTTCAAAATAACACAAACTACAGCGATTTACAATCTAAAAATATATTATTAGTGTTCATTGGAAATTTAATAATAAGTTGAGCAAGTATATAAAATAAAATGACATCTATTGTCTATTCAATTAAGATAAAACCACTATGAAATCAATCTTCATTACTATTTAAAATCAGTTCACAAATTGAACTGTGTAACTGTTATTCAATTCTTTGAATAAATGTTTCTTATACAATTATTATAAATATTTATATATTCTATATACACATATGACTGACGCAGAGAATTTGAATGACCAATTTGTTATTGAGACTCTCCAAAATTTGTTGATTGAATATAATGAACCTTATGTAGAAAAAAGAGCTAGAATTTGTGGTTAAAGTGATGATTACTAATGTATAGAACTAAGATTATGATTAGCGGAATTTTTTGTTTCCCTTGAGTAGATAACAAAAAATGAGTAAACCATAAAAAACCTAATTGAGTTGTGCATGTTTATTTTAGATAAAGCATAATAAAGTAATTTTGAAAGGGAAGAGGATATGGCTTAACATGAAGAATAAATCAATCAATTGTAAGAGAAAATTAACTTTGAATCCAAAAACTCAAAGGAATATCAAGTAACAAATCCTTATATTCTCTAAGAAAATGTATAAAGAAGAAGCATAAAAAGTTAAAGAACAACTCTCGGAAATTTAGAAATTAGAATAGAGTGTGCAAGATTTTGCAAATGAATTAGCAATTTTGACTTAAAACTAAAAACATCGTTTAAGTGAATAGAAAGTAAGTGCACTAATCTAATTAGTTTAAAAATGTAGAATAGAATGATAATAAAATTATTGAAGACCTAAAGTAATAGATATCCATTTAAAAGACTGAGAATATTAAGCAAAAAGAAAAAATTGATTATTATAAAAGTCTATACGACAAGCAAATGACAGAATTAGAGGATGCCTTGAATGAATTAGCAGTGCTAAGAATGGAAAAGATGAAGAACGACTCCAAAATTAAGGCTTCAGAATAAGAAATATCTAAGTTAAATCAAATTATTATGGACTATGAATAGAAATCTTAGATTGCTGACCTGAAGATTGGTTAACTTAACAAATAAATATATGATTTATAAAATGCTTCTGGATATAAATTTGAGAGTGATATTCATGGTTCAATGGTATAAAGAAACTCAATTTCAACATCAACATTCTAGTAATAAAATTAACAGACTGCTTCCTTTAATAACAACAATTCAATGGTTAGTAATGCAATCAATAGCAATCTTAAATGTGATTTGCCTGAATTATCCTATAGATAACCCCATCCATCTCAGTTCAACGATATTGAAGAGATAAAGGAGGCACCTGAAAATTTAGAATAATCAGCTATGCATTCAAAGAAAAATACTGTTATTCCCACTGAATTTGTTTAAAATCAAAATCAAAATCAATAATATGATATACAAAAATTAGAAGAAAAGCTTTAGAAATTAGCCACTCCTAGATAATTGGTGACCCCAAGAGGTTAAGCCAATGTTACTCCAAGGAATGTAATTTCAAAAGCAGTTTAAGAATCTTAAGAATTAAGAGCAGCTAAATTGCAAGATAAATTTAAATAAAGTTAAATCAATTTAACATCCCCTAGAATCTAATTGCCACAGCCTTAAGTTCCTAAAATTGACCTTCAAAAATAAGAGGATGCTTAATTGAAAGTATTATAATAGGAACCATAACCAATTACAATTAGAAATGAAATTGATATTGGCTCTATTGTAGATGATGATTATGAAACCTATTTTTATGAATAAAAAGTGAAAGCTCCTTAAGCAAAAAAACAATTCAAATTACCTCTTTTATCTATAGGAGCAAATGGTGGAAGTTAGTAGACTTAAGAAGCACCTAATTAGCAAGCTTCGCAACTGTAATAAACTTAAACAACTTAGTAAACTCAATAATCATAATAACCTTAATAATCTTAATAATAATAAAACTAACAAGGAGTACAATAATAACAAAATTAATCAAAGTTAATTAGTGCTCCTCATTAAATGTACAAAGAAATTTATTAGGCAAATGAAGCTTACTTCTTAAATATGAAATAGGATTAAATTAAGATTACAACTCAAATTGATAGAGGACTTAGGCAAAGTATGATCTAAACAGGAATTGGAGGGGGAAAACCTACAAACAAGAGAGATCCGTATAGAGAGTTCTTTGATTTAGTAAGATTAATAAATATTTATAGTTATGCTAATGTGTAAAATTGAATTCAGATTATTTTGATGACATAGTCTATATCGATACTACAAATTACTATTAAGAATGTAAGGCATCAGGTAAACCATTCAATGAATGGGAAGACTGGATCAGAAATAGATTAGAATCGCAGGTTGACTTTTCAGATTGAGCATAATATTTATTCATAAAGAAATCATTCATTTTCATATAATTTTTTGGCCAAAATACCTCCATATTTTTTCTTTTCTAGTTCTTATTGTTGTTATTCTTATGGAGTTAATGGCTTCTTTTATTTTTGATTTTTGTTCTCTCCCTTAGGAATGTCTTTAGGATCAATCATAAACATCTCCTCAATTTTTCTGTCCAATTCTGCGTCATTTAAATTACGCTCTAAGACTTCACCTTCATCTTCATCTACAACCTCTGATTAATCTAGTTTTTAAGAGTTCATTAGATCATTTTCTCTCTCTTTTTCAATTCTTTCCTTTATTTTTGGATTCATCATTATAATTTCAAGATATTTTTATTCGTCAAATGAATATTGATTTAGAGTAATGTCTTTACTATATTTAACAACATCCTCATAGATTGTACAAAACTTTTAAAAGATAGAAATCATAGATTCCAGAAAATCCATATTGATTCCTTATAGATTCTTCATCCAGGCATTATTCCAGTCGGTTTCAACTGTCACTGATTCCCAGAGAGTTCTCAAACGTACAGGTCCCATGTCAACTATGTTATCAATAGTCAACACTATGCCGAGAAGGACTTAGAGCAAAGACATCTCCTTAATTTCGTATAGTGTATGATCGTAAACAAGTTATTTGAATTCATTTAAACATTCAATTCTAAATAGAAAAAACAATAAATTTATTTAAATACTTCTAATCTTTTGTCTCATAAAGAGGATCCAATTAGGCTTGCATGATTGATTTCATTTCTAAAAATACTTTATTTAAAAACTCTTCAACATTTGTATAGTAACTGGGTGGTCTCTCAAAAGAATAACTATCCAACCCATAAATATATTCATAATCAAAAGATAGATTATCAATATCATGCAAATCCTTTGTTGTGTCAGTGTATTTAGGTTCTGTTCTGGCAATCATATGTTCTGAATTTCCACTATTTTTCCAGATCTCTAAAGGGAATCTACTTGGATTATTTATGAAAATATCTAAACCCATAAGAAATCCAACTTTGATTAATCGATGTCTGCTTTGTGGATCATAGAAGTTGAATATTTTTCCAGCCCTTGCCTTTCCCATATAAGATAGTGTTATTCCAGGCAAATACTCTTAGATCTCTAAATAAGGATTCTCAAGTCTATTTGTTATTTTTTAATGCAATTATTTTATCATAAACGTTGCTCTTTATAATTCCTTAGTTAGAACTTTGAATTCACTTGAGTCCCATCTAACAATTCTCTTATTTGGAACTGGGATTCCTAACACAATTGCTAATTATGAAAAAAAGTATCCTTAAGCAATATTGGGGTACCCTTTCACAACCACCGATCCTTCATTAGTTTCCACAAATATGGCTCCTTTATCCAACGAATCACTTAATGCTATTGCCCTTAAATCATTCCAAACAATTTTTTTGGTTAAAGTTTTGCTTGCAAAATTAAATTCCTTTAAATTATAATCTAATGGGATATCGCTCTTTCTGTCATCCTAACCTGGGCCTGGTCTCCTTAATGGATATGGTGCATAATCAGGATGCTCCATTTTTCTTTTTGGTTTAGTAAATTAAGAAATCATAGAAAAAAATAATTTATTTTATGCAAATAAAAATTACAAATTAAATATGATAATCAAAATAGATTGATGAATTGCTTATAATCTAAATTACATTCAAGATTAATATCAATAGCTTTTAAACTGTCTTTAGTTATTCGACCATTCGATGATAGAAATGTAAACATTAATATTAAATATTTTTCTATTTTATATAAACTTGGCTCTAAGCAAATTGCTATGAATTCTAATATTATGATTAAATATTTTACAATAGTATTCCAGATCTTAATATTTATATTTGATTAATTATTCAATCTCAGCTTTTGTTAATACTCCAGATTGAGATTTATTCATAAATAAAAATCCATTTTTGATATTGACTATCTCACTCTATTCCAATTATGTAGCCAGATAGAGTAAACCAATTTATTTAATTTAGTGATATGCTAGCCATCTTTCAATGTGTGCTTATGTTAGTGTGACTTCACCCTTTTGCACATATTTTTAGAGCCAATCATGTTATAATATCTATTGCAAATTTAATCGCTATTTATAGGGTTTTAACAATTAGCTAATCAATTCCTTTCCTTAAAGTGATACATTCTTCCATTCTGGACCATCAAAATCAAACTTTCCCTTTTAGATAGAATACAAGATCTCCTATTCTGTCTCACCATAAAATGGAGGATATCCACATAATAAGACATATAATATAACACCAATTGACCATAAATCACACCTATTATCATATGTACCCTCTAAAACTTCTGGGGCCACATAATATGCCTTGAAATTATATGTAAGTTATTTATACAGTTCCAGCCTTTGTCCACTAATGCAAGATTCCAGGTTCGAATATTCGAGCCAAACCAAAATCAATTATATAAAGTGTATTTAGATCATTATTCGTTTGGAATAGAAAGTTTTCGGGTTTTAAGTCTCTATGCACAATATTTAATGATTAATAGTAGACCACTGATCTAATAATTTATATGAATATTATTAATGCTCCTTATTCATCAAAATTTCCGTATTCTAAGACCTTGTCAAAAATATCACCACCTTTACAAATTCTAAATTTAATTGTTATTTTTATACTCCATTATTACATAAATATAGTCATTATCCTCATATGTTTCAAAGACTCTAATCACATGTGGATGATCCTTGGTAAATCTAATTTTGAATAATTACTAATAATTCAACTGTTCTCAGTTCATTGGTGAGTCTCTCTTTTTATTTTACACTTGCTTTGTGGATGATCTTCACAGCTCTTGCTAACCCAGTAGCTCGATGAATTGCCTTAAAAACCATTCCATAAGACCCTTAACCAAGTTTCTACATTGATGAGATCATCATACATCATTCTTGTTTATTTCATAAATGTCATGAAATTTCTTATTTTTGCTTGAGTTTTTGATTAAATCAACTTTTTTGATATGTTTCATTTATATAAATTAATGAAATTTAGTATACAATCCAAATTAACATTTGAAAAATAAAGTAATTATCGTCTCATCGTTTTTGAGATAACTAATTAGCATAGTAATAAACTAAGCCAATCTAATTATCAACTGTTGAAAATAGCTAAACGACATGAAATTAATAGATATTAAAATAAAGACTAAAAACCGACAAAAATAAATAAATAAATTTTAATTAAAAACATTATTAAAATATTTATCATATATTTATGCAGGAAAAATAAAATGAATTATTTGAAATCCTATAAAAATAAGCTGAAGAGAGGAAGCTATTCAAAAAACAAGAAATGATTTCACTTAAGAAATAAAAAATAGCAGAAATTAAACAAGACAAAAAAAAAATTGTAAATAATGCAATTTACTATTATTTGGATAGACTGATGGTCTAGCTAAACATCCTTATTCATTTTAACCAGGCAAAGGAGTTGGGTAATATTTTTAGAAAAGCGATTTTCTCTTACCTAAATCACAAAAATAAGGTTTGGAGAGAATTCAAAGTGCATGGCTGCCAACTTACAGTCATTCTCGTTTAATTAGTGCTACACCATTCGATACAGAGCCATTTCCTCGTCCTCCATCAGTCAAAGAGAAAGTTTGGAGGCCATTTTCATCATAACCGAATAAGCTGAACTTGATTTAACTAGTGCCTCATAGTCCAAAAGACAATGCATTAACACCCAAAAAGAACTCATTGGCTTTTGATTCAGGAGAGAAGCTAATTCCTATGAAACCTTTCCTTCCAACCAGAAGAATATTCAGTGCGTTTCCAAAATGATAGAACTCAATTTACAATATCTAACTACAAACTTAAATGTATAGGTATGTTTGATATATCAAAAATAATCAAACTATTGAAATCTTAGATTAATAAGTTGTATATATTAGTAGAGCAACATAAATATCAAAAATAGACTTTAATCAAAATCAAGATAGTAGAAATGAATTTGTTCTCCTTTGTTATTCCAGCATTTAAAATTGCATTTTACATTTCTGTCTGCGCACAATTTACTGTTCTAACTTCGCAAGTTCTTCATTTTCTGCCATTCTTTTTGCCAAAAATAAGTATTCTTATTCTTTAGATTTTAGTTTTTCTTATTCTAAATGTCTTCTTTCACTTTACTGATTTCTGAACAATTCAGCTTCCTTATAAAACTGTCTCTTTCTATCAGTTTCCAAATTCTCTCTTAATAAAATTGCTTATTAAATTTTAGAGACTTCCAGTTCTCTTTATTTCTCTTCCAATTCTAATTGCTTCCGCTTTTTCTACAATATTTATATGAATGCTTCATTCTATTTCTCATCCATCAACCATTTACTTCTTAGATTATTATAATGAAACTCAGTCATCTATGATCTAACTTTAGTTATAATATCTGTACATGTTATCTTTGTTTGTGAAGTTTGACACCTCAACAAATGAACTTTTACTTTAATCTGTTTTGATTTTTGTGGATAAATATTTAGATGGATCTACACTCTTATTCACCTTTTTTAAGTCCTTCCTTACACTAGATCTGAGCATGAAAAAATTGTGATAGGCTTTCCTCAAAAATATCTATTTGATTGAATTGTTTTCTCCATACTTCTATATGAATAGATCCTTATCCATCTTGATTAATAAATAATGAATAAATAAAAATATTGGGAAATCAATAAACAAAATTCAATGATGATCCTTGTATTTAGAGCCTACTACAAAGTTTCTAACATATAGACAAGGTGAATCATCTTGATTTGGTGTATAATCATCATCATAATCATTTTCTAAAGATTAGACTTGGACATCAATAAATTATTTATAAGAGGCGAGATTTCTATTTGACCCCTCATAATGATTCATTTTAGAGGTGTTAAAAGAAACTATAGTTCCCCCTGGACTAGAAACTCCTTCAAGAATTGTTGAGTTTCTTTTGGGAACTTCCAAATATATGATGTTTCTCCGACTATTATCCAATCTACCATTTATAAATTTAGTTTCTTATTGTGTCACTTTGCACATCGAATTTTACAAACCAGGATATATATCAATTAAATCATCAAATTAATTTGTATTTGATTAGACATCAATTGAGACACTCAAATTGTTCTTCTCTGAAAATAGACCTTGTATTTTCTCCCAATCAAATTTAGAATCTATACTTAAATCATCTTAAAAGAGTTTCTTCAAACCAGCATAATCTGGAGTATGTTGAAATTCGTATGACTTTGATATTTTCAGCAACTTTACTAGAGACTTAATAAATTATTGATAGATACTTTAGGTAATAAGTCATTTAATTTATCCAAAGAATTGTTTTATTTCATTTACAGTATTTTCTTATATTTATCTTCTTTGTTAGCTACTTAAATATTTTACCAAGGCAACTCCCCCAAATAGAAATAAATGAGTACATAAGCTAATGATTCAATGTCATCTCTTCTGGATTACTCATTTCCTAATAGCTATATCTATTGTATATATAACCTATCAATGCATTCACACTTGCATATCTAGCTGTGCCAATCAATCCTTTGTTACTCGTAAAGGGAATATGCTTCCCATTACTGTCTCGATAATACTTTGATAATCCGAAATCAATAACGAAAATTTGAGTTCCATCTTGCCGACCAATCGTAAAATTTTCTGGTTTGATATCTCTGTGAATTAGGTTTTTTTCGTGAAAAGCTACTATTTTTAAATTTCAATACCTTAAACCCGTTCTAACAATTATAGACCAATCTTCAATACAGTATTTTAGCTAAACTTTCCATTGCATTTTCTCATTAGTTATTCTAGATTCATTCCTAAATAAGATTCCATAAAGAAGTTGTAATGGTCGTCTCGACCATAGAATTTTAATTATGGAAAACCTTTAAATTTTATTAAATCATACCTTTCAAACCTTTAACATCTTATAATACTTTGATTTCTCTAATTAGCAAACTTACACCTTTTTGACTTTCATCCCTTTTCTCAAACTTAGTTGCAATCAATTCCCCATTTTTAAGGTTTTAAGTTTTAAAGACCATTCCAAAAGATCCTGCACCAATTTTCTCCAACAATTTATATTTGCCTGCAATAACTGTTCCTGGATTTAATTTTTTGGAAAACATCTTGCTATTGTCTCCATCATTCATTTGATTTGATTATTAATAATTATGAAATTCGAGCAAATATTAATTACATTAATTCTTTTTTCTATGATTATTCCATCTATCAAACAAGATTAAAGAATAAGTTAATCGAAATTACAGTAATTTTGTTATCATTTAAACATCAAATTCATTTAAAATTCAATATCCCAATTAAGTATCAAAATAGCTACAACATAAATAATTGACATATATATATATAATAATTTTAAATGATACTCATTTAGATTTGGAGGGCTAGATGTTGATGAAAATGAAGCAAAATCACAATAAGGAGGTTAAGAGAAACTTGGGCACCAATCATAGAGATTTTTGATAGAAATTAATAATCATATTATATGTATTGAATTAGACTTTAATACTCAATATTTATTATTAAACTCTTTAATTCAATGTAAGCAAGGGACGAAGAGAAACAACCAATAGTCGATAGTAGCGTACACATCAAAGGAGTAGATGAAGTAGATTCTTCTTTGACCAGTAGATTAGGATTCATTAGAAAAGTACGTTTTTAGACTTATGAATTTAGGTGTATTCTATCTTATCCTTACAATTGCTATTTACAGCATTGCTAACTGTATGGTGTATAACACAAGAAGCTGTTACGAAATTTGTTGTACAAGAAATATTTCTTTTTGTCTTCGCTGCCATATCTGCTATAGTCTTGATGTGTTTTCTCCTTTGTTGCAAGGCTAATGCAAGAAGAGCACCAAAAAACTATATTTTATTGAGTCTTTTCACCTTGTGTGAAGCATATGTTGTCTCCTTCATTTGCTGCACTGTTGCCACTCAAAATTCAAATGGAAGTATTAGATGAATAATTACATTAGTCGAGTTAATAGTTATTGCCTTATCTATGACAGTCCTAATGACCATGGGATTAACACTGTATGCATGCACAACAAAAGAGGATTTTACAATCTGCACAGGGCTCCTTTGGTCTTTAGCTATATGTTTATTATTGCTTTTTATTTTCACTCTCATATTTCCAAGCCGCTTGTTGTCAATCATATATTCAATTTTTGCGATATTTGTGTACTCCATTTACATTATTGTTGACACTCAATTAATCGTTGGTTCAAAGGTATTAATTATATAGAGTATTTATAGAGACACTCATTACAAAAGGATGACTACATAATCGGGGCCCTCATTTTGTATATCGACATAATCATACTATTTTTGGAATTGTTAAAATTATTAGCATAGCTAACTGGAAAAAATTGAGAAGAAATAAATGAATAATCATTACATAAACAATAAAATTATAAAATCCTTTTATTTCAGAAATTGAAACTAAACCTCATTGTTTTCTTAATTCTACTACCCATAAACATAAGTCAGTGACATTTTACACAAAGACAGCCTCTTTTTAAATTCCTATTTTGCTTTCTGTCTGAAAATTCGATTAGGATAAGTAAAGGTTTTTCGTACTATGTTTGATTAAGAATGGGTGATTGACTTGTAGAGGTTGATTATCGAATTCTATATTAAATAATGGTATTTTATACATTCAAATGAAAATCCGATATTTGCGCTGCACTCAGACCCATGAACTTAATATCCTGATTGGCTGTATGATTACATATTGGAACATGAAAGAAACTTTTGAGTTTAATTATGTCGAAGCACAATTTCATCATTTTTTCTAAATATTCCATCATCTCTTTCTTTCAGGTTGGCCTTAGTAATAATCCAAAAATCATTGTCTATTATTTAATTTAAATATAGTACTATCTCTTGGATAACTGAAGAGAGAAACTTCTTATAATTTTGTTGATTTATAGCATGTTGTATGAGAATGTAGGGTCCAACCTGTCAAAAGATTCCTAAGTATTATGACGTCTCCATTGTATATTTTAATTTATTCATAAGTTTGAACTTTATGAATGAAATTCTTGATTGAATTCTCCTGAACAGGAAGGATTTCCCATAAAGTATTGTTATCACAATTTTTAATTCCTGAGACTTCATTATATTGTGATAAATTTTAGGATTTATAAGAAACTATATGAGAATGCAAACTATATCCATTATCAATTGATGTAAATCTAACGTACTTTTAAGCTATGGAAGTGTCAATAGAGTTGCTATTACTAGTGAATATGTTATTCTAAGGCTGGATAACAAAATAGTGTTTATCTTAACATACACAGGCATAACACTGTTTGGTAACTTCTGATTATTTTTATGGATTTAGATTCACATATTATTGTAATCCATAGTTTTTTATTGATACAATATTCCCTAGTTCTAAATTATTATCAGTTGGTAGGTATTTTTCAATAATAAAGTAAGTATAGAAGTCATCTTCTTTCGGAGTGGTTCCCAAATAGTAATCTTCAAGCTCTTTATTTCTTAAAAAGCTTCTCATTACTACAAAATGAATGGTTCCTTTTAAATATTATTTCGTAGTCACATGTCTTAATTAAATCAATGTTCCTTATTTTAACTTGGAAGATTAATCCATTTGAAATAGAACTGTTTTCACTTAAAAAAATAATAACACATTTCAATATATATTTTAATGTGAATATTGATTAAGTCTATTCTATAATATTTATTTTAATATACAAAAATTAATAATTAATCTATCTATGGAATGACGACAATGATATTTTGATCGTAATTCTAATTCTAGAAGATTATACTTAATATTGTAATTAAAAACTTATTGAAAAAACCATAAAGAAAATAATTGTGAAAACTTTGTTATTTAAATTCATTACTATTGACCCTATTCTTGTTGTTGAGCATCGTTGTTTTACCATTACGCTATCTCTGATGTGAATGCATCGAATTTTGAGCCTTTCTAAAGATCAGTATATGGTGCTGTTGGAGTAGTTCCAATAAAGGCAATAGCTGATTGAACATTGAAAAAGGAACTTCCAGCATAGGATGAAGAGAATGCCTATCCCTTCTCAAATAAAGATCTTCCCTGAACCAAAGATTCCTAGGTATCAGTAGGAGCTACAGCATGCTATTATTGATATACAATATTTACAGTGGATTAAGTGACTGCCCCTCTGCTAATTCTGATGAATGAGAACAAAAATAAACCAAGCAATTACAAACCCATGTCCAAAATCAAAGTGATTGTTACTCTAGCCATAGTACTATTCGCACCACCAACCAAAACAGCCTCCCCTTGAGTGAAGATAACCAACAATAATTAAGATCCTATGTACATTATCCCAATAGCGAAACTTGGACTGATGGGGAAAATGACATCACAACTTATATCCATCAAAACAGGTGCAATTGGCATGATAAAGAATCCCACAAGTCCAATAGCAAAGTATATGAAAATCAAATTGCCATTTACTAAAGAAAAGTAGAATAATCCTAAGGAACCTGTTGATATTGCCATCAGGACTTTGATGAGTTAGGTTTTGACATTTTTAAATTTCTATATGAAGGCAGCCAATGTAGATTAACTAATTGCCGCAGAAGCCATGGCTATTGATCCAGCTATGGATACTTCCCCTTTACCATAGCCAGCAGGTCTGATGAGGTAAGGTAGGATCAAGACTAAGCATTTGACTAATCCCAAGTAAACAGAATATGCCAGTAAGCAACACTGAAAATTGTGATTGGACAATATCTTAATAATAGTTTTCTTAATGTTGCCTTGTTTCTCCTCTTTCTATACTAGTGCAGATGGTGCTGTGGGGGCTGCACTTCTTAAGAAGAAAAAGCAAGGAATCAATGTCAGCACCATATACAAACAAACCAAATTTAATTTATTAACCAATTCCTTTCCCTCTTCTATGGATTCAGGAGTATCCTCAAAATCATAGGTTCTAAAAATCCATTTTCCTGGTATCATTAATGTTACGACATTAGATATTAAATTAAGAACATTTAAAGCTATAATAATTGATGTTCGTGATTCTGGATAAAACCAGCTTTATGCCATTGAAGCCTGAGCATTCAAAATAAACGGCTTTCCAGCTCCAATTAATGCCTAACCAATCACGATAATAAAAAATCTATATGATTCTATAAAATAATTACCCCGTTTGATTAACAAGCAATTTGATTAAACTGCCTCCTATTGTCAATGCCACACCTATGTTTGTTGCCTTTGCCCATCCATACTTCACAATGACTAATATTTTATGTTTGTATTAATTACACTAAGAACAAGGGATCGATAAAATTGGATGCATTATTACATAACTAGTTTAAGCCAAAGTAATCATGGTTTCACTTTCAGAATAAATTAGCTAAGTCTCACTTGAAGCAGGAACATAGATTTCGCCTGGTATGCTATTCATAAACACAGCCAAGGTGAATAAAATCAAGACAACCCATCTCCACTTATATAGTTTAGCCTTCTCTTGATTTTAGGATTATTTATTAGCTTCACTATCTTACATTTAATATTTAATGATAGCAAAACATGTATAAAAATATATATATACTCAACCAACAGAGAAAAAATTATTATTTTTGGTTTTAATTAAATATATTTGACCACACCTAAACGTTTATCTATAATACCTTCTTTAATATAGATTGATGATCCAAATAATTCCATATACAATTCGATCAGTCTGAATTCTCATTTGATAAGAAAATTGTCACTTCCAATTTCATCCTCTTCAGATGGCTTAGCGAGTCGAGCATTTAATGGAAATGGCATTTTCATATTAATTTTAAATTAAGAACTTGCGAAAAATAATACTTTATTATTAAATACAATTTAATTTTTGTTAAAAAGAGAAAGCAATTAAAATACCATCCATTCATTCCGAGAGTTCTTGCTATAATGAATCGAAATGATGATTCATTTAATGGTCTTGTTTGGTCAAAACATCTTTTATGAGTCGTTACAATTTTTTCATTTCCTCCAATTATTGGCTTCTCAAAACCATTAGACTTTGACTATTTCTTTATTTATAATTAACATTCACTGGAGGTAATATTTTTGTGGATCTTCTGGCTGGTGATTAGCTTCTCTTTTTTGGACCTTACCATTTCTCCAGTGAAAGAATTTAACCATCTTCAGACTTCTTTATGTCTACATGTAACTTAAATGATTAATTAAAAGAATCGTTTCTCTATCTCCTTATTTCCGGTAGTTTCGGTTCATCATTGTAGTTAATTGTTTAATATTGTTCAATTGTAGATAACGCAAATGTGAAATGTTAGTTTTTCTTCTTTTTAGGTTTGATTGGACTATGAAAATTGGTTTGTGTAGGTACGTATTCTTGATTTATTTGGCTCATTATCTTCTAACAATTCAGTTTCATAAGATTTATTGGCTTCTTTGATAATACAGGAATTGAAGTTTTCATATAAAATAAATATAAAATTAAAATCCTTATATTTTCCTATGTGTTCAATTCAATCATTAAATATTTCTCTTATTTAGTCATTTTCTCATATGAAAATATTATAATTATCATTTATAAACTCTACCAAGTACTTGACTTAATTATATTTGAGATCTCTATATTGTTTTCGGAGAATTCATCAGCAAATTGCTCATATTTACTATATTACACTTTGAATTATTTTTTCTAAATGAATTTTATGATTAACACTAAAGACTTTGTTTAGTGGGAGAGAAGGATAATTATGATAAATGAGAAAGATGATTTGATCTTTTTCTTTGAAGTATTTAATCCAAAATTACAAAATTAAATTACAAGTTCTATTTTGCAGTTTGAATTTACGATCTTGATATCAAATGCTTTCTACATGACTAAATACTTGAAGGGACTATTTTTGGTTATGACAAAGTTCTAACTCTATGGCTAGTAATAACGAATTTTCTTTTCTCCTAAGTCTTTTCAAGATTTCCACTTATTAAATTATCAAGGTATTGAGATTCATCAATCTCCCAACCTTTTTCAGCCTTAAGCATTGAACAATTATATATATTTATATATAATTATTAAATTATATTATAAACTTTTGAGATCAAGTACAATCAATTCAAATTATATAAGAATAAGGTAAACAGACATCATTAAATCATAAGCTGCAGAATACTACTAATAATCTTTATTTAATTTAATACTAAGTTTATAAATATATCATTTACATTGATTATATATTCTTTTTTGTAATTTATTCAGAATATTAAAGTGCTGAAATATTTTTTTTTTCATAAAATTAAGATATTTAATTACAACTCAGTGTTCCTAAACAGCAAGACAGGCCTAATTCTTATTTGATTGTCAATATATTCACAATCCTTCAGTTAATTATATTATATAAACTTAATAACAAATTAAAAATTAAAAAAATAGTAACCCAAATAACTTTAAACGTATCAAATCAAGCATGGATATAATACATCAAAGTATCAACAGAAATATAGTTATAAATATTATGTTTTTATATAATTGTCTATTTTAAATCTTATTTCATTTCTAAGGTTGAATCAATTTGTGATTAACTAAATTAGACAAAAATAATTAAAACCAAAGAGCCAAGAATCAGATTCCTAAATGAGAACTTCAATTTAAAACAGTGAACTTAAACTTCAAAACATTCTGTAGGATACGAAGTGACTTACATTGAAATAATCTTAAATATGTTTAATTTAAAATTATTGAAAAATGGAAGTGCCTTAAGTATCAAGAACAAGGTTGAGTTCTAAGAAATTGAGTGAAGGAGTAAGAATTGATAAAAAAGGTCATCCCATTTTGAAGGGATATAAAATGCATTAGGTTACTTTCATTGATGAAATTATGAAAGAAAAAAAAATACATTAAATAATATTAGTAGATTGTTGGAAAGAGCATAACTTTAATAAATACGATAATGAAAATTAAAAGTGTTGTTTGATTAGCTGAAAAAATAATCAGTATTATAATTTATATACTGAAAAAACATCTTTAAAATTATTTTGCCTTATTATATAAATTATAACATAAAATAAATATTTATTCTTAATAAGAGCAAGACTTTCATCACAATTAGAAGGATCTCAACAAGAATAATCAAAAAATATGACGTTTATGAACTCTTTAGCATTGAGAGATTACTACCTTCTTAATCTAGATATTATTCTGCGTTTCAGCTAAATATCATTTACAATTTGAAGAAAAATAAACTAAATGGAATTTGGAAATGGAGAATAAATAAAGCAAGTTACTAATAATTTTCAATAGACTACCAATTAGAAACATGTAAATTTTGGTTACAAAAAAAAGAAAATTTTATTATATCTTAAAACTAATTATTACACAAATGAACACAAAAAAATAAATTTTGAATTATGCAATACTTACACTTTCTTATTTAAAACTAATATTAAGGTGCATGATAATTTTTTATAGCAATAAATATTATTTTAAGCAATTTCTATTAGAAATGATTCAATTATAAGAAGCTCTTTTTGGAAAAGATATAGTAAAAAATATTCATATATTAGGAATCAGCTATAGTAAATAATGAAGATGAAATAAACTTCTTAGCCTAATATGTTCTTTAAAAAATCAATGTGCTTGAAGTACAAGATCAAAATTCTTTTAATAATTAGTCTACATTTGCCTATAAATTTGGTTCTGTGTACATTGATACATGTAATTAAATAGAGAAGCAATTTAACCATAAGTCAAAACATAATTATCTTTTGTATAAATAAAAAATTGAAATTGTTATTGCAAAAAAAGTAAGAAAAATAGCAAAGGAAAAATAAAACTCATTGTATTTGTAACTTCTTTAACCTTTAAAATAAAAATATCAAAAATTTGATATAACTTTGTCAAAAAAGAAAAATATTATTTCATTAAATGAAGAATATTAATAAAGTTAAATGAAATTTGTTTAAAGCATCTATCAATTTTAACCCAAATGTATGAATTGGGTTTTGATTAAATTTGAAGAAAAATTGAAGAAAAAATTGATATATTAAACAATTGAAATATAAAAAGCAATTACACAAAAACAATACTACAAACCTATAGTTAAATATTATGTTGAAAATTATTTAATTAATTAAAAGTTTTAGATGTTGAATAAAACTGTTATCATACAACTTATAGAATTTGCATATTAAATGAATAAATCAAAATTTTAAGATGTTCAATTAGGTTTTTAAAAATTCATTTTAGAGTTATCTAGTATATAGTATCTTTAATTAAATTAAGATGACATTAACTAGATATTTAATTAAAAAGAGTAAAGGATTTAAAAGTACTTTTTTGAAAATTTTTCAGTAAAACAAACAATGGAATTAATTATTGAACTCTTCATTTTATTATCAGGTTTTAAATATAACAATAAGTCAATGTATATTGAAAAATATTAACCATCAAGCCATGCTTTTTTATTAAAATTTTGTTAAGAAATCAATGATGGCAGATGGGAATTTACTAATTCTTAAATCTTAAAGCTGGCTGATAAGGTTCTGGGAAAAATTCATTACTAAATAGTTTAATAGTTAAATGAAAAATCAACAAATATAGTAGTTCTTAATATTAAAAATAAGAAAGAGAAAATTTAAATTGAACTTTTTGGTCAGAATCGAGAAGCTTTATCTAAATTTAGATCAAAAAATTAGGCTTACTATTTTTCTTCTTTATATTAAAACAATGATCGATAAGACAAAATTGATGATATACTTTCTGATAAGTTTACTAAATTTATCAGTAATATCGAATAATTGAAACCATAAGATTTAAAACGATATGCGAAACCAGAAATGTTCTATTTATAATCTCTAAGTGGAGGTAAGCTGAGATCTAATGTGATCACTATATTTGTAAATGGATTCATAACATAAAGTGACCAGAAAGTAGCTAATCTTTGGCCATTTAATTAAGATTCTTATCTTGAAACATTAGTTCTTGGGTGGAGTGCTTCATGCTATAAATCTATTTTAAAATATGGTGGATTGGTTTCCCTTTTTGCTTCCTCATTATTGGGATTTGCAATATTTGGGATTGTGGGTTTGGCTTCTAAAACTTTAATGTAATTTAACGAAGCCTATAAAGAAGCAAAGATAGTTGGAAAATATTTAGCTTATTTTCTTGAATAAAATTATTTAGGGACTAAATCGATAAATCTAATTGGTTTTTCTCTGGGAACGGTAATAGTATACTATTGTTTAAAATAATTAATTAAATTACAAAAGAAAGAAAAATATTAAATAATACACAACGTATTAATGATGGGAGGAGTTGCAGATAAGAATCTATTATCAAAATTGGATTACAGATGTATTTCTGGGACCTTTCATAATGTTTATGGTGAATAAGATAATGTATTACAATATGCACTTCCTGTGTATAATAAAGCAATCAAACCTTGTGGTAAATATTAAATTGATGTTATATTAGGACTAAATTCAGTTGAGAGTATGTATCCAAATGTGAAGAATCACAATTTTACTTAAAAAGTGACAGGCCATCTAAAATATTAAGGAGAAATAATAAAAGAAATATTAAAATTGACTAATTTTGATGATCAATATCTAATATTTTGATATTAATATATATAATTATTTCAAAATTTAACTGTTTAGAGTTTTAACATTAAAATTATCAATAAATAAATCCTTATTTATTAGAAATTCATCTTTTATATATCTTTACTTTGAGGATTGATTGATAACTATTTATATTAAAAGTATTTACCTGTATTATTTTCTATCATATGGAGGATGTTTATTATGATATTCTAAATTTAATAATATTAATCAATAGTTATTAATATTTTGAAATTTAATATATAATTTTAGTTAAAGAGAAAATATGTTTATTAAAATATATTAAGGACTTGTTAATATTGATTAATTGAAGAATAAGATATTAATTGAATACTTAAAACTAGATAGATACTATAAAAACCAACTTTTTCTGTATTTATCAAGCGAATATAAACCGTAATTATTAAGAATTTTTATATCAAAACATTTAAATCATTTTTTTCATAACACTTCCTATAATAAGAAATAAAACACTAGTCAAAAGCATATGCCATATGTATATATTATAATGATAAGTGGATGGCTTGTTTTTGGAATGGAACATAGCTTTAAATTTCAATTATTATAGCTCAACTTATAGGGCTTCTTTGCTAACTTTCAATTCTCCCTAAGTGTGTAATTATAATAATTTACAATTTATTTTTAGATTTAGGATTCAATCTCTTTATTTTTGTCAAAGCATTTCTGGCTTTCAACTGCTGACTTTGGATTAGCAATCAAGGTTTAGGATACTCTTAATTTAGGTTTTTCATTAAATTACTATTTACTTTATTACAAGAATGATAATTTTCGTTACACAAACCTCTAAATTGAAGTAGTCTCACTTAAACTCAAGTCTTGTTATGCATTATCACTAATTTATTTTTAAGAATGTGTTTAAGATTATAATTAAGATGGAGTTAGATTGTATTGGGGACTATTGAATGAATCTATTTGATCCAAAAACTAGTTCAAATCATTTTGTATAGGAAATAATGGTTGTTAAGCAGGATTAGTTTAGATTTGGTGATATGATTCAAAACTATTTGTAGAGTTTCTAAAAATATTTTGATTTGAAGTTTAATGATTTTTATTATCTTCTCCAATCTTGATTGAATTGAGAATTTATAAAGACTATTAAGAATGTTCTTTTTGTTTATTTGATTAATAATCACTTTCATGATTATTAGTACTCTATTTAAGAACTTGATTGTCGAGTTTGATTGAATTTTCATTATTAATTTATAGTATTTTCTAATCTTGAAAGGTCTAATTTATTGATGGTAACCTTTCAAATGAGGTGAAGGAATTAGATCTATGTACAGCAGAAGGAGCAGGCAGAGAGATAGATTATGTCTACAGGGAACCTTGCACTTTTTCGTTCCAAAACGGTGGAACAGACTTACAATTAGAATATAATCAAATTACGAAAGAATCAAGTTTGCGTTCATCAAACTCTATTGCTTCAATTTTTATATCCCTAAAATCCTTGTAATTTTATTTATGCAGTATCTGAAAATATTTACATTCCTCTATTTTTAGTAATGAGAAAGTTGGAATAAAGTTATAGACATTATGGTCTAAGATTCTTACCAAAATAGGGAATTGAGCAGTGTTAGTAATTGCAATCCTTTTGCTTTGTTCTATATTCGAGTAGTCAATTGTAAATAGCATTAATTAATTATATTTGTTAAGTATACTAATAATCATATTATTGCTTTATTAATACCTACCTAGGTAATCGAGTTTATTAAAATGCATGATTATAATCGATTCTCTTTATGAATAAGAAATTTATTACATATACCATAATAAGAACACTTTTTAGACAAAGATGATCCAGAGAATAGAGTGAACGCGAATAAATTTCTAGAGGATCATAAATGGCTTTGTCCTTAACAGAAAATTCTGATCACTTTCAGTTTGTAAGCAATTAAAAGAACCACTAGAACATAACAGAAAAAAAGATAAAAACATAGATCTTTTGAAGAAACTTAGAACACTGGAAACAATAAGAATATCTTAGTGTATATAGATATTCTTAAAGTCTTTGTATTAACCCTTCCTTTAGATTATAATATAAATGAAGTATGTAAGAACAAATATCAAAATCAATAGTTTCTGATTAATAAAATTATTATTAAAAAGAGTATTTTCAATTAATAAAAATAAATACCTGTTTAATATTAAGAACATTAATCAAATCAAAATAAATCTAAATCTATTAAATGTTTCTCTTTTTCATAATTGTATAAATAAACCCATTAGTTTCTCTTAGATATCGGATCAAATTCTTCCTTAAAGAATCTGGGAATATGTTATTGTTTCTTTTCTTCCATTATTTTCCTTCTTTCTCTTTGCTTTTCTTCAATTCTGACTTTTTCTTCTTAACCCAGATCCTTGAATCCACATTCCAAAGCTCTCATATCTGATCTCATTCTACTGTCCGTCTGTGGTATATTCTTATATAATAATAATAGATTCATACTCTTAAAATGTCTTCATTTAAATGATTTAATTGCAAAATATGATGAGAATAAAAGTAATACCATTTACTTTCAGGATCAGCATAATTTCTTTTCCAAATTAATTCATTATTGGCATAAATTTCTTTATGGAAATACCCACTTAATTAACATCTAACATTCCCATTTTTATCCTTAATTACTGCTTTTACCTAATGAGCATCCTATGAATATTAATAAGTTATTTACTTTTTCACTAGTTCTTTCTTTCAATGTTAAAATGCCTACATCTCCTGTTGTGTGATTAGTATAAATAGCTTCGCCTACTTATTCAAAATACATTTTGCCAAATAGCAAATTCTTAACAGCAATACTAGGGAATGAATAAGTCATATGTTCATTTGTTTTTTTATTTCTGAAATGAACTAAACCAGGTAATTTAGCCTTGATACTGGTTCCAGAGAAACCAACTGTAGCTTCCATTGTGATTGATAATATGAAATCGTCACTTTCACAATGGACAGCCGTGATTGGAGGATGATGACACACTTATTCACTTATCACTTTGTATTCTGGAGTGAAGTATTCATAGGTTTCCCCCAGAACAGGATTGAAGAATTTCTTTTGACAATCTATTCCAAGGATACATCTAACCAAGGAAAATACCATCAGATAAGCCATTCTTTTGTATGGATCTTCTGTCCTTGCTGCCTGTTTTAATGTTTCATAATATTCAAAAGAAGCAGCAAAAAACTACAAAGCAGATAGAGGCTGATGAAATAATACTAAATTAGACTTTCATAAGTATACATGGCATTGGAATTCTTGTCAGGTCTTTCCCTATGCACTCCTTTAAAAACGGCCAGAATGCAAACTTTTCATCTGGATCTTATCTGTATGGTAAACATTTCCTAGTAGCTTCATTAGTTATATTGATTCTAGAATAGACTCTGTTGAATTTAATATTATTATATTTGATCGGATTCAATAGTTTAATAGTTTCCAAAAACTGATTGGTGTTGAAGTTTTCTAATTAATTTTATTTTTATTCTTCTAACCTATTTGAGTAATTGGATGTTTAGGTATTTAATGGAATTTCATTCTCAAAATCGAAACTCTCGTATATTGTATCTGATTCCCCATATAATTTTATTTTTTCTTCTTCTATTAATGTACAACATAAGGTGATTCCATTTTTTAGGTATTGTCCTAGATTAATAATGTTACTGATTTCTTTATACATGCTCAAAGTGACTTTCTCTTAAAGATAGGTCAGTTATTCATCAAATAATGCAAAATTGCTCCATATATCTGTTAAAAGTTCTTAAATTCTTTAACCATAATTAAACACTTAATGTCTTTAACAATACTCCTGATTTTTCTTTAAAGCAATCAACCACTTATTTTTCTCATCGACACTAGCTGCCTTCAACAAAATCTAACCTGTTCCTGTATTTATGATTATTCTTAAAGCATCATCCTTACTTTCATCGATTCCTGCCACCTTCAGATGGATTTGCCCTTTTGATCTGCCTCCAGGTTGATCGCAGTAAGTAAGTATATGATCATTAAGTATAAAGTATCGTTTTTACCATCGTTAAAATGGATTAACCCACTTCTATAAGTAACCTTCCATTGTACTCTAATTATTATTTTTATTATGTATTATTTATTAAATGTTAATATTAGATACAATATTTAACTATTAACAATCAGAATTCAAAGTATTCCTAAAAACTAAATCATAAAGAATGTTGATAAACCATCATCCAATAAATACTAAGTATTTGCATTTAAATTGTCTTGTTCTTTCACAGTATCTACCACTACATCTGAGTCATCTTTCAATCACTAAAATAGAATTAATAAGAATCTAAACAAAAATCGTAGAGATATATTTAACAGATCATGAATTAGATATTATTTCTTTATATTATAAGTTAGATATCGTTAACATATTGTATAGATCTTAATATGCTCTTTTGAGAATAATATAATATGGAAATAGATGTTCAATATAAGCACAAAAATGATTTGAGAAATAGAGCACTTATTATAATTTAGAATTGTTTTATAGTTTCTAATATACTTTAATTAATTTAAGATGATTTACAGCTGCTAAGTCATTCGAAAACACTTTCTGTTTAATTAGACATACAAGTTGTAGATCTAGGAAGATAAATTATTTATTGGATTAGATGTACAGTTTTAATAATAATGGTTTAATAGGATCGGCCAGCAAAGTATGAGTTGGAAATAAATTTTCTGAATAAAATAGGCTGGAAAGTCAATGATCAAGGGGTATTATAGGCTTTAGGCCTCAAATATTAAAATTCTTGCAAATGGTTTTATGGGTAACCTTCGGATTTGTTACAAATAAAAGCCATTCTAAATAATCGAATATTTTTTCATAGCATTTCTAGTTTCTATTCATCCAATGAATAAATAGGTTCAGGAGCCTCATGTAAAGTTCTTTTGATAACAGATACTTAATCCAAAAAAAAATATGCCGCTAAATGCATAAGCAAAGAATATATAACAAAGAAAAATACACCTGATAGACTAAATAGATTATTCAATGAAATAAATATTTTGCGATCTATCCAGAATCATAGAAATATCGTTAAGTTGATTGATATTTTCGAAGGTGAATAAACATACTATCTTGTTTTTGAATATTTAGAAGGTGAAACTTTGCATAAATTTTTAAAATTATAAACTGATCTCATTCCAGATATTTCAATAAGGATTATATTGCTGGTAAGTTTCAATATTAACCCACTAGTAACTTTTAAATGGTATCAATTCATTTCATTCTGAAAATTATATCCATAGAGACATCAAATTAGAAAATATTGTTTTTTGTAAGCCCAATGTCATTAGTTCCCTAAAACTAATAGATTTTGGATTGGCAATTTCGAATATTCAACCAGTTTCATTTGCTGTTTGTGGAACACCAGGGTATATAGCTCCTGAGATATTCTAATATGATGAGAGCAAACAAGGTTAGAAATTTAGATTTACTTCTAAAGTAGACATGTTTGGCATTGGTGTCATTCTCTATAGATTGTAATATTAATTTAAACCTTTTTAGAATGAATAGACAACCACTGTTTGAATCTGACAAAACCAAAGATTTGCTATAATTGAATAAAAAATGCTATTTTAGCAAAGGTTATCATAATTTTTATAGCAATTCCCTTAACCAAGTGTTATTTGGTCTTTTAGAAGTGAATCCAAACAAACGTTTATCATCTGAGGAGGCTATCCAATTGCTTTCTTAATAATAACTTGGGAAATAAATCGGAGGATCGTTCGCAACTACAAAAAGTCATCAAAATGATATTGATGAATTTGAAGTAGAATCAACTATAGATCATGCAAATTAACCTTATCCATTTTCAGCTAAAATTCTAAAACAAGAACTAGAAAATAGTTATCATTAAAATGATGATAATAGATTTATCACTTCCCTATAAAAATCGTACTATCCTTCTTTTAGCTTGGCCTTTAGTTAAGAAATGTTTGATAGTTCAACTTAATAAATCTCTATGCGAAATGGATTATTTGAAGATGAGATAATTGAATCAGATACACATTAAAAATAAAAGTAAAAGTGATTGTATCTTTGAAATTTAATCTATACTTTAATTACGTTTTGAATCATAATTCTTATATTAAACTTAAAAACAAATTCAAAATTAAATTAAATTACATATTATCATTATCTATTTATTATTAATTCGTCTTTTATTAATTGGTGTCATATTATTATATATAACCAAAATAAAAGGGGTTTATCAAAAAATTTTAATATAAATAACTAAAGTCCACAAAAATCATAAGAATAGTATTAAGAAAAATAATTGTTAATACAATTATTTATTGTTAATTAAATTATGAATAAATCAGAATTTTTAAATTATAAGAAAAATTTGAAGGTTAGAGAATAGTCGTCATCTAATACTCTTTGGTTAGTTATTTATGTCTGCCTTATTTATTTGCTTTTTGGATCGTTTAATATTTGTGGTAAGTTTTTTCTAACTTGCACATACATATATTCATTTTCAGATAGCATTTCAATCTTAAACTATCGTTCCTTAAATTTGGCTAATTTTCAGTAATTGAATATTTAAAGATAACATAGATGGTTTCTATTTGAAATGGTCGGACCATTGAGTCTTCCATTCATACCTGATATTATTGGCAGAATGAAATTCAAGTTTATTTTCCTAATTGCGTCACTTGGACCGATAATATTTTTGACCCCAGCTTTGTATGCAAGTCTTTGTAAAGACTCAAGCAATTCAGGTTGCAACATATTGTTCATATATTGTTGTGCATTTGTAGTTTCGATAATTGCTGGTTTAATGTAATCTTTACTTTTATTTGTTATGTTATTCTACCTATCTAATTTAGCAAAAACTAGAGAAAAAGTTATATATTATGGTTCATTTTTTTTTATGTAATCGATGGTTCTATTTAAATAGACATTCTCTTTAATGGCTACTTGGAAGTTTAATAGGGGAGCTTTTTATAACCTATGATAATATGAGTGCAAAAAATACCTTATCTAAAGTTTTTGGAATCATAATAATAATGCAATTCTCGACAAGTTTAATATATCTTACTATACCAGAGAAATCTGATGGAAGATACTATAGCTTTTAGAAAACATTAATTCAATTTTTTAATTAGAAATCGCAAAAACAATCAAAAATAGATTCTAATTAGAAAGACATCCGAGAATTATTACTAAAATCATCGAGTTCAGATTATAATGATGATGCAAACAACACATTTAATAATCCTGAATTAAGTGATAAAATTTCAACTCAATCAGAAAAATAGCAAAATGAACTACATCTATTTACATCCCAACTCTTGTAAAATTCCAACACAAAGTCAATCCTGACCTTATAGTGCTTCTCTATTGAAGAGAGAAGCTTAATTGAGCTATTAGAATCTTCTTTAGGCAATCAATTTTGCTCAAATTTTATTTCTATAGATGAATATCAAAATCGATCTTACTTTTCAAAACTTTACATTACATTAGATAAACTATACAAGGATGGGTTCTCATGGGTTCTCTTCTTATTATGCTTTATTGCCAGCATTTAGTCATTTTTGTATATCTATTTCTTTCCTTTTTTTGCTTAGCCAGATACTAAGTAATTAGCAAATTAAGCAGCCTTAGTTTTATAAGGATATTTATATGTTGGTGTTGGAGAATTGTTTGGTTCATTTGGTATAGGAATGCTTGGAGAATCAAAAGATAAGATAAAGTAATTTATATTTATATTATAGTGCTCTAATTTATATACTCTATGTATTCTAATTTGGATGCTTTGTAGCTTGGACTTCTTACTTCTTGAAATATGAAATATTAATCTTAATATTCTCTATAACAACAGGATTTTGTGATTCATCGATGACCTCAACTGTTATTTCAGTTTTGACTTTGAGATTTCCTAAAGTAATAACTTATTGTTATATTAGTATATTTATTTAGTGGACCTGATGTATTTTATTTATTCTTTATCATTTGCAGTCCTAGCTTTAATTTTTATATCTTGCAATTTTGATAACAACACTTTCTTATCCTTAATTTTACTTTAAACTTTTGGAGTTTTAGGCCTACTCGCAGTTTATAAAATCAATCACTTAATTGAAAATAAGTAAATTAAAGTAGTTTAATGATTTATTATTAATAAATAATGCCTATTAAATTCTCATACAAGATACATATATTTAATTGTATTTCATAATTTAAAAAGTCGCTTTCATACTCTAAATTATAATATAATTCATTTTCAACATATTTAATAGATGAAATCCTTAATAATAAATTAGCCATAAATAATTGATATTATAATTTCATGATGAATCAAAATTAATAAGCACGCTCTATTTATAAAATAATATATTATTATAATAAGTTAAATACAAATCATTTTTATTTCTTTTTCAATTAGGAGTTGATAACAGAGGCCAATTTAACCATTTCACTTGTATAAGCAGAACTAATTTAATTAACATTTAACTGGGCATTTTCTAATTTGTTTCTCATGTTCATAATTTCGTGTAGAGGTATCATACTGGTAATCCTTGAAATCTATAAAAATCCTTACGGCTTCTATGCAAAAGAGGATTTTTCTTGGACCTCAGTTTCGAATCGGACTGGATATATTTTTCTATCCTCACTTATTGGTCCATTGAACTATTAATTGTTATTAACAGATGCAAGTCTCATTTGTTTTTATGGCAATGTAAAATTAAAGGTCCCTATCTTAGAAATTCTATTATTTTCTTAATAGATTACTACTATTGAATGCCGGAAGCTCTATTTGGAGAACCGTGATCAACTTTGGATTTTAATGGTGAAGCACTTTTTTTATTTGAAAATTCCTTTAATTTAGTTTGTAACAAGTCAAAACTCGGATTTCTATTACTCACTAAATTCAATACACAATTTTATTATTCTTTTTAGGAGAAGAAGGTTAGGTATGTTAAGATGCTAGAGGTGATTTCCCATATAAATCATTAAGTTTTTCTCTGTATATTTTGATATTAAACTCCTCAAGGGGCTTGCATGGAACAGTCTTATCTTACTTTCAAAAATGATGCAAATTTTTACTAAATTGATGTAGCGAGACATTGTTATTATTTATGAATAAATTTTATTTAATTACTTTACTGTTATAAAAATAAACTCTTTCTCATATAGATATCATTTAATCAAGTTATTCCATTTTTCTCCAAATTTCACTAAGATTCTCTCCGATTTTATTAATTTTTTATCTATCTACCTATAAATTGTCACCAATTTGAAATTCAATTATATTCGATTTATTAAATACTTATTATTTTGGTATGAAACAAAATTTTTATAAGTCTTTTTAATTTAAGTAAAAATATAATTGAATAAATCGAATCTATGATAATTTATAAGTGTGATTCTATTAAAATGAAAATAATGAATTAATTTCCTATTCTGGCTAAATTTATAAATCATAACTATGTTTTTATGAATGATTTTTTTGATTCTTTTTTAATTATAAATTTGTAAATTATTCAGATGGTTAAGTTAGAGAAAGAATGCCATAATTATTCATCTTCCTAATCATAGATTTATCCAAACTAAAATTTATTTTGTTGAATAGTATTAGCTTAATTTAATCTAATCTTTCTTTAAAAATATATTATATCCAAACTGTATTTTAATAGAAAGAATACAATTAACCAAGTCTATAAAGATATTATAAATATTATTATTGTATAAATTTGTTGTGCATAAAACAATATACTTAAAGTATAATTTAAAATTGCTTAAATAAGATTGAAAATATTTGATTTATTGGAGATCAAGCAATATTTATTTAATCAATTTTATTATTATTTGGGAAATGCAAAAAGTTTATTTTTGTAAAATTTCTCATTCATCTGCTCTCTTTAATTAATTTAGATTTAATTGAAAAAGAATGGCATAGACTTTCTAACCCTTTGTAATTATTAAGTAGTATAGTAGAGTACTGTGTAAATGGTTAATTCTTATTCTGTCAAATATTCAGAGTCTCTCTATTTAGCTTTATTAATGGCTTGACTTTTGATTTAAACTTAGGAATAAACTTGATAAATATACTATTATCTGATTAGAGTTAAGCCAAGATCGTTCAACATTATTTTTCTGCTAATATGATTTATTAGATTTTCATTCATTAACAAATGGTAATAGTTTATGTGCCAGTTGAATTTCTTTGAGATATGCTTGTCTTAAGCATGTTAAATTGTTTAGATGCGAATTGAGTACTCATTTGAAATAGCCATTGGATTGATGCAAGCTGATCTTCCTTTTAACATTTAATTAATTTATTTAATGCAACTTCCAACTTTTGGAGAAGTGTTTTTAACAACAGATGATGTCCAGGGAGGTTTAGAGAACTTGAAGCTGTTTAAGGGAAAACTAATTAGCAGTCTATGCGGTGGTTGTCGGAAATTATTTGTAATAGAAGAAGGAATAGATAATCAAGGGTAAGTATATTATTATATGTAGGATAATATCAACATTGCATTCACCTGAGCATGACGAATATGATTAAACATTTTCGCAAGATTCACATAATTTATAATCATTTGATTTCAAAGGATCAATCAAAACAATAGTAACTGGGAAAAAGCATACAGTTTTCTTGAGTGATTAGGGAGATATTTATAGTTATGGTTATGGAGAATATGGAGCATTGGGACATGGTGGAATAATAGAGTTAACAATACCGAAAAAGATTATAAGAATTTCAAAGGTTGATACAATTGCATGCGGCGAGTATCATACTTTAGCATTAAGCAATGGTGATTTATTTGCATGGGGAAGAGGGTTCGAAGGGTAATTAGGAATCAGAAAGGACGTTGAAACAGCAGCATCTCCTATGTTTTTAAGTTACTTTTATAAGAACAGAATTTAATTGATTGCATGTGGAGCCTATCATTCATTGGCTGTAGATTAATAAGGAGTATTGTACGGTTGGGGAGAGGCTAGATTTGGTTAATTGGGAACAGGAAGAAAGGTTTCTGAGCAATTGCCATCAAGAATAGACTTCCTGCTTGAGTAGCCAATGAATTAGAGTGAGTTAAGAGTAGGTAAATTCCTGCCTTAAGAAACATCCTTTTAAGTAATTTCAGTTTCAGGAGGATATGGACATTCTGCAGCTGTTACATCTACAGGGGAATTATATACTTGGGGATTTAATCAGAGAGGACAATTGGGGAATGGAGATAAAGATAAGAAGAGTAGTTATTATCCAAAAAGATTGATGCAAGATATTAGTGGAATTTAATTGCCTGGATTTAGTAAAGTTATGTGTGGATATTACACTACATATGCAATTGATCAAAAAGGAGGGCTTTGGAGTTGGGGTGGAGGTAATCTTGGTCATCAAAATGATAAATTAGTAGATTTACCAAGAAAAATAGTATTAGAAGATCGCAAATTCACCAATATGTATGCAAATGGATAAGCTGCTGCCTTCTTTGCTTCTTTAAGAACCATCTCTATGAAACCTAATCATGGACCTTCTACTGGAGGCACCATTATTAGTTTGATAGGTACAGGCTTCTGTGATACTGGCAGGTAAAGTGCAAGATTCAAATTAGGAGATTAATATACTGAGGTTGGATGTGAATATGATTCGTTGACTGACAGTTTCAGATGCACAACTCCTAATTTTGAAGAACATCTTGATAAATATCCAGTTGAATGTGTAGTCGAAGTCACTCTTGATGGTAATGTCTATGTTGAATGTGAGTAGAAGTTCCTAGTGTATTCATCCAAAATTGTTATTTCTTCACTCTATCCTAAATGTGCATCAATCCAAGGTGGAACCACACTCATTATCAATATCAATATAGATGATTTGACTGCCTCTTATATGAAACATCTAAATGTTGGATTTCAACCAAGAAATAAGAAGAAGGAGGATAAATCTGCTATGAAATAAAGTACTAACAAACCATTGAATCCATTGGATCTCAGCATCAATGATCCTGAATTAGATAAGGAAAACTGGATGTGTGTTGAAGGCTTTTATGAAAAAGGAAAGATCTCGTGTACTATCCCTAATGTAAGTTAATTACAAACAGACAGTCTGAATTTTAATGTTGATGTAAGTATAAATGGATAATAATTTACTGGTAACCCTATGGTCTTTAGATTTTATGATATTTAAATAAAAGAATTGCAACCAGATAATGTTATGTCTGAAGGAGGAGCCGCTGTTAAAATAATAGGAGATGGCTTTTTTGATACAACCAATAAAAGAGTGATCTTTAAAACTCTATTTGGAGAAAGACTAATTGAAATAATGTGGGATAAGCAAGATAGGTTTTATTCCTTCGTTGCTCCTCCGTTATCATGGCTCTTAGGTGGATAACAACCTACTCCAGAATTACTTAATGCTGTTAAAGCCAATGGAGTCACTGCTTTATTAACACTCTCTGGTATTGAATGGATACCTATTGGAACATTCTATTATATTGATCCAGAAGTCTTACGTCTTGGTCCTTTCACCGTTGATGAGAAATTACCAGAAGAATAGAAGAAATAATTAGTTCATTAAGAAGAATAAGAGGTCGATCATTTCAAGGATTTACAAGGAGCCGACTTATAAAAGAAGAAAGATGAAGTTTAAAAACAGTTGGAGGCTGAAGAATAAGAAATCAATTACTTTTTCAAGAAGGCTGGTCAATATTTGAGTGTCTACGGAGAAAATCTAGCCAATACTGAGTCTCTTTTAGTTTAATTCATTTTCAACGGCAACATGGCTGTTAATTAAAAGGTACAAAATACTCATTTATAAAAAGGCTATATTCAAAAATAAAAGCAAATTAGTGGTATAAATTCCTGAATTGGAGCTACCTACAGGAATCCATGATGTTGGTGTTGAAATTACATTCAATGGCACTTCTTTTAGTCATTCTGGAAAAGTATTTAAATATATGGCATTTGATAAATCGTTGAATGAACAGTAGAAATTAAAGTTGGAAGACGAGGAAATCAAGAAATTAAAAAAAACACAACCTAAAAAGAAATGATTATTTTATATTTGATAAAAATAATGAGATATGTTTCAAATAATATTATATTAATTGAATATAAATAAAAACAAGAAAATAAGACCAAAATATTTAGGCATCACTGACCCAAAATCAATTTTTAATTATTAAATGTATTCAACATACAAGCACATCTTTAAACAAATGAATGATATAATGCAGGATCCCATCATCAATGAATTTTTATCAGTCAAATAGATTGAGGACAATATTCCTGACAGAAAGAACATTATTAAATTTGGATTGATACTCAAACAAATAGACTAGTTTGTGAAAGAGCAAATGATAATTGAATAAAAAATAAAAGGTAAATTATTGGCTATCATCAAATATGACAAGTCTTTTCCCAAATTTGTGAATTTCATCTAAATAATTAATAATGAGTATACTATTGAATTTTCATAAGCACATCTTGATGAACTTAGTCATATTACTGATAGTCATACTGACGACTTGTACACCTTATAAGATATCATATACGAAGTTGTGAAAAGAATTAAAACCAGAGTCAATGTGGAGCATCTCAAATATTTGCTCGATCAATAAATTTAGCATCCCATTTCCACGAAACTCTATTAAATCAATCAACCTCCCACATTAATATATTTGTTATAGCACAACGAGAGAATAATATTCATTTTAATTGCTGTTTGTAATCAAGAGCAGATTCCCTTGCCTTGTTTCATTAATTGTTTATGTTTGACAGGAGATCAGATGAAATTGAGGATAGACTAAAATCTAGAAAGAACCATATTGTCAATTGTTTAAGTAAAGAAGGTGGCTGAAGAATTGGGTTATAACAATGTATCATTAGCAGAACAAGGGCTTCTAGAACTGAAATTGCAATATTATAAGCAATATTTAGAGATACCTGAATAAGACTTAATTGATTCCACATTATCGGTTCTAGTAATGAAAGGAATAGAAGTAAATTAAATGCAAATAAGAAATTTGTTGACTCAAACATCAAAAATTTAGAATTCTCCTTAAATCAATCGATTGAAAACTCTATTTAATTAACTATTAGAGACATCATAACAAATGACAGAAAGAAGATAACAAAATAGAAATCTCAAAGTCAATATTGTAATTGTCTTAAAATAAGTGATTACAAAAATGATAAAGGATAAAACAGGATTCCCATAAATTATAAATTTGATGAAATTAAGAAATGGGAACCTTAAATTTGATACCACTGATACAGTACTAAGGAAATATTTTTAATATATTTAAAAACCACTTGTTGAACTTTATAGTGTTACTAGTTTCACTCAATTAAACAACTTTTGTAGAACTTCAGTATTGAATCCAACAGAATAATGCGAGGCTGAAATAATTGAGAAAATGCTTGAATTAGTGTATTAGGAGCGTTCAAAATATTTGGTTGAGTTAAAGAGTATTTTCGAAGAATCAAAATAAACTAGCAATAGTTTACTCATGATACTCAGTATTTGTCAAGAGAAATCAAATAAGCCTCTTGAAAAATCGGATAAAATTGAGATTCTATTTTAGATAAAAGTGTTGATAGAATAATTGTTGTCATATACAGAAAAAAACAAAATAATTGAACTGGATAGTGATGAAGAGTTAAAGAAATTATAGAAGATATGATCACTAATTGGAATTGAATTATAATTTATATAAATATTTTATTTACAGCAAATTTATAACATTAATATAAAATCATTAAATTAATTTGTTAGGAAGAGCATAATTACACATCTGCGAAATAAAACAAATAGATTAACAAGATTATATTAAGAATTAAAATGCTGGATTATTATAATAAGATGAAGTTGATTAGAATGATGGTTAGTCAAAGTCTATCAATTACATAAGACCAAGACCATTTTCACATGAAAATAATAGGGAATGCAAACTAGACGTTGTATGTCATGAAAATGAATGCAAAATTTTATAAAAATTATGCTGCTAAGAATGTGCACATTTTGTTCATCCAAATCATAAAACTGATAGTTTAGATTGGTACATTAATCACATTAGAGAAAAGATTAAGCGTAGGCACCGAGTGTAGCAAACTACAACTCATGAAATTTCGGTATTGAAGAGTGAACAAAGGAAAAGAGGTTGAAATATATAATCAAGTAATTGAAAAAAGTTGAAAAGGAGTGTAGATCTATAGAAGATACAACAGAATATAAAAATAAGATTAAGTTGAGTTCCACCTCAAGAAAGGAGGCATTTGATAAAATGATAAGACTACTCAAACTTGTCAGACATCAAAATTTAGATTAATTTAAATAACATCATTAAGAATTTTTGGTTAAAGATGATTAATTCTTTTTAGTTGATGAAAGAGAGAGGTAAAAATTACAACAAAATTAATTCTTATAAACATAATAATAAGAAGAAATAAAGGCATTGAGATTGACAGGTGGTCTATGGGAAAGAAACATGAATAAACTGGCTGGTGCTTTAAAGCGGTTTACAAAACGAATGTTGTCACATAGTAAAAATGAGTATTAGGCCAAATTCAGCTACCCATAATATTGTCCTGGTTGAAGTTGATTTAGCAACAAATGAAGATGATCCAACATCAACTCCTAAAATCTTATAAATCTTACTGTTGAATGCTGAAAACTTGATTACTGTGCATCCTAATGAAATTAAATTATGGAAATATAGCAAATGTTATATAGAATTTAAACCAATTGCTCCTTGCCTTTTTTAAACTTAAAATATGTATGTGTAGCAGATAAGAAAGATGAATTTGTGGTTCTATTTGGTGATAATTCAATTATGTCTATTTCGAGTAAGAGTATGAATTTTATGAATAAACAATTCATATGCCTTAAATAAGGTATGACGCTTTATAAAATATTAGTAATTCTATGCTATAATTTTCTAATAGCGTCAGGTGGATGTAAATAAAATTGCTTTTATGTGATAATTTGGCATTTCAATGATGCTAAAATTAGGAAAGTCTTGAGATATCAATATTCATTTCCAAATGAGGGTGATTTATTGATGAGTGAGACTAATCAGCATATACTTAGATGCAATAAAATAAAATTGATGTTTTTAGTTTAATAGATGGAGTCAAAAAGTAGACTTTATAACTATAAAATGTAAGAGATTGTATAGAATAAGCAACTATTTTACACAACTTTTAGGAATAAGATACTTTTTGTGTTAGTACTAATAGAGGATTTTATGTATATACTTATGATGATAATGTTGTTGAGAATAATTATAAATTAGTCTACAGCCTTTCACAAATGTACCATTGTATTTTCCATGTTTTCTATTAATATGGTTTGGAAGAAGAAGGGTTTATACTTGCCGTTTTAGAAAATAATGAAACAAAAGTTAAGTTTTAAGATTTGAATAATAAGATAGCTTTATAAGGAATACAATTTGATGATTAAATATTAACAGGCAAATTAATATTTTAAAGGGAATTTTAGAATCAACAGTTGGTATTTTTATTAGGGTTTGAGAATGGGAAAATGAGAGTGTTAAAATTAAATAAGAATTGATTATTTATAATATAATAATTTATCATGACTTTAGATATTTATATATTTGTTACTTGAGCTCTTAAACAACTTCCTTTTTGCAACGATTATCATAATGTTATTCTTGCTCTTTGTATTAATCACAAAAATATCGAAAAATTTGTTAAGCATATTATGATGATTCATCTCCTCTCTGTAATAAAATTATGCAATAGTTCAAATAGATTAAATAGTCTCTAATCAATAATCAATACTGTATTATACTTTTCTTTATCGAGCTCCAAGGCTCTCTCAAATGATCTGCATGCGTTCTGGAAATCATTCAATTTATTTAAGGCTATTCCCAAATACATATATGATTAGGAATCATCTGGATTTAAAGTAATTGCAGTTTAAAAGTAATGAAATGCAGACATATATTATTTTTCATATAGATGTACTAAACCCATATTAAAGTGGATTGTAGACTCAAATGGATCATAATAAATTGCCCTTTTCAAACTTATAATTGCTGGAAGAATTTCCTATTTCCCATAATAACACATAGCAATATTATTCCAAACTTATGCTGATGTCGGATGTATTGCTATTAGCTTTCTGTAATATACAAGAGCCTCGTCATAGCTTTCTTGATCCTACATTATTGACCCGAGACCCAGCAATGCTAAATTATATATGGATTTATACACTTTGTATCGGTTGCAGTAACACTTTCTAAATATTTCTTAGCTTCTTGAGTTTAACCCATCCTCAAAAGCAATACACCAAGCAATGCCTTAAGTTCATTATTTTGTGGTTATGAATTTAGAGCAGTCTTATAAACTGCTAAAGCTTCATCATACTTCTCTAAGGACAAGTAAAACTTTCCTAATCGATTATAAGTTGTTTCATTAATTGAGAGTTCAAATGCCCTTTTATAATTTATAAGTGCTTTATCAAAATCTTTTTAGGCATAATAGCAATTTCCAATAGTATAAAATACTTCCCAATCATTCTTTTTCAAATTCAAAGCCTTCTAAGCAACATCTAAACTAATCTTGAATCTACCATCTGCATATTACAGATATTAATACCTAATTATAAGTTTTTTGCAATAGTTTTTAGAACTTCTTGATCTTATTCATTAAATGATAAAAACTTCTTGAATGTCTCAGTCGATTTGGAAAGTTATCCAGTCATCTTAAAAATATATCCTTATATCTAGTTTGCATATTCATGAATATCTCCATGTTCTTGTGTTAGTTTTTCAATTAATTCTTAAGCTGATTTGAAATCCCTTATCACAAAATAATTATAAAGCAATTAATTATGTTTGTATCTATTGATGATTCTCTGTGGTTTTTTTAGTATTAAAGATTCTTAAACTTACTAAACCTACCCTTCCTAATTCATAAAGTATATTATATGTATATATATTTATAATCTCAAGAATATATAGTAAATATTAATTGGTTGATAATTTCATCAAAGCATGTTTGTTTGTTAGTTAGTCAGTTCCAACCAAAAAATAATATATTGATGCTCATCTATTAATTTGATAATTAAGAATATAAAGATCTAAAATGCTATATATTGTAGCACCCTTCTCAGTCTAATTAGGTTATATAAAATATTCTTCTACTGTAAAACTGTATAAAATTGTGGGTTAACCTATGAAATTATTTCTATATTAATTAACGCTAAATATGATTTTTAAATTAAGACAACATCAGACTTAGGTTAGAAGCTTTTTAAAATGATAATTAAAGGAGAAGATTAAAGAAAAATTGTAATTACTATAGTACAATTAACGATAAATAAAATAAAAATTTTTATCATGTGTGTGTTCTTTAATCAAAATGCTATGATAATAATTTAAAAAAGGGAGTCATTGAATCTAACCTATTCCAAATATTATAAAGAAATTAAAAAAAAAAAATAGTGAGGTAAAATTACATCTAATTAAATTATAACCATTTTTCTTGATTTATGAGACTTGATTTCTAATTAAGAACAAATAATCCTTTAAATACATACATCATAGTAAGCAAAGGCTTTTAATAGAAAAATCTTTGAAAATTAAATTAAGGTTTATTTATTTATAGAAAAGAAGATTTTATTAAATTTGTTTTCTTTATTTCCATATTTCAGACATACTTAGGCACTGGTATTGCAAAATTTGGTGAAAAAAGCTTATAATATTAAGTTAAATAGTTTTTGTCATTTTATTATATTAATACTGTATTTTAATTAAATTTCAATAATTAATAATCATACGGTTTATTTGTTCAGGTAATATATTAATATGACCATGAAGACTTAACAAACATGAAGTTAAGAACCATAAAACTGTTAAATTGTATTTGGATATCACACTAAAAGAGTGAGGTTGTTATTACATCATAAATAAAACTCTAAGATATTAAATAAATCAATTTAAAAATCATATTGGAAAAGATTTGATAAATGAGAACAGATCGCTTACTTGGCCGATGAATTTTTCTAAAATTGCTTTGTATTCTTCTTCTATGCCAACATTCTGTAATTAAACACTTAATTCGTGATAATTACTTTAGGAATTCTTATTTTTCTTCGGAGCTTCATGGGAAACATAAAAGAGGCTTCTAAATAATGATTATAAATAATTACTGAGGATCGAAGATTTCATTTTCTCTGTCTCTTAAGTGAGTATAGTATCTATTTTTTAATTCATGTTTAGATCTTTTCGGAAAATTTCTTGCTATGGCTTCAAACCTCTTCCCAATCCTAATCACTTGCAAAAGAAGTAATTAATCCTCCTCCAAAGTAAATTGTTTGGCCTTTTATTTTTTATGAATTGGTTTCTTTTTTAATTGAAGATTTAGCTTTTTATCTTATTTTCGACATCCATAAGTTAAAGATTCATCGTTCTTATTTAGTATTAAAATGTCTGTTTCCGAATTATTGGTTTCTGAATGCATTGATTTCAAATTAAAATTAATTAAAGTTCTTCAGATAAATATTATTGCTATATAGATAAGTTGTTATGTTATAGATTTAAATTTACATTATATTATTTATTTTCAAAGTAATTTTTATAAGTAATTTAACATCACATAAAATTAGATTTCTAGTGCTTAATGGTGAATGTTTACTTAAATAGATCGTAAATTGTTGATATTTCAATAAATAATAAAGAGATATTAATTTAGTTATCTATTTTTCATTCATAATCAACAATAAGAGTTAAATGATTCCCGTCTATTGTTTTTAACTTGAAAAAACACTGTAGCTGATGAATGGCTTTTAAATAAAATACAATATTCTTAAATTTATTTTTAATACTTTCTAATAAATATAAAAATAAAATATTAAAATATTCAACTTTATTTAAACAATGGATAGCCAAAAGATAAAAAAAATTTAAAATTCAGGTTAATTTTTGTTTGAATAGTAAACTAAATTTCTTTATGATACTAAACTTAAAATACGTTTATTTTTTTATTTATTTCTTTATGCTGTAAAGTTTTTTTGTTTAAATGGCACTAAAAATCATATTGAGAGGAATATATTTTAATATATTCAAACCAAAATATGTTTCTTGCAAAATTAATCAAAAAATGTAAATAGTTTCTAACTTCTTTTAGTATGGCGTAACTCTTAGTTTGATTAAATTTCTTTATTAATATAGAATAAACTACAATCTTCTGAAGAAAGAAATTGTATAAAATAAAATTATTATACAGAGTATTTTTCAAATAAATTGACATGTAATATATAAATGGATTAATGTTTAAAACTTAACTTGAAATCAATAAATTAGATTATTTTTATTTTTATTCTACTATGATTTAGCATTAAATTTGGAAAAAAAGGCAATTTCAATTTCAAATATAAATATATAATATTTGAAAGAATTAGTTAAAATTCATGTATTAATTAAATTAATCTAAAATAATATATTTTTTAATTCAAATAGATTTTATGAGTTAGGGTAACTAAGTACATCCTACCATCTTTCACAACCAATAAACGAGATCTCTTTAAATTCTAGCCTATTTAAAGGTATCTAAATATAGTTCTAAATTAAAATAGAATCAGATTCACTACTACTAACTCCAAGTAAAAAAATTTGAAATGAAAATTCCTAAAATTATGTCAATTTCATACAATATTGAAATCTTAACTTATAGGGCAATTGATTCATTGATGCTAAAAACCCAAGTATAATATCAATAACTACAATACAAATCGATGCTCTGAATAAAATTTTAGCTTCAATTTATCATGATTGTGATTATTATTTTTTAATGCTAAAGTTAAAAGAGAAAATTTTCGAATACAAACTTAGAATACATCATTGAATACCCTTTTCTCTCAAACAATAATCATAAAATAGAACGGCAGATAAACAGATCGGGAATACCTTTCCTTTTCCAACAAATAATAATTAAATAAAAGAAAAAGAAACAAATCATCAGAACTTACCATTAACTAATTATATAGAATGTAACCTATGGATTCATTGATTCGTAAACTCTTAAAAATTTAGCAGTAGATTTGTTGAAAAAAACTTAAAAAATAAATAACAATATAAATAGTCTACCTAAGTTTCTAGACCTGCAAAAATGTAATTTCAAGTCTTTAAAAAATTTAGAAAAAAATATTTATTAAGCGAGAAGATCAATCTAATTTGAATAAACCATAGATATTTTTTTGATGAGGTTTACAGCATAAAAGTAACTTCAGCAGACAGAAAATACAGAAGAATAAAAATGAATAATAATATCATTTTCAATGAGTGGTTAATAATCAACCTCTTAAAAAGTCATTATAACAGGGAATACAACAATATGGAATTAATTCCAATTCCTTGAATTAGTATTAATAGGATTTATATTTTTAAATACAATCAAATTTTTGATTTTTTTAATATAAATTTATAATCTAAAATCACTAAATAGATGCGAATCAGATTGGAACAAAATACTAAAATATAATAAGAAAGGTGGTGATATAGTCTACATCTTAGGCTTTAATATTCAAGTGCTTTGATGAACCCTTCATCTTCATTTATTATCCTTTTAAGCGATTACATTTTAAGAAGTTAACTATTTAGTCGGTGAGGATTGGATGAATGCAGACTTGATTTCGAGACATATTACATGTCTGATGATGCCTCGGCAGTGATAAAATGTGAATATTTGCTCAATCTGGCATTAGAGAAATATTTAGGGATTGAAAAAGATTAAATGAAAATTAGGTAATTTATTTAAAAACTGTCTAAAATCAAGCTCTTTAAAGAATTAGAAAAAGTATGTTAGAAATAGAATATAATTTAGTTCAATATACTTATACTGTCAAATAAAAAGTGGACAAATGAATTTCAGATATTGAATGTTTAAATTTTCTAATCATTATTCTGATGCTGATAGAATTATAACGCTTAACCAAAGTTGATTTATTGGAAAATAATAATTAAGTGTAATTAATGTCTTTAAATTTAGAGAAGAAAGGAAGAAAAAGAAGCCAAATTTTTAAATAAAAATAAATATTCAGTTAAATCAAAGCCTACCAGAAAAAGATGGATAGAAAAGAATAGAGCACTTTAGACTAAAATCGTTGAAAAAAACATAACAATAATAAATTCAAGAACACCAATAGTTAAAAATAAATAAACTTATGAATATAAAGTTTAATTATGCATCAAATCTAACAATTTTGCATGTTAATAAAGCTTATGTTGTTTTGTGAAAGAATTTCATTAGGAAGCTAAACAAAAACTTCAAAATATTGATAATTAAGAAATAAGTATAAGCGTGCCTTGTGCTGACCAGAAAAAATAAGCATTAAAATATTGTTAGCTATTGATACAAAGAATTTTTAGGCTTATTAGGTTGCTAATGGAAATATTAACTAATGGATATACATCGAACTACTTTAAATTTAATAAGAGCTTCAAACAACAGTATGAAAACTAATAATTTTTGATAATTATTTTTTTTAATAGCCCCTGTTGATAAGAGTAAAATACTTGATAAGGCGTTGAATGGAATTTTCTAATTATTCCTACCACCTACTCTCCTTAGAAAAATCCTATTGAAAGAGTGTGGAATAACCCTATATGATCAGAAGAATAGATTTATAATCAAATAATATGCATTATTTGATACATTATTATTTTAATACATTTTATGATAAAGCTATTGACTAAATTCTTAAAGAAATTAGAAACATAATTTAAATAAAAAACAGTTCTTATTCTGCTCTTAATTAATTGTATTCTCAATGGAGAAAAATAAAAAATATTTATTCGTTGGTTATTTCTCATTATAAGTTTCATTTAATAAAGGATGTTTCTAAGAGTAACAATGTCTTAAATTATTAAAAATAATTTGGTAGATCAAATGATTCTATTATTTGTTATTCTTTTCTCAGAAATTTTTTTATTTAATGGAATCAATTCGATCGCTTTCATTTGTTAAAAAATTTAGTCAATTTATCCATTTTTTTTAAAGAAACTTAAATTGTCCTGTAGTATAATGATGAAATTCTGGAAAAGTAATTTTTTTTAACTCCATTAGGTAGTTTTTATGGTTTGTTAAAATGAAGGGAATAATTAAGAATTTATCTTTATTCCAATAATACCTATATTAAAGTTTTGTTGGTTTAATTGTATTTAAATTATATCGCACTAACTTATTTATCAAAATAATAGCCAAATTTTAGAAAAAATGGAAATTTTGCTAGGTTTAAACTTAATTTCCTAATGACTTTATGATAAAACTAAATCAAATTTTGATTGATTTAATTATAACAAATTCCTTCAAAATAATGTAAATATAAAATATTTTTTTCATTCTTATAAGATCATTAATAGTTTTAGTTTCTAATTATACTTAAAAAATTAATTGATTTCAAAAGATGTTATGCTTCTAAATTATGGGGATTTTTCTTTACTATACTATCAAGAAGTTCAAATGCTAACTACTTATGAATTGCCACAGTGGTTTTGAGATAATATTTGGCTTTTAACACTTTTAGCTCCTCATCAAATGGAAAATTATTAATACATTCATCTAAAAAAATCACTGTACACGGATAAAGATTATCAACCAAAATGGTGCCTAGTTTAGTTGAATTTTACATTACCAGCTTTGTGCAATAACAAATTTAAGTAATCTTATTAGAAGTTTTAGCGACATGAGCTTTAAAAATCATGTGATTATATTACACTCGACTATCTATTTCGAACACTTTAAACAGAGGATTGATTTAGCAAGTTTTTTTTTTCTTAAGCCTGGTCTAATTTTTTTAGATTATGGTACTTTTTGCATTTTGTGCTTTACAATGATGTTAACTTTATCGAAGTACTTTATCAAAAAAATGAATAGCCATACTATACTATTTATTTTCCAATAAACATTTTCCAAAAATATACTAAATATCAATATCATCTTGATAATTTTCCTAATATAATTAACACCAGAATATAGCTTCCTAAAAATTTTATACCTCATAGAATTGAAATACTAAAATAGAGCGTAATAATACTTTACAATTTAATTAATTTTCTCTAATCTTTAATTTTATTAAATCCTCGTAATTTTTATCTTATTTAATCCAGACACTTTGAATATTAACACTATTTTTCAAATATTTGCACTTAAAATATTTTAAGAAGGTACATTAAATTAAATCATTTTCTAAATCATCTTTCCTTATTTAATTTGCTTGATTCAAATAGTATTGAGCTTCGTTTAATTAATTTTCAATTATACAGCATTTTGCTATTAAATATTTTATGTTTTTATTACCCATTCCTTAATTATAACTTAAATTGTCCCCATACGTTAATCTTAATTTATCTAATTCAGTTTTTGCATGCTATAGTTAATTATTCTCTATGTAATTATTATCTATGGTTAATAAAAAGCTTACAAAGCAATTTTAATACTTCTTTGTATTTATTATGATTGGAAAATCTATTTAATTTTTATGTTATATGGCTAATTGATTCTCCATATTTTTTTTAATTGTAAAGAATTACTCCTATGACATATTATTTATTTCAACCTTATTACAATGCTGCTTCAAAATTTTAAGGATCTTATTCAAGGATTTTTTATGAAATGGAGAAAGAAGAATTTAAGTAATCCATTTCACATAGAGTATTCACTAATTTAATATCTTTATTTACTTAAACCTACTTTAGCTTCAATATTGTTAGGCTCTACTTTTAAAACTTAGTCAAAACATGTTATTGCAAGCTCACACTTTAAAAATCCTAGATTTACTTTTCCTTGATTTAGTAATTCCTATATACTATGACTTCTATTAGTATTTTAATTTGTATCTAAGCGATTAATAGTTTCCATATTTCCTTAATTGTTTTGATTTCTCAGATTTTAGATTAATCTTGTGGTTTGTTCACTTTGTTACATTGTTGTTTCTAAGCACTCTTGTTTCCATTTCTTTAATGGTTCTAATTTTTGAGAAGACAACGATTGTAATATATCCTTTATTATATTTGAAATTTCATTCACTCTTTCCTTAATTTTAGGCAGTTTTCTTAAGACGTTTGCCAAAAGATTTACGTGCTCTAATTCAATAATGCACCTGAATGTTTCTTAAATTTAATAGCCATCTAAAACTTCTTTCATAATCTGTATTCTATTTTTAAATTCATCTTCTAACTATATTATAGAATTCTATATTTCTTAAAATAATTTTTGATGGCTTTCCACCTACTTTGGAATATCTTCTAATGAAACATATTAACATCTGAAGTGTTGAAGGTCAGAATTTGTACATGTCAGGCAACTGGCTTTCTAATCATTGTTGCACTTTTATATACAAACTTGAACGACAGGTTTGTTATGAATTTTACATGTCCACTTTACTCCTTCTGAAGACAGCATTGTTTTTAATAAAATTTATTTTGATACGCTATAAAAATAATTGCTTATATAATTAAAATCATTATTAATGGATGATATAACATCTAAATTAAATAACATAGTATAAGTATAATATTTGACAAATCTGCACTATTCAGCTCATAAAATTCAATGGTTAACTCGCCTAAACAATATTAAACGACGTTTGCTTGCAGAAATTGCAAATATGCTGAAAGTTACCATTCAACACCTTTGGTGAAAATTGTTAAGTCATAAAGAAATCATAAATAAAGAAGAGATGAAAAGAAATCAAAATCAAACTATAATAAGAATGAAACTAAAGAATTTAGGTAATTCATATTTACAGCTATTTCCTAAATTTTAGGTATTGATGAAAAAAACTCAGATATGATATTGCTTAAACTTTTTCAACACTTAATCATTAAAGACTATTCTAATTCTGTTACAAAAGCTAGAAGGAGAAAAACATAATAAAACAACTTGTACTTTATAATTCAAAAATATGTAAAATTCATCATCTTATATCATTAAAAAAACAGAAAATTTACATGTATGAAGGATAGAAATAACTAATCTTGCATATCTAAAAGAAATATGGATGCTTTTCGCCACTTAAAAGAAAGATAATAAATAAAGACTGACAAACGTTCACTTTATCTATTTATAAGAAGTAAGAAATGCCTCAATAAATGATTAAAATAATTATGAATAATATTATAAAGGAACCGGCACTACCTATTAAGGTGGAATAATTATAGGTATACATAAGACTTCAATTCAAAAGAAATTTCTCGCTTACCTTGTTGTGAAGACTCCTTTGATATCTTAATAATACTAGCAGTTAATTTGGCTGCAAACTTTATTATAATTAATGTGTATTTTGATAACGCCTAAAGATTTAAAAGAAATAAAAGATGATCAAATAACTGATATTATTAAAATTGAGCTAAATGAATACAAAATAAATAATGATGCTTTTTGGTGATTAATTATATAAAAACCCTTTTCCTGAGCTTAAAAGAACTTCTAAAGGATCGAAATACTTTTAAAGAATAATTCTTTTTAAATAAATCTTTTTTAAAACTGATCATTTATTAGAAATAGTGTAACTTAATATAATATTACAATATTATGGAAGAATATCACTGACCATGATTTATAAAACTAAATTACAAGATCATATTGCTGCTTAATAATAATACTTAAGAATATACAAATCAGTAGCAATAACCTCAACAAAATTTTACACACTCATGATTTCCTTACCTTCTAGTTTACATAACGAAAGCAGATTTATTAAAAAAAAATATCAGAATAAAAATGAAAAAACTTAATTGTTAATCTTTTAAAACAGAACTAATGAGTAGTTAGATAACCTTATTTAGTCTGAAAAAAAGGAATTTTTAAATTTTTAAAAAAACTGCAATAATGAACAAAAAATAAAAAAGAATGAGGCATATTAATGGCTTTTAAGATGAGGATTAAAATATATGGTTTGACAAGATGTGCATAATAATTATTTACTATAATCGGTTTATTTATTAAATTTAAACTAATTCTAACCATAATACCTCATTTAAGCGAAATGAATTAAAAATCCATACCAAAACTATAATGATAAATTCCATTTGACAAAGCAATCTTTAAAGATTGTATTACGTTGTTACTGGAATATTGAAAGTGATTTATGGATTGATAAGACATTAGATGAAAGAAGAAATTAGATGGGCAAGATTAATGTTATTGAATAAAGTACACACTAATATTTCCAAGAGAGATAGTTTCATGCTCTAGTTATTCTGAGACTACTATTTAATTTATGGAATTGAGCTTTTATGACTTATTATCAAATTATCTTTTAAAATGGAATTTTGTAAGAGTAAATTGAGTTTTATAAGGAGTATAAAATAAACAGCCTAATCTTGTTTGAATTGAAAAAAATAATAATGATAATAAATAATATTATTAATTGATTTTTGTAATACATACAAAACGATTGATACAATATGCTATATAAATTATTATCCGAGAAAAAAATTCTAAGTGATGTAGAAGTTGAATTTTTATGTGCTATAAATAGTAGAATCAAGCAATAAAACTCTATATCATCCTTAGGAAAGATTTTTATAAAACCTGACTTCATAAGGATCCCCAATATAGCCTTAATTATTTAAAATATATATGATAGACTCTCAAATAACGTCTAAGATACTTATGGTAATGATTTAGCCTTCTTAGTAATTTAATACAAGATCTTCTGATCAAAATATAATAATACATTCAAGACATTAAAAAAAGTTCAGGATATAAGGTTTACAAACTATTTACAATTACCAAAAGAATGGATTTAAGTTCAAGACGAATATTATTTTGAATTAACATTTAACTACACTTTACGTATAGTTTAATACCCTATTTAATTTAAAAAAGACAAGTATTAAAGGGAATTATTATAAAACAGCTATTTAAATAAGTATTAAGAGTTCCAAAAAGTCCCAAAAATGCTTTTTTATAAGGGTATAATGAAACCATATTAAATAATTAAAAAAAATAAATAAATCAGTTTATTAAGGATAAAAAAAATTAATGAAAAATACCAGAATTTATGAGAAAATAGGGGTTAGTTAATGCTAGAAGTATTGTTAAGATCATCAAACAAAAAGACTTGCCTATTGACACATTATATTATAACATCTAAAATTTTAAATAAAGCTGAAAGTAAGAAATTTATCACATAATTTAACAGCTAAATTTTGATTCGAAGAACAACAACAATAAAATTGAGTGATTATAAAGAGTATTTTATTAGTTTGTATTCTATCGAATTTGTTAAGGAATAATAATATTAATAATAATAATTTTATTTATTTATTTGTTTAAATGAAACCCCAAAATCATTTCTCTTCCTTTCTCCCCTTAGGCGAATCAAATTAAGGACCATCACCTTTAGAAGTGGTAGTGTATTTTGCCTTCCGGCTTTTGCACGATTAATTTCTAAGGTTCTTCCTCTATTATCTCAGATATAATCTGACTAGGTCCAGTAGAGAGAACGTAGTCCTGTCTTGGCTACTAAAGTTGGTCAGTCTTTGTAGATGGGTTTGGTTATAGGGGTACAGCTCTAACATTTGGTCTTCCTGACAGAGTATGAGAGGAACCTTCTACAACCCATGTTCATGTGGGCCTGATATATGTGAGTTCTATATGATNTGTAATACATACAAAACGATTGATACAATATGCTATATAAATTATTATCCGAGAAAAAAATTCTAAGTGATGTAGAAGTTGAATTTTTATGTGCTATAAATAGTAGAATCAAGCAATAAAACTCTATATCATCCTTAGGAAAGATTTTTATAAAACCTGACTTCATAAGGATCCCCAATATAGCCTTAATTATTTAAAATATATATGATAGACTCTCAAATAACGTCTAAGATACTTATGGTAATGATTTAGCCTTCTTAGTAATTTAATACAAGATCTTCTGATCAAAATATAATAATACATTCAAGACATTAAAAAAAGTTCAGGATATAAGGTTTACAAACTATTTACAATTACCAAAAGAATGGATTTAAGTTCAAGACGAATATTATTTTGAATTAACATTTAACTACACTTTACGTATAGTTTAATACCCTATTTAATTTAAAAAAGACAAGTATTAAAGGGAATTATTATAAAACAGCTATTTAAATAAGTATTAAGAGTTCCAAAAAGTCCCAAAAATGCTTTTTTATAAGGGTATAATGAAACCATATTAAATAATTAAAAAAAATAAATAAATCAGTTTATTAAGGATAAAAAAAATTAATGAAAAATACCAGAATTTATGAGAAAATAGGGGTTAGTTAATGCTAGAAGTATTCGTGTGTTAATATTAATAATAATAATAATAATAATAAATGGAGGTTTAACACACTTTAATAGCAGTAACTTTAGTCTATAGCAAAAATAGAATCTAGTAGTTAAATTTGAGGCATGATCAATGTTTGATATAAGCTAATTATCAAAATATTTCAGACATCATAATTTAGAAACCTATTTAAAAGAGTGCAACTATGAAATGATGACAATTTAAGATTCTAAATTGAAAAGCTTTAGATTAAAAAAATATAAATTAATGCAATCGCTACATCAACTAGATTATCCCTTAATTAATTTAAATACATTGAAATTAATCGAAATCATATTTAAGAAAATAAAATTATTTAATCCGAATTTATATCATGTTGAATGGTTTGAAGAATTTATAAAAATCTTAAATTGACAGACTTTGAAAAAATCTAATGATATTTTTCATAAATCTAGGGAAGAAATTTGGAATTTTCTAATTATTCCTACCACCTTACTCTCCTTAGCAAAATGCTATTGAAAGAGTGTGGAATAACCCTATATGATCAGAAGAATAGATTTATAATCAAATAAGATACATTATTTTTTTAATACATATTATGATAAAGCTATTGACTAAATTCTTAAATAAATTATTGTTTAAAGAAAAGTTTTGAATAGTCAATTTATAGAAACATAATTTAAATAAAAAAATAGTTCGTATTCTTCTCTTAATTAATTGTATTGTTGGTTATTTCTAATTATAGAAAGTAAATAATTATTAAAGATAATTTTTTTTTTATTCATAACCTTCTTTATTTGTTATTCAAAATTTAAACTTTAAAGAATTTTCACTAATTTACTTACTAATAAGACCTTTTTCAATTGCCAAATAATTTTTTTATTTTATTCTGTTCCAACATCAAATTTTTTCAATTTTTCTACTTTAATGAGAATAGATAATTCAAATTTAAAAGTCTCGCTGCTAAATAAATATAAATCAAATAATATTGGTTTGTTGAAATGTTAGCAATTAATTTAAAATTGATAAAGGAGTTATTATTGCATTTAGATTTCAAAATAAAATAATACTAATTGAGAAAAAATAACTGTAATATTACTTACACCTTAAAGATCTTAGTTAGTCTTTATCAGAAATACAATGCATATTATATATAAGCAATAATTTTTATAGCGTATCAAAATAAATTTTATTAAAAACAATGCTGTCTTCAGAAGGCGTAAAGTGGACATGTAAAATTCATAACAAACCTGTCGTTCAAGTTTGTATATAATAAAAGTGCAACAATGATTAGAAAGCCAGTTGCCTGATATGTATTAATTCTGACCTTCAACACTTCAGATGTTAATATGTTTCATTAGAAGATATTCCAAAGTAGGTGGAAAGCCATCAAAAATTATTTTAAGAAATATAGAATTCTATAATATAGTTAGAAGATGAATTTAAAAATAGAATACAGATTATGAAAGAAGTTTTAGATGGCTATTAAATTTAAGAAACATTCAGGTGCATTATTGAATTAGAGCACGTAAATCTTTTGGCAAACGTCTTAAGAAAACTGCCTAAAATTAAGGAAAGAGTGAATGAAATTTCAAAAATAATAAAGGATATATTACAACCGTTGTCTTCTTCAAAATTCGAACCATTAAAGAAATGGAAACAAGAGTGCTTAGAAACAACACTGTTACAAAATGAACAAACCACAAGATTAATCTAAAATCTGAGAAATCAAAACAATTAAGGAAATATGGAAACTATTAATCGCTTAGATACAAATTAAAATACTAATAGAAGTCATAGTATATAGGAATTACTAAATCAAGGAAAAGAAAATCTAGGATTTTTAAAGTATGAGTTTGCAATAAGATGTTTTCAATAAGTTCTTTAAGTAGAGCCTAACAATATTGAAGCTAAAGTAGGTTTAAGTAAATAAAGATATTAAATTAGTGTATACTCTAGGTGAAATGAATTACTTAAATTCTTCTTTCTAAATTTCATAAAATATCCTTGAATAAGATCCTTAAAATTTTGAAGCAGCATTGTAATAAGGTTGAAATAAATAATATGTCATAGGAGTAATTCTTTACAATTAAAAAAAATATGGAGAATCAATTAGCCATATATCATAAAAATTAAATAGATTTTCCAATCATAATAAATACAAAGAAGTATTAAAATTGCTTAGTAAGCTTTTTATTAACCATAGATAATAATTACATAGAGAATAATTAACTATAGCTTGCAAAAACTGGATTAAATTAATTAAGATAAATGTATGAGGATAATTTAAGTTATAATTAAGGAATGGGTAATAAAAACATAAAATATTTAATAGCAAAATGTTGTTTAATTGAAAATTAATTAAACGAAGCTCAATAATATTTGAATCAAGCAAATTAAATAAGGAATGATGATTTAGAAAATGATTTAATTTAATGTACCTTCTTAAAATATTTTAAGTGCAAATATTTGAAAAATAGCGTTAATATTCAAAGTGTCTGGATTAAATAAGATAAAAATTTCAAATACATTTATAAGATCAAATACTTTAATAAGATCAAATAAGGTTAAACTTTAAAGCCAAGGAAAAACTAATGAAATTGTAAAGTATAAATGCACTCTATTTTAGCCATTTATAATTTTAAATTAAATTTATTTTAGGAATCTATGCTTTATAGTTAAATATACTTAAAAAATTTCCAAGATGACATTGAAATATAGTATATTTTCGGGAAATGCTCACTTCAATATCAATTATATCTTCTGGCTATTCATTTTTTTGATTAAGTAATAAATAAAAATTAAAATCATTCTGAAGCAAGAATGTCAAAAGGTATTAAAATATAATAAATTAGAATAAGCTGAACTTTAGCTCAGAGCCAATTAGCAAACATGAAATGATAATTATATTTAAATTTAAAGAATTTAATATAATTAAATCAATTAGAATTATTTAGAGCTTCGAATATCTGCAAAGCATTTGGTCTGCTATCAGGATTTAGACTCACCATTCTTAGTATCAATTCAGAATCAATAGTATAATCACTTATTAAATCTGGTGGTAACTTATAGTCTTAAGTAAGATTTTATATCAATCTAAATTTTAGATGTAATTTTACTAAAGCTTTTCAGAATTAGTTTGAATTTTCCATAGCATCTCAAAAAAAATAATCCCCAAAGCATAGATATCAGAAGCGGAACCATATTAACCCTCTTTGACTTCTGGTGCCTTATATATTGAAGTTCCTGCATTATTTATGTATTCAATATTTGTTTCGAATAGTTCACCTTCACCCTAATTTATTCTATTATTGCATAATCCTAAAACTCCTATTTTAACTTCTTTTTTAGAATTGATAAATATATTCTAAGGTCTTGGATAATTTATAGATATACTTTAAATCTCTATGAATGAATTATTAATTATGCATGTAAACAACTCCTTCTATAATTTATTTGAAGATGGATTTTATTAATTTTTAATCTTTTTTTCTATCAACATTTTCTATGAAATCTTTTAATGTAAAATCACATAATTCCATCTAATAATATTATTAATATATTACTTCTATAAATAACATAAATAATTAATATTATTCATCTTTTTGATTAGGATTATAATGAAATTTTCGCATAAGAGTTTAAATTTAGCTGCTAAAATCTGATGGTTTAAAGTTTCGCTTAATTTTAGTGTTTTAAGAATTTGTTTATATTTATTAATCATTTTCAGTTCCACTTCCTCCAACAATTTGCACACAATCATTTAGATGTGATATGTCATCTAAAATTTGAGTTTAAAATAAATCCATAGAGACATTATCTTACATTTCCTATTGTTTTTCAGTAACTATATCATGTAGTTTAGTTATCTATGCAATCATTTCAGTGCTTAACTCTTGAATCCAACTTGTATAATATCTGACTATATTTTTATGATTAATTTCTTAAAGGCCATTGATTTCACGGAAAATGGGATGATCTCTCAAATTTATTTCATTTTAAACTTTGAAAATAATTCTTTTCACTGCATATTATTTGAGATCAACTATTTTTTGGCATTTATAAACTTCTCCAAATGCCCCATTGCCAATAACAGTTGGTGATGCATACAATTTCTCAAATTTACCATTCTCCAAATATTGACTCCAATCTGGGAAAGTTTATTAGATTTTATGGGTTTATTCCCTTTCACTATTTTGTTCAATAGTATGAGACGTCTTCTGATTCTTGAGTTTTTCATTGCTTTTCATGAACTTTTATTGTATATCATAATCTTCAAACTAATATATGTCTTTATTTTTTTCTCTATATACAATATTGTTATCAGTTTCATTCTTTTCCCAATTAAGTTATACTTCTCTATCTTGAGAAATATCAGTGAGTTTTCTTTTATTTAATTGTTTGATGTCTGAAACGAGATCCTAAGAGGATGTAAAAATATTTTATCTTGGAGAGCTTTCTGTGCTGGATGTAGAATGTTTTTTGGGTAACTCATTCTATTCAGTACTCAAACCTACGGAACTACATTACAATATAGACTCTATACTTTTGCATGTCATCACTGGCTAAGCTTTCTTTTCTGACATTAACGACCATGCTTGTAGTTTTCTTGCTAAAGGCATAGTACAAAAAGTAAAATGTTATGCAATATATCAGTAATAAGAGTATTAGGAACCACTCGAGATTGTCAAATATTAACTACTTCCATTGATTTGTAGGTTGCTCATAGATTATTTCATGTTATTTAAACCAAGAAAACTCAACGATTTGAGTTCCAACATAGATTGATTGTTATTTAGACAGAGTTTATTTTTTTATCATTAGATTTATTATAATTTATATAATAAAAATAAACATGGAAGAAGTATTATATTACGTACGTTGGGTGTTTTATAATTTATCTATTATTTAATATAATATATAGGCTATTTATGAATTAAATAACTAAGAAATTATTTAAATATCTTTAAATATGGGATAAGGATAATCTAAATTTTACGCAGTGCCAGTGGGAGAGAAGAAAGAAGGAGAAAGTCATGTCTATCGAAATCCAAATAATACAGAGAAGCTCTTGGACAACTTCGAAGGAGAAACCACAGTTTAGGGTATTTTCTTAAGATCTTGCCGTAAATTTCCAAACAATAGATGCTTGGGCAAGCAAGTAGCCACAGGAGAGAATAGTAGCAATTATGTTTACAAAACCTATATTGATGTCAGAAATGTCGCAGAGTAAGATCTTAAATAGAACCTAGATAACTTGGATCAGGTATAAAGAATTTAAACTTGATACCAAATCCAGTATTATACGAGGGATAAGAATTAAGAATGATAGGAATATTCTCAAAGAACAGAGAAGAATGGCTACTCTTAGATATAGCCAATACATTGTATGGAAATACAATGATTCCTCTGTATGACACTTTGGGATTGGAGAGCATTCCTTACATTTTAGACCACACTTAGATCACTACATTGTTCATATCAAGTTCAATTGTTGAAACACTTCTTAAAGTTAAAGAATACCATGCACTTAAAAATGTAGTTACTTTTGATGAATTACCATAAGACAAAATTTAAAAGGTAATCGTAAATAATATCAGATTAGTTTAGTGAAAAAGGAATAAAGGTATTGAACTACGAAGAAGTATTGAATGCTGGAAAGGAGAAAATACACCCATTCGCAGAAGTACATGGAAATGACATATTCACCTTCAGTTATACATCAGGAACGACAGGAATGCCAAAAGGTGTTATGTTACGACATGTGAACTTTGTAACAGTAGCAGGCGGAGTTGTTTATTAAGGAATTTAATTATATCCAAATGATGTTTATTTGAGTTATCTACCTTTACCTCATGTTTTAGAGAGAGTTGTAGTAACAGCCTTACTTGGATTTGGTTGCACAATATGCATGTATGGTGGAGATGTATAAAAAATCAATGTTGATATTCAATTGGTAAAACCAACTATTTTTGTGAGTGTTCCAAGATTATATAGAAGATTATACAATACAATTAAAGAAAAGGCAGATAAACTAAGTGGATACCAAAAAACTTTATTTGAAAAGGGATTAGCCAGCAAAATGTATTATTTGTAAAATGGAGGTCATGTTTAACACAAAGTTTGGGACAACTTAGTTTTCAAAAAGACAAGAGAAGCATTTGGTGGTAGAGTCAGATTAATGTTATCTGGATCAGCACCAATGTCACCTGAGGTTGTGGATTTCTTAAAATGTGTTGTGTGTGTACCATTCCTTGAAGGATATGGTTAGACTGAAGGATGTGGTGGTTCATTCATTAGTAGAGCTGATGACCCTATTAGTGGACATGTAGGAGGTGTCTTCTCAAACATCGAATTTAAAGTTCTTGATGTTCCATAAATGAACTATTTCAGCACTGATAAAGACGAACAAGGAAGACCTACTCCCAGAGGAGAAATCTGTAATTAGTCAATCATTATTTTTAGGCATTCGAGGAAATGGGTTATTTGCAGGATATTACAAAGAACCTGAAAAAACAAAGGAAATGATTGATGCTGACGGCTGGATGCATTCTGGAGATATTGGATTGATTAGACCTGATGGATCTTTAAAGATTATTGATAGAGTTAAAAACATTTTTAAGTTAAGTCAAGGTGAATATATCGCTCCAGAAAAAGTTGAGGGAGTCTATTTGAAGGTCAAAGGCATCGCAGAAGTATTTGTTTATGGAGACTCAACCAAAAGCTTTTGTGTAGCTATTATTGTTCCTGAAAAACATCTTGTTTTAGACTTAGCAAACACTTTAGGAATCTAAGGTTCATTTGAAGAGTTGTGTGCAAATGATCAAGTTAATAAGTACTTTTTTGATGAGATAATTAAATAAGTATCCATAATATCTTATCTATTAGGGTAAAGCAGAAAAATTGAATGGTATGGAAAATGTAAAAAAGATCTACATTGAACCAACCTCATTCATTGCTCATGGCCTAACTAGTAACACACTTAAGTTGATGAGACACAAGGCAAGAGAACATTTTCTTAAATAAATTGAGGCTATGTATAAAGGAAGCGAATGAGTATGAGAGTAAACAAACAAAAAAATACAATATAATTATGCGTTTCATCCATTCTTTAATCCATAACAGATTCTATCTATATCATAATCATGTCTGCCATAATTGATACAAATTTCACTTCCATTTTGTATTACTTGTGATTAAGAAATTTCTAAAGAGTTTTTTGAAAACATTTCTGGCCATTAATAAAGCATTCCTTTCTTAAAATAATTTAATTATATAACTCATTAAAGTTGCATTAATATAATATATAACTGCTAAATAAAGAAAGGAATAGAGAGATCATGATATTAGATGAAAATATACATTTACCAAAATTATTCAACTGATTTAATTATACCTGACTTTGTTTATAATAAAATATTTTTCAGTTAAATCAGTAATTTACATTATTTAAGAAAAATAAATGAACGAGCATCATGGATTTGCATGAGGAGTTTTTATTCTAATAATTATTTTCTTTGTTAGATATTCTTTCAGAAAAAATAAATGTTGTTAAGTTTAAAACATATAGAAAAAGTTATGAGTATTTTCATTTTTAGAGCAAAGTTTGAGTCAAAGTTAGACTAAGCTGAGAAAGAAAAGTTGCTATTTTGATTAATAATTTACATAATTTAATTAAATATTATGGGAACATGTTGCGGTACGCAGGGTTAATTGTAAATTGTTATGCCAAATTTTGAACTATCTTTCCTGAGTGTCTACACCTAAAAAGCTATTTTAATCCAAAGGGCTTACAGATGTATTTTTGGTTTAAAGAATAAATAGAGTTCAAGAATCGAAAGAGACGACCTACAGTTCCAGTATCTATTACAAACGACAGCTAGAGAAGTCATTAGGAGCCTATTGAAATTGCAATTGTTCATTAGTAACCTTAAGATGAAGTTGCATAGATGGAATAGATAAAAGAAGTCCCTATTATTGTAGATCATTCTCCTCCTGATGGCATCAAAGTTGAGAGAAAATAGAGTGAATATCCTGCATCGATCAATTCTTTAATATTTCGAATCGGGAACTTTAATTATAAAGAGTATTTAAAGAAGGAAAGCTAAAACTATGAGGAGGAAGAATTGAGTGCAACTTTTTTAGACCCATATTTACTTGCTGATGGAACAATATATTTAGGCTAATGGAAGTTGGGTAAAAGACATGGAAAAGGCAGAGCAATTTTTCAAGACAAAAGTGTATATGAGGGTTTTTGGAAAAATGATTAAATGGATGGTTATGGAAGGTTGATTTTTGTGACTGGAGATTATTATGAAGGAGAATTCAAGGACAATAAAGCGAATGGATTTGGGAAATAAGTGACTTCATTAGGGTATTCTTATGAAGGCTATTGGGTTAATGATAAATAATAAGGAGATGGGAACGAAAAGTTTTCAGATGGAACAAATTTCAAAGGAAAATTTGTGGATGGAAACAAAACAGGTTTCGGAGAATTTGTTTTTTCAGATGGATCCAAGTATTAGTTCAGCTAAAAAAAGGTATAAGGGTTCAATTGTTAATAATAAATTTAATGGAAAAGGAGTGTTTAATTTTCCAGATGGTCGTAAATATGATGGATAGTGGAAGGATAATTAAATGGATGGATATGGGACATTTACTTGGCCAGATGGTAGATGCTATGATGGATATGTAAATTTTATTATAATGATTAGTATGTGAAAGATAAAAAACATGGATTTGGGGACTTCACATATACCGATGGATCAATGTATAAAGGCAATTGGGTTGATGGCAAAGAACATGGATAAGGAACTTTCTATTCAAAAAGTGGATTATATAGAGAAGGGGAATGGATCAATGGTAAAAGAGTAAAATGGACTTCTTCATACTAAACTTCCTGAATACAAAAAAGAAGATACTAATTTATTTCTTGTTTTTTCTTTCATAATTTTAAATTATTATTAGATTATATTTATGCCTCATATTAAGTTGCCTAACTTTCGACTTGGTATTTCACCATCAGTTAGATCATCATATAAAATGGACAGCTTGACTCCATCATAAAAATTAGATCTGGTGGCAGCTCGTATATTTGGAATTTCCTTTGGTGGTAATTTAAGAAATGGAATGAAGGCTATTAAGAGATTAGATTCAGGCTAAAATAGAGCTCGATAGTATAGTGTCCCTGTATGGAATCCAGCGTAATGATTTATAATATGCTAACAGGTAATGGTTTCCATTTATGACATAATGGAGAAAACTTGAATTTAATAGGAAATTAGTGGATGGTAGAAAAATGAGAATTATGATGAGAGGTGTTAAAATTGGAAGATAGAAGGGAGGGGAAAAGATCTCTATTCTTAACATTTATGAACGCAAGAAGGCTAGCATGGAGTGATTTATAATATATATAAATAAAAATTGAGGAAACTATTTATTATTTATTTTAAAATGATATCATTTATAATAACAATGGCTTTTGTATTTAACACAAGTGCAATCTTCATCAACTAAAAGAAAAAATGCGATTGCATCTCATACCTAAATGATTTTGAATGCAATTTAAATTAATAATGTATATGGAACACAACCACCGCTTGTTAAACAAAAACATGCTCTTAACTCTATTATCCATTTTAATGTAAGAGTTCGCAAGGATGTTATTACAATTCAAAAGATAATACCTGTGCAGTTTTTGCGGATTGTAGTACATTGATTGCAACATCCTAATAAGATTGTGAGTCACAATCATTCTATTGCGGATTATATAATTCTACCACGAAAGCATGCTAAAGCTTGACTCTGAATGCTTGTCCCCAATATAAAGTATAATAAGAATGCTTGTACTCTGGTTAAGGTTAATTATGTTTATGGAGCGATAATTAATGTTAAGATTTTAGTTGCTCTCTAATAGATACTTAATCTTAGTGTTAAACATATAATTTATATTGTACTTGGATGATTAATACTCAAACATGTGTTACAGCCACCTGTGATAATAAACCTCCATCCGAATGCACTTTATTTTTATCTAAAAATGGTAATAACACTGATATTTAACCTTGCTATGTTGATTATTCAGCTAAGCCAGCAAGATGTCGGGATGCTTCATTATCTGATTTATCAGCATTCACATGTAGCTTAAATACATTAAATTATGCACTATGGAATAGTGGAAACTTGGATAGTGGAAGTTGTGAACTTTGCTATGCCCCTTTAATTTAAATCATCATTCTAGCAATATTAATTATGATTTAATGACATTATTATTATACAAGTTATGATTTATTATCTTTTATAAAACTTTCCTAATTTTGGGGTTCTAATGTAATAAAATTTAATTATGATTATTTTTAGAAAGTTCTGTTATAGGTTTGCCTAAGCCATATAAGAATCCTAGTAACAAATCTTTAAATATTCAAACCCAGACAACATCCCCACAAAAATGGTTTTAAAAAACATAACCCTCTCTGAATAGCTTTCAATCTAATAACTCTCTATCTTGACTGATATTGACTAAAAAGAACTAATAAGAACAATAAATCAATTTTCTAAATAACCTGTTAATTATACTAAAATAACTAAAGATCTTGTTGAACCCATTTTGCCATTATATAATTTAAGCTCTTACAAAGAAAATCCAATAACGAGACCTCCTATTGTAACTATTATGGGGCATGTTGATCATGGAAAAACTACATTATTAGATAGACTCAGAAATTCAAATATAGCTGAAGGAGAAGTGGGGGGAATTACATAAAAAATTGGTGCTTTTCATGTAAAAGTGGGAGACAATTAAATCACATTTATTGATACTCCAGGACACGAGGCATTTTCTAATATGAGATAGAGAGGTGCTGAGTTTACTGATATGATTATTTTAGTGGTATCTGCAGCAGATGGAGTTTAACCTCAAACCAAAGAAGTCATCTAAATTGCTTCCTAATTAAATATACCTATTATTGTTGCCATCAATAAAATCGATGTTCCTAATGTTAATCCAGAAGATATAGAATTAGAATTATTGGAGTGTGGTCTCGATTTGGAAACTTAAGGAGGAAATATTCCAGTTGTACATATAAGTGCAAAAACTGGGAAGAATATTGATTTATTATTAGAATTGATTCAATTTCAAGGAGAGCTCTTAGAATTAAAGGCAGATCCTACGGTTCCTGCTTAAGGAGTTGTTCTAGAAGCAAGATAGGCAGAATTGACTGAAGAAAGAGGATCTACAATAATTGTGCAAAAAGGAAGTCTCAAAATTAATGATATAATTGTGGTTGGCAATTAATATGGAAAAATTAGAGTTATGAGAGATGATAGATCAAATACTTTATAGGTAGCAGGACCTTCAAGTGCAATTGAAATTGTATTTTATAATTTTAATATTTTTAGATTGGATTAAAAGAGATTCCTTAGAGTGGTTCCAAATTTTTTGTTGCAAAAAATGAATTAATAGCTTAATTGATTGTCAATAAAAGAAAAAAAGAAGCAGAACTTAAATAATTGTAAAATGCAGAAATGATTGATGGATCATTTGGAAAGATTAAATTTTAAAATAAACATGAAAAGCGAGATGTCTATGGTGATACTAAACATCTTATAGAAAAATATAAGGAAATTTAAAACATGTTGAGAGAAGAAATAGAATCAACTGAGGATCCAGAAATTAAGGAAGCTTTGGTAGAAAAACTTAGATAGCATGAATTATTCTCATCTTAAATGATTAATCTTGCTCCAGATACATAAGTCTTAAAACTAGTGATTAAAGGTTAAGATTTTGGAACTTTGGAGACTCTAATTAAATTAGTGAATTAATTAAAGGAAAAGGAGAATGCTGAGATATTGATACTATCATCAGGTGTGGGAGATGTAACCTAGAAAGACTTTAAGGATGCTTAATTGTTTGGTGCTACAATAGTTACATTGAATTCCAATGTTCCGAATGATATCATTAGATAGGCTTAATAAGATAAGATAGACATAGTCTAACATTAAATTATCTATCATTTAATTGATGATTTAAAAACTCTTGTCACAGCTCCTAGGAATGTCAAAGTTAGTGTAATAGGGACAGCCAAAGTATAGAATATATTCGATGTGAAACTCAAAGGGCAATCAAGAAAGATTTATGGTTTGACTGTCACCCATGGAATCTTGAATAAAAAATGCAGAGTGAGATTATTGAGAGGGGGAAAGGTTGTTGCAGCTGATCTGGAAATTGCCAATTTAAAGCACTTTAAAGAGGAGGTTGACCGTATAGAATCTGGGAAGGATTGTGGATTATCAATTATATCAAATGTTGAAGTCAAAGTTGGCGATGAATTTGAATGCTATAAAAGTTGATTATATTATTTATGTGATAATTTTATAGTGTGTTTGTGTTGAAGCAACAAAATTATATTGGTTTTCAGTAATCCCATTAGAACACTGCTTTCTTGTCCAAAAAATAGAATGATTAAACATCTGATATTTATTATAAATATAAATTAATATATTCCTTTTTTCAATGATTTAGGATTTCACTTTCTAACGAATATCTTCTTCTTCTATGTAAACCAAAGAGCTAAAATCAAAGTTTATTATTCAAAAGAATATTGGGTATGGCGATTATGGGTAAATTGATCATTTTAATCTTAGAACTGTATATCAAGGTGTGAATATGCACACCAGAGAGACAGTTGCCATCAAAGAATTATCCCAACGTATTAATGATTAAGGGGTTTGATATATTATTCTATATAAGATAAATGCTTAAGTATTAAGAGAGATTGAAATACTCAGATCTCTTCATTGTGATTAAATAGTGTTATTTAAAGAATTAGCTTATTAAAATCGAAAGACATACATAATAATGGAATATATAGAGGAAGATTTGCTTACCGCTATGAGAAGAGACATCTTCACTGAGGTTTAAGCCAAGTAGATTATGTTTTAAGTGTTAAAAGGCTTAGCTTATTTACATGATCTCGGCATAATACACAGAGACCTTAAACGTAAAACTGTTGAAACCTATTTTAGCTAACAATATTTTACACAAAAATTTAACAATTAAAATTTGTGATTTGGGAATGGCTCAAAATTTAAAAAAATTCAAGCCTCAAACCACCAGAATATAAAATCATCAATACAGGGCTCCAGAAGTGTTCCTTGGTTTATTAAATGACTAATATTAGGTTAAAAATACTGCTCTAAGGTTGATGTTTGGTCAGCAGGGGTTTTGTTTATCGAACTTCTCTTTAGAAGCAATCCCTTCAAGGGATCGACTGATTTCAATAGTTTTCAATAAATTTAAAAGTTATGTGGAACTCCGACTGAAGGTATTTGATTCATACTCAATTTCATAGAAACTTGGTAAGGAGTGACCAAACTAAGTAATTACTCTAAATTGATCAGCAGTGAGAATTTTCCCAAGATCTTACATTCATTACTTGAAAGGAAAATGTCTCCCCTCTTAGTCAATCTTATAGACTAGATGTTGACTCTTGATCCTACAAAAAGGATATCCGCTCAGGCAGCTCTATAGCATTTATACTTCAAAGGTATAAATATTGATAGGTAATTATCACTTACAAATAAGATGTCTCAAAATAAAAGAGACAGGAAACAAAAGAGTGTAAACTCAAAGTTAAACTGAAACCTAAGTGCATAATTATCCAGATGGATAAAGAATAATTGTTATTTCGAAAAAATACTGAAAGGCAATTATTTATGCTTTTGAAAATGATTGCTAAATTTTGGGCAAGTAAATCAAATTATCTGACTTCATTCAACTCAATCAATTCTCTTTAAACAAATAAATAGAGTAGAAATAGTTATTAATCAAATAATATACCAAAAGGATACTCTTTAATATGGTGGTTGAATGGTAAGTTCATTTCATTTATAATAGCCTTCATAATCAGTTAATTGGTTTACTCTCCTTAAATAAGCTTTCTATTCAAAAACTAAAATGAAAATAATTTATAATATATATTAACTACTACAATTTTCTTCTCGTTTTGAATTACCAAGTATTAATTTGATAAACTTTGTTTTCAGATATATAATTCTTTATCAAAACCTCTAAAAATACATAAATTATTTTATAATAAATGGGTTGTACATAAACAAAACTAAAATCTAAGAAGGATATGTGTTTTGTTAGTGTTCCCCTCTAAGTTGGTAGAAAAATGAGTAAAGAAGAAGGAATAGTATCAAGGGAATACAAAATTAACTCCACAAGGATTACTTAGGCTAAAAAGTAAATATTGACAGATGTATCGCCTGCCTTTAGTGAAGGAAAGAATGTCTCATACATTTCTACTCATAAAGAAGCACAAAAACAATGAATTGAATATACTATATGTTTATGTATTATTTATTATGTACGATGTTATTCTAAACTATTCAAACTAAATCTTAATAGTAATTTAAAGTAAAATTTTCAAAACTCCAATCAATAAATAATGTCTATCTATTCTCGTTTGATGAATGTGATTGTTATGAAAAGTGGCTTTCGAAATTTTGATTTTATCTTCGTTTATTTATTTAAGAATAGTTAAATTTTATGGGCTATTACATATGTAATGAGTGAATTTACTAAATAAAGAAAACAGAAACACTGAATTAATATTTTATATAAAATATATATATATAAAAATTATGATATTATTGTTTTAATATTAAAAAATGTTTTGAGTAAATATTTTAGTATTAATAAAAAATAAGTCATTTTATTACTAAAGTTTTACATTCATACTTTTAATAAAACTCTTTATAGATCTCTATTAAAGTAATAGATGACTTGAATTCATATTACTACTGATCTGGTTTACAACTACAAACATCAAAAATACGAAGTTTCATAAAAATTATTAAAGTCCAAAAAAACGCCGCTCTATTTCATAATATAATTGTCAATTATATAATTTGAATGAATTACTAGTTTAAATATAATTCTTTATTTTTTGCTAAATATTTAATTTTATTTTATCTCTAAACTAACTTAAAACATAATGGTGAAGAAGGTGAAACTAAAGGTTGTTTCAGAGAGGTTGTCTAACTCTTGTCAGAATTTTAAGTGAATTCAATAAATTATTTGTATTTATAAACTTTTCAAAAGATATGAGTATGATTGAAAATAATTTTATATATATAAAACAGGGTTCAGCACTTCAAATGAAAGTTTGAAATGATGAGGATTTGTAATAATGTAAGTTTTTAAAATTAAAATCTAACTTTTTGAAAACATCTTAAAGAATATATACTCAATATACTGTTTATAAATATTCATCATCAGTACTCTCATAGAAGCTGTGTATGAATATTAATAAATGTTGTAGATAAACAACCTAAAAATTTTGACAGTACGCATTCTGCTTCTGGAAACAATTAAAGTTCTTCTATAGTTTCTATGTTTAGCTAATCGGGTTCTTTTTCTGTTTTTCGAGGTTGATCCCTTGGAATGCAATTCACAGGATGGTATTGTCTTAAATATGTAAAAATTGTACTTTTCCAAAGTATGATCCCAAACAAATCTTAGTTATTTGTAATATCTATTTTTTAACATGTTTGATGTTTTTCCAGGGAAATATCTGGAGAACTTATGGAACTTGGGTCCTTTCTTAAGTATATAGTTGAGCAATCGTTGATCTTCTTCTTTAGAAAATGTCTTAATTCTATTTTTAGACCTTCTTTGTTTTATTTCCTTATCTTTCTTAACTGAATAGCGTATTTATTTCATCTTCTGTGGTTTAAGGCTGTTGTTTGCTTGGTTATCTTTATGCATCAGAAATTATTGCGAATAAACGTTATCTGCATTTTCAGTTATATCACACACTTCTAAAAATGACATAAATGCATACTATTGGGTTCATCGTTACTTGAAGTAAATGATTCATGATCAGAGATGAAGATTTCAGAATTTGAATTGACAGGATGATGACAGGTTTACTATAATAGGACATTTTTGTTTCCTCCTTAATCCTTATCTCTCTTGGTTTTTATAGCTTTTGGGTTTCTATTTGTTATTTTAACTTAAGTTAACATGACGAAGACTAGATATAAATAAATTTGATTAATTAATCGGTGAAATCACATTTTAGGTGATATTAAATCTTTTATCTTATTCTATTCATAAATTTAGTATTACTAGCAATCTTCTTTTTATCATCTATTAAAGCATTAAACATAATATATTGTGAAATAAGATGGTTATTGAGGTAGTTTGAATTATTCCTTATATCCTAAAAAGTCAAGTCAAATATAAATTATTTTTTCATTCCTTCATTATTTTATCTTAATTTATTTTAAGGTTTAGTAATAGGAGAATATTGATTTTCATCTCTATTGTTCCAATTATGTAAAGTCTACAAGATACAATGCAAATTGATATTAATTTATAACATATTAGCATATTTTCATATCTTTGATAAAGATTTACAATACAATTAAATACGCATTTATTGAAATTAGCATACTACAACTAAACTTAAATATTTTTTATCCGATAACATTAACTAATAATAATTTCAATGTTGAAACAAAATATTAAACATTACTTTCTATGTTTCTATGTTTCTATGTCAATTATTCTTTTCTTAATCTCAATATCGTTATTGGTTAAATCATTTGATCACTTATCTAACAAGTTAAAAATATAAATTAATGATTGTTTTTATAAATCAAATTCTAATAAATTCAGTTCCATTCTGTAGATGTCAACTTCACTTTTATTATCACCAAATATATAATTACTAAACTCTTTTTTTTAACTGAAACATTATATGAAATATTTGAAATTATTTATAATACAATACGAGTTTATATAATTCAATGATAAATTTCTTATTTTTGGAAGATAGGCAGAAGGGACACTTGCATTGAATCTCTTCATTAATCTAATCCTGTTGAATTAAAGTAATGTGTAATATATAGGTTATTTGAGATAATATTTTTTATCTCATTGTTTATTTTAATACTTTTGCCTAAATTATTAAAGGTAGTCATTTTGATTTAATTCGTAATCCAAATGATGCTGTTAATGATTTGAGATTAATTATAAAGTATGTTCCTCTTTAATTATATAAAAATTTAATATGAGGTCTAATTTATTCCAAGTAATAATGAACCCTTATTCTTAAAACAACTAAATACATATTGCATGTTTAATTTATGATTACTAATTATATTACATATGTTCTTTAGTGTTTATTATAATATTATATTAGAGTCTCATAGCTTAAAAATTATAATAATAATGTTCCTTTACTAATTGTGTGTACTTTGGGAATTTGTCAAAATTAAAAGAGATTTTAAGGACGAGATGTCTAAAGCCTAAGACATTAGGGGTATTTTATGAGTAATATAAATTTAGTGAAACATTTTATTCAAAAATAGTACTGTATTAGTTTACTTCAGCAATTAATCTGTTATACAATAAATTTTTCGTAATGTCCCTTTTTGAAGAGGAATATATAAGTCTAAATTTATAATATGGTTACACAACTAAAAATTGTATAATCCAGATATGTATTTATAAGAATTAGTTGTTTTTGTTAAGGTTTAAAATGCTATACACAAAAATATATAAGTCAAGAAAAGAAAGTTTTTATGGTTGAGTTCTCAACACCCGATACAGAAAGCAACTGTTAAAGCAAAGCAAACTTTCATTGCCACTTCTCCAACTACTTTTGTGACACAATCTGTCAAGTCTTTTTTTATTCCTTTTTGCATTTTTATTTCTGTTTCTTTGGTATTTTCGTATTGTTCATTATATCTGTCAGTCATCAATGTGATTTAAGTTTGATTATTAAGTTGTTCAGTCATCTTGTTGTTTTTGCTGAATGTATATTTATAAATTAATGAGTTTTAATTAGAACATTTTTGAATATATATACGATCAGAAAATGCAGAAAATTATGCATTAATTCTGATGATGCAAATTATGATTATATAAATTTTCTGATAATTTCTGTTAATTTTAGATTATATTGGAGGTAGGATTTTAAAATGTCGTCATCTTCTTCAAAACACACAGATATCCCGATTGAATCAAATCAACTTTATTAATATATTGTTAGGAGGTTCATGGAAAGTGTTTAGGACCCTGTAAACGATACTTGCTAAAATATTTGGTAGTTGCATCTATCCCAAACATTTTAATTAAGAACAAGTTTACGTCATTTAAAATAATATCAAAATTTATTACAACTGATTTGAAGTCATTTGTAAATAACACATTTGTAAATAATAATAATCATTTTATACAAAGAATCAGTTAGTCTCCATTTTATCTTATTTTTATAGAAAAGTTGTTTATTTATTATAATACACCGCCTTCATTTTTTCTATTCTTGTCAAAATGCTTAATCCAAATACGATATTATCAATTGAAATAAGTGTTTACTCCTAATTGAAGAATCAGATTGCACAAATAGATCAAATAAATTTCCAATTCATGCTTTTCTAATATTTATATTAGCATTATCACAAATTCTAATTCTATAATGTTTGAAAATAGACAATAAGTCTTTCTAAAGCCAATCACTTTTTGTCTTTCGCTTCTAATCATAAAATGTAGACTATATAAATTTAGCTGACGGCTTACCTCGAAAATAACAAATTTGCAATCAGCTATAATTAGATATCATCAGGATAACTAATCCTATATTTGTATAAATTTTATAAGGAATGGTTTTTCTAAGATACGATCAATTATTTTATATAATTTTTAGTAATAATAAAATCAGTTAAAGTTTCTGCATACATTATTCTATAGGTAACCTTCAAACTTTTCTTCCTTTGATTGATATATAATGAATTAAAAACCTTTTTCGAGAAGTTATTCTAGATAAACCACAAAAACAGAAAAAGTTCTTTTAAAAAGAAGAGATATTATAACTAAAATAATTTTTAGAATGACTTGCAATTCTAATTAAAATATTAGTCTTGTTATCATAATTGCATTATGCATGATTAAATTGCAATCATTATACAGAAAATATAGTTTTTATGATAATTGTAGTAGTATATATAACTAATCATTATTCATTAACTATTGACAATTTTCTTATTCTTTTCATATTATTTACTTGTTAACTTTATAAATTATCAATTTCTTGCAATGGCATTTTCAATTTTGAAACCTTAAATGCACAAAAATTTTATAACTAATTATTCTGATGTTCAATTGAGAGATTGTATATTTCTTATATTGTGTTTTTATCTACAGTTTAAGCTATATAATATTATGTTTTCAGTTTTAATTATATCATGTCTAGGTAATCACACAATTCTAATAATCTGAAAAGTTCCTCTTTATTTAGAATAGGAAGTATCAAATTATTTTTGTATGAGAAAATCAGAACAATGCCAAAAGCAATATGGTCAACATAGGATAAATCGAGTTAAAGTAACTGTCCTTCTGCATAATCTCCATTGAATAGTTCTGTAAAGTATCCAGAAGTTTAAATAAGCACAGATTTATCAACTCCAAAACACTTTTCATCCGTTTAGATCAAACAATCATATTAATCATTGTAAAAATAAACTCCGTTTTCAAATTAAAAGTAATTTTCGAATTGGTGTTATGATATTTCTTCATAAGGTTTAGATGGTAATTCAACAGAAAGAGGCACAGTATTAATTAGAGGTAATTCACAGAAGCATAAATCATTTTAGTATTTTCCATCGAACCCCCCAAATATAACCAAAGAATTACCAATAACAGATGCACAATGTTTTCTTCTTGCTTTAACTTTAATGTCGTTCTTTATGATCTAAATTTGATGAGTTTATAGATCAAACGAGTAGAGTTCATCAGAGTCTTTGTCATCTCTTCCTCCAAATAAATAGAATAAATCATCAAATTGCACACAAGATTGTCCCCATTTTGGAAATTAAGTTTTTAGTAAACACCAAGAAATATTTATTTAATTTTCTTCTTACTTACAATCTGCTATATAAATTGAAGGAGTAAGACTGTAAGATTATGTACATCCTCCAATTAAGATTAGTTAACTATTATGATAGTGAAGAGTTGCAAATCGCCTTGGTTCTGGCTTTTTCTAGTTCTCAACCTTGATTGTATATTAGGTATTGTTGCACAAATCAACAATTTCTAATTCGTCTAGATCTTTGCCAGATTCGCCTCCATATATAAATAATTTATTGTCGCCAACACAACCTGCATGATAGGTTCTAGGTATCAAATTGATTTTCTATTTAATCCAAGTGTTTTTGCTAAATGAATAGAGATCTCCAAATCGAGTTTTAGTTTAGCCTCCACCACCTTGAATATATATGGTTCCGTTATTGATAAACATGATATGGTTGGATCGTGGCTCTGGCACTTAACCTATTTATAGTATGGTTTGCCATAAGTTATTGTCAAAATCATAAGAATAAAAATCATTTAGATAATTGCCATCTTGATTATAATTCTACTTTATACCAAATCCTCCAAAAATGTACAGTTTTTCATCTAAGGCTATACATGAGTGTCCCCATCGGCCCCCAGGACCATCGTTTTAACTATTTATAGTAATCCAACTCATATTTATGCAAAAGATAAAGTTTATATTATCGTTAGAAATTATAAATTAATCTTCAGATTGGCAATAATAATTAAATATATTTTTATTAAAATGGATTATAAAACCATAAATTATGAGCAAGGAAAGATCGAATATGGAAGTGAGGAGATATATGTGTCCATCATTTCCAAATTTATCAACATGACCTTTGAAAAATAACTACAAGAATTGTACTTAGCCGTATAATTGCTTGATTAAAAAAGGGTGGAGAGGGCTTGCTTTGTCCTCAAGGGAAGTGTAGGGTAAATCGCTATTAATTAAGGCAGGAAGATAGATCCTTGCATTTGATTATCTGTAAAAAACAAATGCATTATATGATATCGCCAAGAAACAACAGCCTCATACTGACAGAGATATCATTGATTTATATCACAGATATTTTGACTTGATTGATGCCAGCATTCAACTGGCAGGAGAATTGTCCACGGCTGCAAAGTAATTGATAAATATTGCGGAAATTAAATCATATAGTAAATCTGTTTACAATAGATAGGGGATACCATTTGGCCAAAGTATATTGAATTTATGTAGAGATATATATAGGAATACAGTAAGCCAAGTGATAATTAATAACGATGTCAATAATGCAAGGAATGCATCATATTTTGAACAATGTTTTATAAGTTATTTTAAAATTCATCTAATCTTATGATCAAAATTCCTCTATATATTTTGTTAATGCCGAATCCAACTAAAATAATAATATTATTATTAATTCATGATTTTCCCATTATTAATACTAACCATACTAGCAGTTTATGGTAGTGATGAATAAGATTACACTAAGAATGGTAAAGACTGTTCCTGAAATTCACGAAAATTACTTTGGAAAATCTGCCCAATCCCCTGTCTACCTAGATAATAATTAAACTAATACGAATGTAGAATATAAAATCATAAAATAAGGAAGATGACATCTATTTTTTTTCAAAATACAAACCAACTAATTATGAGAATTACAAAAAAATCCACTTCTCATAGAATAATACCAGCTATCGATCAAGTTCACTTCTGCTCTCTATACCCTGTCAATTCTTGGTCTGATAGTGTTGCATATGGCGGAAAAATTATATTCTTTAGAAGTGAAGCTGAACAAGAGATTAATTGAGTCTAATATACTAACATATGATGCTATTTGCAACAATATAAAATAGATCAACAGTTTCTGTATTTTTTATTCAAGATGACACTGCATAACAACATCCATTCTTGTAATCAGTATTATTCAGTATCTAGCCATAAATATATATATGCATGCTCATTCACTTACCCAGATTGTACAGAAAGATATTCATTGTACATTTTAGAGGCCATTCAAGGTTCTAAGTTCTTAACTATAAATCTTCTACAATCTATATCATAATACTGGCAATTTTCCAATTGAAAAATTTTAGATTTAGTATGATCATTTTATTACCTAAAATAGTTTAAGATAGAGAAACTTCATCTAAGAAAGTCAAAGTATATTATGGAAAAGACCAATACGCTAACTAATAAGATGAAGTATGTTATTATATTATGAATTTTAAACAAGTTCAAATTTCCTCTGTTATTTGGATTCTTGATAATTTACCATTCTATTAAATTAGTAAAGGCTAATATGCTTAATTCTATTAGGTTTTATTAGGAATACCATAAATTTGATAATTCTCTAATGCATTACCAAATAATACTTTAAGAGGTCAATCTATAACAATTTTTAGGTTATCTTCATGTTACAATTTATCAATTTCAATTTTAATAATTATTGCTTAGTACAATGATTATTCATCTCTTCTTTTTATGATTACTAATCTACCTATTGTTAATAAGCGATAGAATCATCTTCTTTTTAATAATATTTACTTAAATTTCCATCAAATTAGGCTATGGCAGTGGCCATTACTATTTATATTTTGTGAATTATTTTTTATCTTAATCTCATCTTCAAATGTTATTTCCACTCTTACTTTTGATACTTCCATAATAGTAATACATTAGTATATAATAGTTGAATTAAAAAATGGTATTTATACACTTATTCAAATATTCTATCATGTAGAATATTAGCAGTGGAATATTAATCTTGATTTATTTTAGTCATAACAGTTCATCCAGTATTAAGAAATCAATTGAATTTGAAATCTTAAATATTGTGGCATAAAATAGAAATATCAATCGATCAAAATTTACAGCTTCTTTTTAATTTCTTCCCATATGAATCAGGTTGAATATGAGAGTAGTAGTTTGTTCTCTATTAAGTCAATAAGATCATTGGTGTAAATGAAAAGGAGATTACTTTACGATTATTAAATCGTGTAATATAAATATTCAAAACACATCTTTATTAAAAATCAAATATAAAAATAATGTCAAGGACTTCTAGTTCAAAATCAACTGCAACAGGGAGATCGTAAGCTTAGGCCACCACTAACACCCAGCAAACAAGAGTAATAATAATTAATATACTAGGCTCCTCCATAAATGATTCAAAATATGGCCAGAGTAACAGATCCTAAACATGTGCCTAAGGAAATTAGAGACTAATTCTTAAAGAAAATTCATTTTTGCTCTTAACCTTATGATTTTAATGATGACACCAAGAATGTTAAAGAAAAATAGGAACGCTCATAATACTTATAGGAATTATTTGATTTACTTAAGGAACCTAATTTTGTGGCTAATTTGGTTGTCCCTCATTTAGATTTGATTATAGAAATGATTGAAAAGAACATTTTTAGACCTTTACCAATTTTAAAGAAAACAGCAACTAATGGAGAAATTGGAATGGAAGATGATGATGTAAATTATTCCCTTTATAAAAATAGCAACTCATTGACCCAGCCTGGACTCATTTATAGCCGGTTTATGAATATTTCCTGCAATTAATTGTTAATGAACAACCTGATGTAAAATCACTTAAAGTAATTTCTTTTATAAATTTTTTAGATTTTCATTACACATTCTTTTATTCAAGAATTCCTTGAATTATTTGATTCTGAGGAACCTCGAGAGAGGGAGTACCTAAAGAATATTTTGCATAGACTCTATGCTAAATTAGTACCAAGAAGGAAAATGATTAGAAAGGCAATAAATGATTGCTTCTACACTTTAATTCATGAAACCTATAAATTTAACGGTGCAGCCGAACTCTTAGATATCTTGGCAAGCATCATTAGTGGATTTGCAGTTCCTTTAAGAGAAGAACATGTAATATTCTTTAAGACTGTCATCATTCCTCTACATAAAGTTTAAACTTGCCAGTTCTATCATGAACAATTGTTAAGATGCTCAATGCTCTTTCTATCCAAGGACCCAACCTTAGCAACATTCTTAGTGGAAGGTCTGCTTAGGTATTGGCCATTTGCTAATTCAGCCAAAGAGGTGATGTTTCTCAACGAACTCTTAGAAGTATTGGAGGTCTGTGAAATTTCAAAATTAGAGCCTTTGATCCCAAAACTATTTAAAAGGTTAATCAAATGTATAGCTGGACCACATCTATAAGTGGCTGACAGAGCGATGTGCTTCTTTGAAAATGATTACTTCCTCACAATTCTAAAGAGTTACAAACCATTCACATTCCCACTCTTAGTTCCAGTTATTGCTTAAATAGCTGACACCCATTGGCATAAGGTATTACAAGAATCCTTGAATGCCTTAAAAACAATTCTAAAGGAAATCGATTACCAAGCATTTGATAAGGCTTTGAATAACAAGGATCCAAAATATTTGTATATTATCTAAGATGCCAAGAATCAAAAGAAAGACAGATTAAAAATTGAAGAGAAAGTATTAATATAGTATTCATATGATTAGTGGAAAAACCTAACCAAATAAGCTTTACAAAAGAATCCAAACTTCAAAGAGCCAGTCGTCCCATACTCAGATACCCACATCGTTGGAGAACATAATGGTCTAAATAATGGAAATATCACCATATTATGATCCAAATAATAATATTAAATCAATTATTATTTCATCCACATAGTTCTAGATAACATATATGTTAATTAAGTGTAATTAAACAATTCAACTTCTTTTATAATTATTATCTAAGTCTCATTCTAATTTGAGGACTTAATGAGTATTCAATCAATTTCTCTAAACAAACTTAATAATTTCGCATATAAATAATAAATATATACTATATTACATATGATGAACTTATAAGGATTTTTAACTAGAATAATTTATCATCAAATTAATTTGATTTAGAATTATATAATATATTAGTTTTCTTAACAAAACTTTGATAATAAAACTGGCAAGAATTATCAAAATGAGAAGAATAATAATTTATGTTTATTAAGAAATTAAAAATGATGATTAAGTTGATTCTTGATGATTTTAATATTCTTATTTGATATATCACCATTTTGCTCTGTTGAGTTCAACAAGACCAACAATATTTGAAAATTCAATATCCTTAAATTTTCCATTGAATACTCCTATCAACTGTCTAAACTTAACGTCTATCAATAATAAATCTTCAGTGAAAAGATGAGTGGTTTTGGGAACAAATTCTAAATAAAAATCTTTTCCTCTGACAGTTATAATTTTTTCAAGATCATTCAAATCAAAACTATACTCTAGATCACTAAGAACGTACAATTAGTTATCTATGAATATACCCTCATCTGATGTTTCCTTACCTTTAACATTGTCTCCAGCAGCTCCCAAATTAAATCCGATTCTATGATCCTATGAGAATCCCATACCTGAGACCCATAACCAGAATGTTGCATAATTGAAGATTCCTCTTCCGTAGTCCATACCAGCATTTGCCTTTGTAAATTTGTGGATTTATTAATTATATTTAATTTAACCATATGAATGCCATCCATAGGCTTTTCTGCTGTAGAAAAACTTATCTCCTTCTTGAGTAAAAGGCTTCAAAATGAAGAGATCATCTTGTTAATGTGATTCCATAACAAAGGAGGCTTCAAATCCGTCAAAAGTAATTTAAATTCCTCTCATTTCAACACCATTATGTAACCATCCCTTGTATTCGACATTGATGGCATCAGATTTAAATGTTCTTGTTAAATTACCTTTGAGAGTGCAGTCATCTTCTAAAGTGAATTGTCTAGATTAGAATGGATAGACCACTTTATCCTTATGGATGAAGTAGTTATCTTTCACCGAATAAAATGTAAATTAGATGCTTTGGACGTATCCTAAATCCACAAAGGCTACGGCTATATAAACTTCGGATGTTGTCAAATGGAAATAATCCCATTACTTGAATCGAAATAATCGATTTAGTAAAGATATTTAGGAAGAATCAAATTTCCTAATGTCTCTTCTTGCAAACCCGTTTACAACTAATTTCCCATCCCTCAATACATCGCCAGGTGTAGTGACTTCTGGTGCGAACTGAAGTCTTTGAACTTACTCGTTAATTTAAATTTATCTCAAGTATCCAATAAATGAGGCAATAATTGTTAAAACAAGAAAAATTTTCCTTTTCATTAAATAATTTAATAATTAATTAATAACCTTTAAAAGTATTTCAATTTAAGATATATGAAGACTAGTTTTAACTGAAAATCTTTCTTTGGTTTTTCGTAACTTTATCAGGAGAGAGAGCAGTTATATTGCTTTGCTTCCAAATACATAAAATAATAAATAAATATTTAATTATTATCCGTTAGATAAATGTCACAGACTGATAAAGAATTGAAAAGGATTGAAGAGTTGGAGGAATAAGTAAATTAAGCCTTAAAGAGAAGCAGATAGCTTGATGACAGTTCAAAATTTGATGAAAACTTTTTTAAATAAGAACTCAAAGAAATGTAGGAGAGATGCCAGCAAAATTAATAAACAATGATGAGATTAGAATAAAAGTATTTAAAAACAGGATATGAACTAAAAAATTCTGATGTGATTAGAGAGAACAACCTAGATAAAAGCTCTGTTAAGTAAAAGAGTTTATTGGAATAAAAAAATTAATAAATCTAAGAACTATAAAAAAAGCTATTCGATACTGAAAGATAATACAGCCAATAATTATCTGAAGTCAATCGTAGAAATCAATAATTGGAATACTAAAATTAATAATTGTAGGAAGATCTATAGAACCTTCAAAATCAACAGGAAAACATCCCTGACGTCATTGAATTGCATAGAGCACTCGAAGAATTGCAGAAACAATACCTGGATCTATAAAACAAATTACAAGAAACCATGAGAAATGATTAATAGGATTATCAATAAATAAAATAAGAGTATGAGGAATATTAATTGTTAACTTAAAACATAATCAATCAGGAAGAAGAATACCAAAGAAGGATCTGTGAATTGGAAGAAGAATTATAACAAAGTTCGACTTTCTAATAAGAGTTCATGAGTAGATTGAAATCAAACGAAGAACTATATCAATAACGATATAGAGATTTAAAATAAAAGTACTAGTAATAATTAGATGATCAAAGAAAGATATTAGATTAGTAGATTGACGAATTAAGAGAGTAGAATAATTACCTTTTTGGACAACTCTCTAATGCAGAATGCAAGATGCAATAGTTAGAATTTGAAATTCAAAGGAAACAGAATCTTTAAACTTCTGTTCATCAAGAAAACAGTGTCGATTTATAGGTCTCACGTAGTAAATCTTTTTCTGCATGTCAAGGACTTCAAAATATCAAGACTCTATAGGATTGCGAAATTAATACAAAATTAAAACCTTAGCATTATGTTGGATGTTATAGTAAAGTTAAATAATCTAATACTCAGTAATCGCAAACAATATCAAACAAACCAGATTAAAAGAATGATGCAAAATAATATGACTCAAGACCTGTTAAATAAATCAACATTTCAATTGAAAAAGAAAATATCCAAGCTGATACGCTATCCTCTTATAATAAGATAAGGTCATAATCTAAGGAATAGCCAGTTACTTATAAACAAGTTGCTGAATAACGGTAGGCCATTCTCTATTCCAAAATTCCAAAGCCAAGAAGATGATCATGATCATTATAAATTCTTACTTTATATTAATTTATCCTATATTTATTTTGAAAATTAAGATAAAACTAATAAGATATCATATTTTTAATTTCTTAGATCTGCAAAAAAACAATCAATTAAATATTTGATTCACTTTGTATATTTACTAACTGATCAAAAACACCTCTGAAATATACTATTTATTACACTTCCTTCACTATATCTACTGACCAAAAGAAATATCATTCAAAAGTTTGGAAACTCTACAATTTCATTTGATAAATAAGATTATAATAATTACAAATCCTATTCTATCAAATTAATAGTAGTCTTCTACCTATTAAAATTGACCACTTTATTTTAATAAATTATTTGAGTATCTAAAGCATCTAATGATATGTCTTTAAATTATATAAAGAATGAAATTTACAAGGAATTTGTCGCATCAATAATGAGTGAAAGGAAACCAATTCTTTATAGATTCTGAAAATCATGAGACAGATTTCAGTGGCAAGCATGAATTTATCATAAATCTAGTGAGGAGTATTATAAGAAATGCTTCTGGCATATTAACGACATCTAACTATAATGATTATTATTAATAATATTTAATCCATGTTTAAGGCCAGAAAATTAGGTCCCTAAGCTTATATGGATTTTATTAAAGATGAGATACCCACAGAGAGCACTACAATTACAAAAAAGGATCAGTCTTATTGGAATAACAAGTATATTTTTGATGGAATGCAAAAGAAATCAGTTCTTTTCCAAAATTGCTTTTTCTCAATAGAAACCTAATGAGTAACCTAACATTGAATAATTCCAAAAGTTTAAATATGAATCATAATTGAGATTAAAGCGGAATGAATTTAGAAGAACTATATTAGAAATTAAAAGCAAATAGAAGCCAACTGAGACAAGTAAGTATGCAATTACTGATGAGGATTTGACTTTGCCTCTTTTCTAAAGATCTCCTACGCACTTGGTAATTATGAAAGCAATAATAGGAAAATTCAATTGATAATCAGTGGAATCATCTGGAACTGCTAGACAAGAAACATTTAAAATAGATCTACGGACCCAAAACCTTTAATAGACAGAAGAAAGCAATTAGCTAAATTGATAATAACTTCTAAGCTGATATCGAACTTTAGCAGATGAAATTTTAAGCATAAGTAGATTTTAGAAATAAATTGTTAAAACATAAATCTTTGCAATCATCTAAGGGGAATGTTTAAGGTCGAGACATTAGTTTCTTACGATAGACGAGGCCAGAATATAAAGGAATGGTATTATTGAATATGACAACTCTTGAATAATACCATTGCCCCACTTTATATTAGCACGTGAAGAAATACGATTGTTCAACGAGTATGTAAACAAGATAAAAGTAGTAATCCGCAAAAAATGTCAGATCAAAAAGTTTTAATACTTAATAAACTGAAATGGATGAACAATCTTGTAATCAGAAAGCTTATGAAGAAATGAACGAATCATTGCAAAGATTTGAAATAACATTAAAAGAGAGGTGTTAGTATTTGTAAAAATGATGTATTTTTCTTAAATTTTTAATATATTTTGAAATAAGTAATCATATTAGTACTATCAAGTGTTTATTGAAATCTATTTAGACATCCTTGAATCCAGTAATTAATAATAGATCATAGTATTAAGTAGAATAATTAATAATTGATAAAGATTGCTTAGATAATTACTATATTCATAGTTTCTTGATAGGAATACTAATTTCAACATCAATAAGAAAGTTAAGATTAGTTCTGTTTTTTAAAAATAATTCTTTTATTGGAGTTCAATTCTACAATAATTATCCCATATATTAATAATTGGAAGAGGTGAAAAGTAAAATCCCTAGGATTCAACTCTACCACTTTTATTGATATACTATTAATATCTAAATAGATAAACCCCTAGAATTTCGAATTAATTTATTAAATTGGTAAAGGAAGGCTTGGGATAGTGCATAAGGTGCCACTATTAAATACAAATAGTGTAATTCTAAGCTCTTAAAGTTATGTCAAAAGTGAGGTATCATATCATTCTAAATCTAAAGATTATAAAAAAAGAGTGTTATCTCAGTAATGTATAATCAATATTTATTACTAAGACATAATTATAATTATTCCAAAAACATATAATTAATTTGTTAATTCTGAATAGTCATAATTTCATCAATATTAGGACTCAAATAATTGTTTTTTTCAATAAATATAGGCAGACTTAAAATCAATTACTTTTTACCTCCAAAACATAGAAAAATTAGAATTAGAAATTCTTAGAAAAAAAGAGTCAAATCATTATGAAACATAGATATAGATTCTTCATCACGTGAAGTTGGATTTGAAATATACAAATTATGACTATTCTAAATATGCATATGTTAAATTCATGTATATAAGTCATTTAGTCTGCCAATTACTTGTTTTAGAAATTCATTTTTTTTTTAAACGCTTTGTTTTTTTTTGATTGAGTAGTCAATTTTAGTTTATAACTCAACACATTCATTCTCAATTTTTCTTATTTTATCTTCCAATTTTCTAATATCATATTCCATTGAATTTATTTATTATTATATTTTATATATATTCAAAATATGATCACAAAGAAATGACAAATAAAACAATTACAACAACTTTGATTAGATCACTATGTCCAACGTATAAGCATGGAGTACAAGAGGATGTAGTTGTGTTCCATAAATAAGTAAGTCTACTAAAATAATTGCACTAATATGGAAGTAATGATTCTGGGTCACTTTCAATACAATCTCCACTTTTATTCTCTACACATTAGACATATTATTTAGTTGTCAAACTATAAAATGATACACAAATTTAACTGCCTGATTTATATTCTGACTCTTTATCTGCACAAGCTCTTTCTACACATAATTAGTCCTTCCATCTGCAAAAGGTATTTGCCAAATCACAATTGTATTCAGTTGTTAAATCAGAGCATTATTCAAAATTAAAACCTCCGCATTTCTTAGTACTTGTATTCCACTTGCATATTGTGAGTTTATCCTTTAAAAAAGTGATATCACAAATCTTTTGATCTCCAATTTCTGAACAATACTATTCCTATCTTCCTCTATAATCAAATGAACATTAATTTTTAATTCTGTTACACCCGATATTTGAACATTCTACTTCAGCTATAAGTTCAGATGAGTATTTATAATCTTAACACCTTGTAAATTTAGTGCATTGTCCACCATCTGATTTATAATACCAAGCACAAACTGGATTGATTGTAAATAGAGTTTCACTTATAAATGAGCATTCTTAGTTGCTTAAACTAGTACAACTGACATCAGATAGAAAATTCATTAAGTTTTAGCATTTCTCTTAATACCAAAAGCAAATAGATGATTAGTCAATCTCTCCCAATTTGAATCTATTTTTCTACTATGTCATGCAATCAAATTCTGTCATTAACTATTCACATGTGCATTACCATTGATCTAAACACAGTATTTACGAAAGCAATAAATATAAAAAGCTTGATAATTTTATCATATATTTATAAATGAATGTCGTTTGTAATTATAAATTTCTTAATTAAGTTCTGCCCTAAAAGGAATATTTAAAAAATATAGATCAATTCATCATTAAAAAGAAGAGAATTATCCCTTTTTTTGATTTTAATTTTACATTCTGCATTCAAATTGGAAATTTATATCAACTAATAAATATAATTTTAGTGATGAATTAATTGATATTAATAATCTCTTACGCAAATCATAGAACTTATTAAGATCAAGCAATTAATTTTAGAATAACCTTGAAGTATATTTTTTTTAAGTTTTATTAACTTTATTCATCAAAAACTACTGCATAAGATTCACTCTCTAAATCATAGGCATACTATGTAATGTCATATTTAGTGCTGGAATAACTCATTAACAATTTAATTAAACTTTAAAATGTTAAAAACTAGTACCTTCTAATATAACAAATAATTTATCGGAATTTCAGTTTTTTTATTATTTATATATAAATAATGGAATTTTTGCTTTAGTCTCAAGGACAGATAACAAGAGCCTTTTTATAAATTTTTGGATAAAATATAATATAGAAAACTCTATCAAATTAGTTGTTATGATCAAAATTGTGTTTTGAGAAATGAATCCATTTTTGTAATGAATGATGAGAGCATGTTACATATTGATGGACAACCATATACATTTGGTAACATGTTGATTAAGTCATGATGATCAACAGAATGATTGTCCTAATTGATTCCAGCGATCTAATTGTTAGTTTTCTCCTCATTCTCATTTTCTATGTATTTGCTATTTTATATATATATGTATTACATTCCCATCAATTCCTCCCATCTATATCTTAGGTTCTTATAATATCTATTTTTAAGCATACTAACAGTCCTTTTGGGGAATTACTTTACTATTCTTGAAAATTATCTTCCGTGTTGATAGACTAATTTTAGGAGTCTTATGTCTTCTTGGAGTTGGAATTCTTTAATTCTTTTCACCTTTTTTTTGTATTATGTCTTCTTTAAGTGTTTGTTGTGGATATTTTTTTGAAATTGATCTTTCTATATCCCTTTTGTTATTGTGAGTTTTAAGCTCTCTGCATTGTAGCTAGAATTCTCTTAACAATCGAAATTGAAAAGATTCAGGTAATTATTTTAAGTACTGTAATTAGAAAAAGCTAACAAATAGTTACTAAAACTACCTTATTCTTATGATTCTTGTTCGCTCATCATTAACAGGGAAGTGAAACTTTCTTTGTTTTCATCAACACTTGCATCGGGTTACTAATAGTTATTAGACATAAATTATATTAAGAGAAGATATTTTAAATATTTAATTGATTTGCATAAATACTCCCTTTTATTATTAAGTATTAGAATTAATTTAAATAACTCGTTTATTCGGATAAGACTTATAACGATTTAATATTTCAATACTTATGTTATTTTTTAGATATTAAAATATTTCTTCTCAGGCAAATTATCAAATAATTAATTATTTCTGATAAATTTCAAATACATTATTAAAGTCATAAATAATTTAAAATATAATCTTCTTTTTAGAAATCTAAGAACTGACAATTTCTACAAAGTACAAATTGGTTAAATGCTTAAGAGATGGCAATATAAATCTGAAATAATTAGAAAATCCATAATTAAAGAATTCAATCTTAATGAACAAGATAAATGAATATCAAATTAAAATAATTTGCAGGTAAAAAATGAATAAATCTTACTTAAATAGTAAATTAATCGAACTCACTTCTTCTAACTAATATAATTTCAAAGTGGGTTCTATTCCAAATTATCATTTTGTTATCATTAAAATTTTAGCTTTATATTCTTATAGTTAAACTTCTTATTTTTTTCAATCATTTATTAACTTAAGGAATAGAGGAATTAATCAATAAATTCATTAAGTACAATACTTATTATAAATCTAAGTTTCATCTCTATGAATATAAAAATTTATCCAAATTAAATTTTATTCCAAAATTACTCTATATAATCTTAAAAATCAATTTATTTAATATAATTTAGTAATATTAGTCAAAAGAATATCAAAACACATCAACATTAGTTATTTAACACTTATACTATTTTCTTCATTTAGTAATGGCAAACTCTTGATATTAATATTTAAGCCTTGAGTATATAGAAATAATTTGTAAATCGTTTAATTAAACATATTATTAATATTTAATTCACATTATGAACTCAAGCTCATTATCAACTACAGCATCTTTTACAAAGATGAAATAAATGCTAACATAAACATAATTTGTTGATGAAAAAAAAGAATTACTTAAAATGAAGAGCGAATGGAGGGGCTTATAAAATAATGAGATGTTTTAAGATTTTGTTTTTCTTCGAGAAGCCTCCCAAACGAGATTGGCAACAGAAAAGATCGAGAAAGAGAGAAGAAATAGAAAAGATAGTATTTTGCTACCTTTTTTAAAGTAATAACAATAAAAAAAAATGGAATAAGCTAGAAAATTCACTCTTATAGGATCTCTTTCGTAATTAAACGATTTCACCCCGTCTGTTACATTTATTAACAAAAACCATTTTGAAGAAATCTATACAATCCTTTCGACCCTGATAAAATCAGTCTTAATTGAACAATTAGAAACCTTATTGCCTGATTTAGAAAAACTTGTTAATGCCTGCAAATAATGTGGGATTGTGAGCTTTTATTTCATGGCAATCTATTTTTAAACTTAAATACAATTTGTATATTGTAGAAGAAAGGAGGGTTACAATATATGGAAAAAGTTCTTGAGAACTTGTAATTTACAAGGGAAAAAGCTTTAAAAATATAAACTATTGGCTTATCGGTAATTAGCTAGATGTGCCTTAGATTTAGGAGATTTGGATAAAGAAGCTATTTATCTTAAGAAATTGTTAAAATTATCATGGGTTGTTAAAGATAGAAATTATGAATTGTTATGCTATGACATGATTGCCATCAACTTTTATTATAGAGGAGATGTTGACAGAGCTCAATTCTTCCATTCGAAATTTGTGTAAGGAGAATTTGAGGCTGCTGAATCTAACATTAGAATAGCTGGAGTTTCATCATATTTAAATACATAAAAATTAAAAGCATAATTGAATGACTAGGATTCATTTAGTATTGATGATATGGATTTAGATGTAATCATTTAAAAAGACAATATTCTTAAATGGCAAAAAGGATTACCCGTATTTGATAGCAGACACATCTCGTAACATCGAGTACTCATTAATTAGTGGAGCTGCAATCGAGATTTAACTGTCCACCTCATCAATCGAGAAAAACAAAAACATAAATCAGAGGAAGAAGATATAGGATTTGTTCCACTTAATCAAAATATAAAAAGACTGCTTAAATTATTTTAATTCGATGTCAAGTATTTTCTATAAAATGGGCATCTTTATGATTTCTGATGAAAATTTATTTGATATTTTAATGCTTAATATCTATTTTACTTCTAATTTTTTCTATTAAATAGTGCTTATCTAATAGTTTTATTAATATCATAATATCTATTTATTTAATGATAAAAACCCATCTTATAAGAATCCCCAATTAAATTATTCTATATATATTTCAATCTCTTTTCTATGAATCATTCTTCATTTTACATATTATGCATATAAAGAAAGCTAAGCATTTTGATGTTGAGATGAGTTTTTTATTATATCTAATGTCCCAGGGATAACATTGATTAGAAGAATTAATAAAATAAAGATTAAATGCAATATAAAAATTGCATTCTAATGAGAAATTATAAATAAACAATAATCTTGTAGCATCATATTTAAAAATAATTTTTAAATAATAATAAAATGAAGTACGTTGCTGCATATGCCTTGCTTGTTTTAGGAGGAAACAACAAACCCAGTATTATTGCATCTCTATCCAATAGCTGAGGCTTAAGTTACTTAATTGCTCAAAGAAGCTGGAGTCGAACCAGTTGCTGCAGATGTCAAATTAGTTGTCGATGCATTAAAAGATAAGAGCTTGGCTGATGTTATAAAGGAAGGTTCAAAATAACTCACAAGTTTGTCAGTTGGAGGAGGAGCTTGTAATTCTAATTTTTAAGTATTTAGCATAAAGCTCAGCCCCAGTTGCCTAAGCAACACCAGCAGCCTAAACAACTCAAGCACCAAAGGCTGAAGCACCAAAGAAGGTTGAAGAACCCGAAGAAGATGTTGATATGGGAGGTCTCTTTGATTGAGCATTTATTAAGTTTCATATAGTACAATAATAAATCAATAATAATAATAAATTAATTATATACAAGTGAATGCATACATATCCTTGAGATTTTATTTCCTTAAACTTCTTTCATCTTAATTAAATATTCCTTAAAGATTTCACTAGTAAATATGTTCTCTTTTTAATATATATGTTCCTTTTTAATATATATGTTATCATTAACTACAATTAATTAATTCATCACTTAAATTAAAATACTTTTATCTCAGACTTTCTTTATTTTCCTTTATATTTTACAAGAATTGCATTAAACATCTATTATGATTTTATTCTTCTTTTTAAAAATAAATAATTTTCTCTTGAATAAAACTCATTGTAAAAAGATGAAGAATGTCTTTGAAAATTGAAGGAATGTTATTTTAATAGCATTAAGAAAACACGGAAGAATACAAATCGATCAAATTTCTAGTTTCAATTAGATGAGATAAATTTATACAAAACTCTTAAATTTGTCTACAAATATTCTAGTTTCATCAGCAATTGCTTTAAAAGCAATAAACGATTCCAAATATAAATTAATCATATAAATTACACTTTGAGCAGTAGATCTAGACTAGATTCTTTAGGATTCGGTCTAGTTTCTAGTATACATTTGATAATTTAATAAGCAATTAACCTTTCCCTTAATCAAAGGGTTATTTGGTTATTTCTAATTTTACAGGATTATTGCATTTGTAACCCTTAATAAATTCTCCATCAAACGATTTTACAAATTTATTTTAAAGTTTTTTCATCAAATAAGATGTAAAAAATAATAAAATTGATTTTTTCATCGTTGTCATATGTTAATGAAGTTAAATTGAAAATTAATCATTTTCTGAGGAAGATAAATTTGTATTCATCTGTTTTAATTTTAAGCAGATAGATTGATGATACATATTTTGTAATAAAAGTATAATATTATGACCAATTAATTACACTTGAGGAGGCATAGAATAGCTATTTTTTGGCTTTTGTTAAGGTGTAGATAAATAGCTTGGAAATGAATAACACTATGTTGGAATGAGTGAGATTATATTAATTTTATTCATTTAAGATTTTGATATTAATTCTCGAAAACAGAGGGAAAATGCATATTTAAATAGAAGCTTTTTAATTAGGATATTATTTATATAAATCTTTATCAAAAGAGCAGCGCATTAATGGACGATATTCCTGATTTTAAAGAAGAACAATAGCCAACTGGCAAAGCCATATAGTAAGAGCAAATATTGAGAATCCTAGAATTGACAATTACAATGTCTCTTAATTTAAAAACTATGGGCTTAAAGAGGAGCTCTTGAGAGCAGTTAAAGAAGCTGGATTTGAGCATCCTACAAGAGGTATCGTGTATTGTAAATTATTAAAGTCCAAGCTGAGTCATTGACACATGCTTTGTTGGGGGAATAATTGATCTGCTAAGCAAAGGCTGGAACTGGAAAGACTGCTGTGTTTGTGCTTACCGTGTTAAATACTATAAATACAGAAAGTAATAAAGTTGAATGCCTCGTAATTACACATACAAGAGAGTTAGCCCAATAGGTAAGATTTAATTGGAATTATGTTAGGCTCGAGATGAATTTTTGAGATTGGGAAAGTTTATGAAAAGCGTGAAAGTGGAATGCTTCTATGGGGGAGGTGAACCTGTATCTGTGAATATCTAAACTATCGAGACTGTAAAGCCCTAAATAATAGTTGGGTATAAATGCATTCTAATGTGTAGTACTCCAGGACGTCTTAAGGATCTGATTTGTGAGAGAAAAGCTTTGAAAGTAGATAGATTGAAGTACTTTATCTTGGATGAAGCCGATACAATGATTGAAGATTTGAACATGAGGTGTTGATTTTTGGAAATAATTATTTTTAGAAAGGACATTTAGGACATCTTTTTAAAGTCACCATAGGAGAAATAATTTATGGCATTTAGTGCAACATTCACAGAATCAAGCAGAACATCATTGAAAAGATTTATTGCTGACAATAAACACGTAATACCCTCCAATATTCCTTAGATTTACGAAATTACTATTAAACCAGAATAACTCTTTTTAGACAAATTAAAGCAATATTATATGAAGATGCCAGAAGCACTCAAATTCCATTATTTGAGATAAATCTTAAACACCTGCAAACTAAACTAATGCATAATCTTTGTTAAGAGTTCTGAGAAAGCTGATGCTTTGGTTACAGAACTAAAGAAGAAAGGAGAAGAGTCTGTTAGACAACTTTATGGAGGTAATAGACTAGGTCCTGATCATTAAAAAATGAGATAAAAAACCTATGAATAATTCAGAAATGGGCATTTCCGATTGTTGGTGGCTACTAACTTGATGGGAAGAGGTATAGATATTGATAAAGTCAATTATGTTATCAATTTTGATATGCCTGATTCTTTGGAGACCTATTTGCATAGAGTAATAATTGCAATTAGCAAATTAGGTAGGAAGAGCAGGAAGATAAGAGACTAATGGTGTTGCCATCTCATTCGTTAAATCAGAAGAAGAAACAAGCGATGGAAAAAAATAAACAGATGACGAAGTAATTGCTCATTCTAAAATTAGGTCTTATAATAAATCCTTAAACAATATCCTGATAAGTTATAATAATTGCCTTAAGATTTGTCTACATTAGATAAGTTCTGAAAATGATAGTATTAAATAAAATAAAAAATAGTAAATTCATCAGCATATCCATTATTGTATTATCAACTCTATTTTTAAATGAACTTCTACACTCAATTCAATCTTACTTTCACTCTCTAATATTTGTGTAATTAAGGAGGGTGTCAATTTTCACATTTGATCTAATTCAACTTGTCAATAAAAATGCATAATATGTTCTAAATGCTATTGATTTCTTACTAGAATATTATCAGAGGGATTAAGTGCCAAATAAACCTATGTTTTTGATATTAATATTATGTTTTCTTTTTAGTTATTTAGATAAGTTTTAATCGTTAAATAATTTAAATGGACACACTTTTTTCTATGTTTGATTCATTCATAAGATCAAATTTGTCTTATTATCCAATGAGTTAACAAGGATATATAATGGAATGTTGGGAATCATTTTTGAGTTTGTTGTAAACTTAGCCATTAGATTATGGGAAAATATATTCACTAATAAATCAAATGCATGAGATAGATAAGTATGAAAGATAGAGTTCTACTCAAAGGTAAGCAGCGAGGAATCTCACAGCTGCATCCTCTCCCAGAATAATTTCTTCATAATAAAAAAATTGTATGTAATAACAGTTAAATTTAGCTAATAATTTATTACAGAAATTTTCATAGTTAGACAATGCTACAAGTCCAAAAATCTAGCTCTCGAATCTCACTAGTTAACAATCTTTGGTAAATAAATAGAAAGTTAAACTATATGTATTTAAATCCAATAATTTAGACTGAAGATTTCAATCGACATCTATTACTAAGTAAAATTAAAGAATTCATGTTTAATTAATCAGTATCCACAGATAAATTATACGCAATCGCAAGAATATAGTAGCATAGCACATCTAAATCGCCTTTAAAATATGCCCCAACAAAATCTAGAGGAAATAATCATTCTGCTGAGCATTACAGAGCTTGATTATTTTTAATTTATTTTCCTTTGTAATTTAATATTGATAGAATTTTTAATCACTTTTCCGAATTTACTTTTGTTTAGTCTAAAGTTTATTAAATCAGATTTAAATCCTTTGAGAAAAATCCGACAAAATAGATCATTGGATTGAATTTAATTTGGATAAATGAATTTTTAATAGAAAATCAAGAAAATCAAGAATTCTTAATTGATAATAATGAAATAATAGTCTTAATTATATTAAGTTTGATGATATCGAATAAATGAATGTCTTTAAATAGTAGAATTTTTAAATAGAGTAATTAATCAAATTATTTCTATTAAAAAGAAATAACAAAACAAATATTATCAACCTTAAATTAATGAGATTAATAATAGAAAATATTATTAAAAATCTACTAGATGATTTGAATTGGAACTTATATAAATTCCTATTTGGATAGATAATGGACCTAAATATAGAAAATATATTGGTGTATTGTTTTGATAATTATTTTCAAACATATTTAAAATAATGTAATAGCTAAGAAATCATCCATAATAATACTCATAATTAGAATTGGTGATATTTTGAATTCACCTGAATTTATTTTGGTGAGATATGATGCAATACTATATTTCATGCAGCAATTAGAATAGAATGGAAGATAATTTAAAACTTGAAATTGATTTAGTTACTATTTTAATGTTATAATTTATCAATTTCATTCAAGGTTCTTATCACCAGCAGCAATTCTTAAAGCAATGTATTCTTTAAGATCTCTCATGTTAGTGTTCAAGATACCAATCAAGTCACTGACGGTCTATCTATCTTTGTCTCTGGCAGCTCTTCTTTATTAATAATCATAGGCAGCTTCTTAGCATTCTCCTCTTCTGTCATCTCTTTATTAGGTCTTGGCTTAGATTCTTTAAAGGACATCATTTTAGCTTGCTGTAGTAGCATCGATTCTGTCTTAAAGTGATTAGATTTCAGCAGTCAAATTAGCGATTGATGAATTGTATTTGTTCATGTCTTTATTGAGTAAACCAATATATGCTTAGAATGCTCTGGTTCTGTCGTCTTCAGCTTTTCTGGCTAAATCGAAGGCTTGACTCAATTGGTTTTAGAGATCATCGATCAATTTGATGACTCTTCCTGTTAATTCTTAGTTGGCGAATTATTAAGTTCTGTTGGCAAGATTGGCTAACAATTTGATGGCTTTTCCAAAGGTTCTGACGTGTTTCATTGTGCTGGCTTTGTGAGCACCTTGACTCATGTGACTAGCAACTTAGGCCATGATTTATGGAGTAACGTGAACCTTTTCTTCACCCTTTTGTAAGAAAGATGGAGCTTAGAGGTTATCTGTGAAGAGTCTTCTTGCTTCAGCCAAAACTGATGAAACAAAGGTGTACTCTTATCTTTAAGCCTCGAAGTCATCGGCTTATTCTTACCTCTTGGCTGTTGTTTCATCAATAACCTTTTATAATTCAGCCTTTTAGAGTTCCTTAGCTTTCTTTTATCCGATCTTTTAGTCTCTGATTGGCACGAGGTCATCAAGAACAGCTTATAATTCTGTATTTCTTTATTCAAGATTGGCAAGTTCTTGGTTCAAGGCAGCCAAATCTGCATCACAAACTTATTAGAAGGCTTGGTTATTAGCATCATCTTCCTTTTAGTCAGCGATGTATCTGTCTTCCAAGTCATAAAGAGTTTAGAAAATTCTTTCAAGAGGTTCTCCAGTTGTCATTTGAATTGCAATGGTGTTTAAAAGTGTTCTACCCAAATCGCTTTATTCGATTCTGTCAAATAGAGCAGTGTTTGTGGCGAAAGCACAAGCAACTAAGACTAGAAGCAATGTTGTTTTCATTTTTTTAATTTATGAATAGAAACTTGATTAAAAACGGCATATATAAAAATAAATAAATATTATTGTATAATTCTTATGTATTATTGATTAATATTTCAGCAAAATGAATCTTCCCATGTGTTTGATCCTGCACCACTGAACATATCGATTTTCCAATAGGTAAACAATCCAAAAGAGTCAGCCCACCAAAGAGTCACAAACATAGGTAAGAATTGTCTGCTAGCGTAATTTCTTAACATTCCTGGGAAGTAATTATTGAGATTTCTAGCATACCTATATGCATAATAAGGATTCCAATTACCAAATATGAGTAGCTGCCTTTCTGTAATTGCCATCATAAGGACATACTCCATTTGGTTTTGGCCATAACTCTACCATTTCTCTTGTAACCTAAGAGAGGGAATAACTTGTCAAGATAGCCAAATATGTAGACAAGAAACAATTCAAAACTTTAACTGGGAAATATGGAATATCAGCAACTCTTGTAAAGACAGAAAGCTATTAATCTATAAGTTGTAAATAATTACCTTATCCTTCATCCAATCGAAAGAGTATAATAGAGTTAAAGTTTAGAAGAAGTTTCTAGCAAATAGAGGGAATGAATTTTTGAAGAAATAGTATGGTCCCTCTTCAAATGGAATTCTCCAAAGAGCATTGAAAAATGAGGTATATCCTTTTTACAATTCCTTTGGGAAAGTCTTATCGGCATAATAAGCCATTCTAGCAACTTCAAAGGGAATTCCGATTGGAGCAGTAAGAAGAGAAATGAACATAGTGCCTGGTACTTTTCTCAAGAATCCATATTCGAATGTACCCCAAGTTCCTTTGTTTAATATATTAATAAATTACTTTGCCATCCGTGATTGACTGCTCTAAATGCTGCCAATCTCAATGCCCAATCAATACCACCTGAAGCAAAGGCAAATTACATTCTAGTGCCCATTGATCTTTTGAAATTCTCAAGATTGACTGTTGCTTTGCTAAAATTATACAATTCCTTCACAGTATTTGGTTATTCATACTAGCGTAACCTTTGATAGACTAATAATGATACAATAGTTTCCAATTCTCATAGAAATTATGCCAAGTCTCACCAATTACACTACCAAGTAATCCTGATATTGCTCCTCTGGTGTAATTCCATCTCCATGAACTAATTTATGGAAACTACAATATACTTTTCTGGAGCATCTGTCCATACACCAGCATTGTAACAATCAAAATACAAGGAATGTCGTCTTCTGATGTCGTCTAACTCAAAAAACATGATAAATTAATTATTGAATTAGATATTTTGGTTTTGTATATATTTATATTTGCGATGTTATATTTTTCAAATGAACACTTTCTTGTGCATTGAATGAGCTACTTGATATTTCTAATAGCAATTATAAACTCTATTCCATTCTAATTCTTCCTTGATTCTCCATCCTAACCATGCAACAATGCCACCTGGGACTGCTGCCCAAAAGAGTCTCTACTTAATGGGTAAACCTTTGATAATTGGGAAGAAAAAGAATGAGAATGAATAGACTGCTCCTCCAACTTAACCTAATCTTTCGAATCTCGATGCATCTCTATCGTTGAGAAGAATATAAATACGCTTCAGCATGGAAGACTTGTTCTGTCAATTTCAAAGGAACATGTCTATCATATTTCAAGAATTATTTCACTTCCTCTTTCTCTTTAGCAGTAAAGGTTTTTTCAAAAAGTCCGAAGTGTTCAGGTTGATCGTATATCATGATAAAATAAATAATTAAATCTTCGATATGTATATTATTCTAATAATCAGGGACCTAAGTTTATTTTGTATTTCAAGTATTCAAAAATAGCAGGTGAATACAACAACTTAATGGATTTCTGAATAATATCCAATTCATTATTTATTTGTTTCACCAACTCCTCATGGGTTTGTTTGCTTATCAACAATGATTGCTCTTCCAATTTCACACGTTCTCCATATAAATCGACATCAGCTTAATGGATCTTTATGATGTTTTCGCAATCAGCAATGAATGATTGAATGTCCTCTCTTTCCTCCAGTAAATCATTCCATTCTCTCTCAAAAACATTGGTCTCCCCATCCTAAGCACTGTCCCATTAAGAGAAAGCTCTGTCCTATTCTTTTTCATCGTTTATTAATTTGTTTTGAGAATCAACCAAAGATTTTCTAAGCTTATTTAATAAATCCAAAACCGATTTTATAAAGTGTCTCTATTTGAAACTGGAATCGGTTAATTGCACCAAAGTCTCCATCATACTTTCATAACCTTTCAATCCATCTACCTACAATTGATTCCAAAACTTACTCTTCCTTTAATACTTCTTAATCTTCTAGTCAAATCTTTTGATTCCTCCTTACTCAATTGAATTTTGTCCATCTCAATAAAACTGCAATCTGGTCTGGGTAATAAGGATCCTACCATCTTCAAGGTTTCATCTGTGATCTTAATCAAATCTCCAATATCTCTCTTGGATTTCTCGAAATTCTCATATTATTGTTTGCGTAGAGCCTCTTGCATTTTCAATCTAGACTCGTTTTATTGCTTAGAATCCTTCAATCTTAATAATTCTTTTTCGATATCATTCTAAGAGGCAATAATTAGTCAACATTACCTTTCGTAGTTCAAGATCTTATCCAATTTTTTTCCTCTGCTTGTTCTATTCGTTTTCAGCATCTGAAATTATTTATTTTAATTATTGAACTTTTACAACGCTTTCTGCTTTAATAGCCTCGTAATCGAGGTTCTCTTATTCCACTCTTTCCTATATATTATTCTTAAAAATACAATCAACTAACGTCCAAAACTTTTAATTGTTGAAATAAGTTCATCCACAGGACCTTGTAATTTATAATTTAACTCAGCCATCTTTAAAATGGCTTAACCGATTTTATGTTATTAAATCTCCTTAATTTATTCTTCAATTACAGAGTTACCACTGTTGCCATCATCATAGCGTAAACATGTGCATATTGTGAACAATGTTATCAATAATATTAATTTCATTATTTAATAAATGAATAAAAAAACGAGTATATACAATTAGTTATTTTCATTCAGATTATCAATTTTGTTAAATCAATCTAGAATTACTCAAAATGTGTATAATAATTTTATCCATTATAATTAAGTATAAATTTACTTGGTTTTTAGATTGGTCTTAGAAATTAGTTAAAGAGTCTAGTAGTGTTCATTATGATTTCAATTGGAAATCCCATTTTAGAATGCTAAAATGTAAAAGAAATATCTTGTAGGTTGCTGAATGTTCAGATAGACGGAAGTACTTCTAAAGTAAGGAATCAAAAACTCAATGCTATCTTTAGTACTTCTATTTCAATGTAGGTGACTTGATGTGGTTATAAAGACAGCTAAATTAATTGATGTTGATTTATTTTAGAAGTTAGATTAATATAATAATTTTATTAAAATGCTATAAAGAATCGTGAGATACTGTTTCGCTCATGGATAGCACAAACCAACAGGCCCAATTTTTGCTCCATCTGTTTAGGACAAGATGTAATGTCAAGGATCTATGTAGGATCTATATCAATGTTTATAATGATGGTGAATTCGAAAGAATTCCTGCCTATATTGGTGAAAGCCTTTTGTCTGCACTTAGAAGGTTTCGCGTAACAAATATACCAGGTAAATTGCATATTAATATAAAAGGTGACTGTGAAGGTGGAGAAAAATTGGATAGCATCTTGGAGGATCCAGTGTAGACAAACACTTTTGGTCCTTCATGTGGATCCTGCCATATTCTGATTTCATCACCTTGGATTGAAAAGATCAGAGACCCATTTTATTTGGAAGAATTTGTGATCAATAGATAAGATTATGCTGTTGCCAAGCAGTAATTAATTATATAGATTTTGTAGTTCCAGATTGGCATGTGCTATTAAATTAGAGAAATGGATGGATGAGATGGAAGTATCAATTCCAATAAATGAAAATTCAGAAAATATGTGATTTCTTTAAAAAAGATAAATAAAATATATATTATATAAAACATAATCAGATAAGTTTTTTGGGTAGTGGTGGTTTAAGTATGTTCAACTCTAAACTTTGGGGTTGAACAGGAAGTCTTTGTTAAAAATTTCTTGAAAAGGGCAGTATCTTTTTATTAAACACTCTCGGCATGAACATACTATGTACAACTTCTATGAGATGATAAGCAATCTAAAATACTTTCTTGATCAAAGCGGTAAGCATCCACACACTCCTACTCTACCATACTTAACTTTTTAGTAGAACTGTTGCTCCTATTTTTGATATCTGGAGGTTTTCTGATTGGAGATTGACTTTGTTATTATTGTTGTTAAGTATTAAACTGTTGTTTAAAGGGCCTAACCATAGAGATCGGTTTTTTTGGAGATTCAAAGTGTTATGGTTAGACCTACTTCAATTCAGTTTTATGATTAGCTGTAGTTGATCTGGAACGAAGTGCTGGTATTTCAAAAGGATTTGATAATCTCTTTTTATCACTTTGATGAGTTTTCTTGAATAGTCTCTTCTTAAAATGATGTTTGTTTCCAGTTTAAATATAAAGTTGATCTTTATTATTTGAATCATGATGAATAACGCTGATGTTCAAAGATTTTTGAGAGGAAGAAGGTTGACTATTTTCATTGGTGTGCATATGTTGAGAATTCTTGGTTATACATTTTTCTTCAGGTTCTTTCACTCCATTTTCTTGGATTCTCTTAAGAATAAGAAACAATCAATACCTATAATATCTTCTCGTATCTCAATTACTATTTAATCGGTGGAATATTTTGGTTTTCTTTTAATGCTTAGTGTTCTCTAAGCATCTCCTTTATATAATCTTTATCTAGTAAATTTGAAGTGTTAGTCTACAACTTTTAGGATTGCTTCATCAAATACCTAAGATTCATATATTATGTTGTATTTACGTAGTATCTACTTTCAATCCTTTCATTGAAACTAGAAGCATAATAGTTTTGATTTTCTGGAGAATCTACTCTCTTGCAGTGAATGCTCGGTACATTTCTGGTAGAGTTAATGGGATTGGATCTGTTTTGGAATTAGTTATCCAAGGATGCTGCAAGATTTAGTTTGCACTATATCTATGAATAGGATCCATCGAAACGCATTTCAAAAATAGATGCTTTGCCATTGGATCGAAATCTTCAGGGAAATCCCACTTAGGATCTAGTAGTTTCTTCTTATAATCGTGAGAATGCTCTCCTCCTTTATACAAAGGGTGTTTCCCTGTTAGCATTTAGTAAAGTATAATTCCACAACTCCAAATATCTATTGGCTTAGAGTATACACGCTAACTAAATAGCTCTGGAGCCATATAAATAAGGGTCCCACATTGTCCATGCAATACAATTTGTCCGGCCGATAATCCAAAATCGACAATCTTTAGTGTACTGAAATCGTTAGAGTCTTCTACTAGTATATTCTCTTATCTTAATTCAATTATAGTTACCTCAGGCTTGAGATCTCGATGTACCACTCCATGTTCATGAATAAATTAAACTGCTTTGAAAATACTGGTCATAATGATTCTCGCTTCTTATTATGTATATTTGCGCACTTTCAACGGACCTTATTTGATAAGAGCCATTTCTATTAGCAGCTTGCTTTCTGTTTCTCTAACACCCTTAAATTGAACTATATTGGGATGATTCATCTTCGCAAGGATTTGGGCCTCCGACAAGATCTGGGCTACCTTATAATCTTTTTTGGGAAGAATCTAATTAAAAATTACGACTATGATATTACTTTCACAGCCACATGTTCCTTTCCCCCATCTTTGTATACAGCTTCAACTACCTTCCCAAAACCCCCAGCTCCTAAGACTTTGATGACTTAATAGTATTATTCAAGTTCTTCCATTTAAATAATTATAAATATAAATCATTAAGTTAAAAGATGAAACCAAGACCAATTCACAGTCTATTAATCGGGGGTGTATTTTTTAAAGAAATTTAACTTATGTTAAAAGTTGTTTGAGTGTTCCTTTGTCCACAGATTGAAAGATGTCTATACCTAAAAAACATAAATTTTAATATAAACTATATTTGTTATTTAGTTGAAGAATCAAATATTCTATTCAAATACATCGTCAATCATTTGCAAATTCTCCAGGAGGTTTTAATTTCTGATTCGATTCTTTTATCAGACAGTGACAGACTTTTAACCAAATAATGAGAATGGTATCCAATTCTGTTGTGTTATAATCAGTTAGTTTATAGATACTGTTTATATCTTCATAAATTCTAAAGAACTGAAAATTAGGCCTTAATTATGTATGAATCATCTAAATCAAAATACTATTGGTATTACGAGACTAATAAGAATGGATTTTCAGAGTTCCTCAATATCAAATATTATTCCATATCTCATCTAAGATATTTCTTTTGGAGTGATCTAAAAGTTCATTCATTAAATTATCTCTTAACTATTAATATGGGTGCTTTATTTTTAATAGCTTTTCATATAAATAATTTATCAAGCTATAAGATTTCTTTTGATTTTACATGAGAAATGACATTAAATCATGGTTAATTCACAGATTTATATATTCACACCTTAATTGAATGAAAGGTGAAACAAGTTCATATGTCTATTTTCTAATTCTTGGATCAATTAATTATGATGATTTAATGAGTCGTAATTAAGTCTTCAATAGTCAGGATCTTATATATTAAGTGATATGATTCTGAATTCCATAGCTAAATTTTAGAAAGGAGTTCAAAATAGAAACTTTAATATTTTTACTATCAATGATAAATTATTAATATATGGACAGAGATTCATAAATATTTTAATATGTTAATATTAATCGAGACTCCTGCAGGATTTGCCCTCTTTCAAGTGGCTAACACTAAGGCACTAAACAAAATTGAGAATATCTACGATTACTTGCAAAATGAGAAGCAAGCTAAAAAATTGTAAGCATTATCATATAAAATGATCTTAGGATTACACCTTTTGCCTTCCAACAATTTAAGGATACATAAGAAGCTCTCATTGCCACTAGCAAGCTTATTAATGGCAAGATCCCCAAGAAACTCAGTAAGTTTTTGGAAAAGAATGTAATTTCACAGGAAGTTTAAGATTAAATTGCAGGTATCAATAAATTATACATTATTATAGTTTAAGATAAAAAACTAGCTAAATAGCTTCAAGATTAACTTGGATTGACTTGCGTTTAAACCCCAGTCACAGAACAACTCTTTAGAGGCATTAAATCATAACTAACCAATTTAATTGAAGGCTTAAGTGAAGCTGAACTCAAAAACATGACTTTGGGTTTGGCACATGGTCTATCTAGATACAAGCTCAAGTTTTCAACTGAAAAAGTAGACACCATGATCATCCAAGCTATTGCACTTTTGGATGATTTAGATAAAGAAATTAACAATTACATGATGAGACTTAGAGAATGGTTCGGATGGCATTTTCCAGAATTAGGCAAAATCATTACAGATAACCTAATATATGCTAAGGTTGTTAAGGCCATCGGTATGAGAATCAAGACAAGCTAGACTGATCTTTCTGGCATTTTACCAGACAATCTAGAAGCAGATGTCAAATAGGCTGCAGAAGTGTCTTTTGGTACTGAAATCACACTTGAAGATGAAAAGTTCATTCTCTGTTTGGCTGACTAAGTCATCGAATTGACTGATTACAGAGCCCAATTATCAGAGTATTTGAAAAACAGAATGTAAGCCATCGCCCCAAATCTTACAACCATGGTTGGAGAATTAGTAGGAGCAAGATTGATTTCTCATGCTGGATCTCTGGTTAATCTAGCTAAATACCCAGCTTCTACAGTATAAATCTTAGGAGCAGAGAAGGCACTGTTCAAAGCCATTAGAACCAAACATAACACACCAAAATATGGTTTGATCTTCTAAGCCAGTTTAGTCGGAAGTGCTCCTGCTAAATTGAAAGGTAAAGTCTCCAGAACATTAGCTGCTAAAACAGCCTTGTGTATTAGATATGATGCTTTAGGTATATTTTTATATTTACTCCATTCTAGGTGAGGGATAAGATGCTGAATTTGGAGTCACCAACAAAGCATTTTTAGAAAAGAGAGTTCATCAATTAGAGGAAGGAGTAAACTATAGAGACGTGAAAGCACCATAAAGAGGAAAAGCCAAGCCAGTTTTCAATTAAGCCTAATATTAAGATGAAGCAGACTTTTAACCTTAGGGAGCCTCATGGATGCAGAAATTCCAAAAGGGTGAAGATAAAAGATAGGCCTCATAAGATTTAGCATAAAATTCAAAATTCAAGAAGGTGAAATAGTAATGAAAGTACATTATGTATAAAATATAAAAACCTCTACATTGGTGTTCTCTTCCTTCTATAAAAGTCTTTTTTATATGTTTAATCAATCCCATAAAAATTACTTCTTCAGAATTTTACAATTGTAGATAATTTAGTGTTATCAAAATTAATTATTTTTGAGTTTGAAAGAACCAAGTGTAATATTAATGGGTTATTCTTGATTTAGGTAAAATAAATTAAAATTCGATTAACACATGTTGCATATCCATTAATTGATATTCATTACTTAATTTTAGATTATATTCTAATTTTACTAAGATCTTTCTTTCTTTACTTACAATAACAATTCAATGATATATGTAAATTTACATTAATATTTTATAGTATTAGGATATCAATTTATAAAATTGAAACTATTTCTTACTCTCTTTATTTCATATTTTTACCATTAATATATATCATATCATCCAATCAACCATCAATAAATGTTATCTTAATGTATTAATAGAGAAATAACAATTTTAAGTATAGAATTTATCTTTCTATATCTTTACTTTTCAATTACAAATGATTTACTTATTCTTGGATCATTATTGCATTTAAATACCAGCAACTTTATTCATAACCCATTAATCAGGTAATAGTTATTCTTCTCTTAATTGCTTTCTTGTTTATATTCATCATAAATCAAAAGATAATTTAAGAAATTAGAATGGTCATAAAATATCAAGCAATCATGTGTGAACTCTGGCTTTTAACTCTATGCTCTTTTCTACAATTGGTTAATATCATTTTATATTTAAAATTGTATTGCTCTGCTGAAAGATGTTTTCAATAACACAGAACACACCTCCTATTCCTTTTAGATTTTAATGGTTTCCTTGTTCGATGTTAGCAATTGTTTGAGTTCTCTACTTTCTTTCAACAATTGCCTAACTTGATGGAGAAAATTCACTATAGTTTCAAGTCCATCTTTATTCATAATTTTAATAAAAATAATCAATGCATGCTTTGCTTAAGTTGTATGTAATCATTGAGAATCTTTTTCAACCACCTCCAACACTCTCGCAATTCGGGTTTCGAATTTGCAAAATGATTTTATGGATGACACTATATTACAAGATCAACTATTGAATTAACGAACTTTTGTATTGAGGAATCTTTTATTAAACTTTCCAAACGTGTGATCTCTTGATTTAAACTTTTGTTTTCTTTCACTAGCAAGCTGTTTTCAATTAATTAATTTTGAAATTAAACTTCTTTTTCTTTTAATTGCACCTCAAATTCCTTTAATTTTTCTATTAAGTTATCCTTTTAATAAAGAGTTGGTTCAGATAACCTATTCATTAATATTTTTTAATGTGCTCTCATTTCGCTGATCATTTATTCTTTGAATTCTAATTATTTGGTGAGTTATTAAACTTGTTTTCTAAGCTCTTAAACCTCTTCCCCAACAAATTTTTCTGTAATTGGACTCACTTATTATTACTTAAGATACTAAGAATAGTATAGTTATGTCGAGGAATTGTGAGAAATTTAGCTTGTTTAACGATTCATTAAATTTTATTTAGGAATTTTAATAATATTAAAATATTTATTTAGGCTCTATAAAGAATCCAATCAATAATAAATACAAACTAAACTAACATAAATTCCCTTCAACTAAATTTATTTAAAACTTATGAGCCATTTTTTAGAATATTTATCTACTTTTCAGAATCCATTAAAATTGATTCATCTCAAGAAGCCATGATTATCTACTTTAATTGATCTATTTTCAGATTAAACCCAATTAAGAAGCTAAAACATAGATGGTTTACAAGTTATTTTACCTCAAAAATGACAATTTTCAGTCAAACTACATTCCAAAAATTGGTCAAGATATAGTCAGATACTACTTTACAAAATGAGACTTAATCCATAATTACTTAATTGGTTCCTAAAAAATATTAATACTTAAACATAATAATGTTAAAGGATTAAGGAAAGGTAAGATAAGAATAAATATCAATTTATAATGTAATTTCTTTATTTGATTCCATTTTTATCGCTTTGGGTAATTAATACATTAGCCTGAAGATGTGATTTACCTATTCCTCATTAATTAATTGCTATGATAAATAAAATTATGAATGATATTGAGTATTTTAATAAATTTTATCTTCTATAATTTTCTTTATACTATTTGATAATCATCAGTCTCTATGGTATTGAAAAATGAGTCTAAAAAGTCTTCAACGGTCTAATTTAAATGAAATTTGCTTTATGATTCTATTATTAGGATATTTTCAAACGATACTAGTTAGAATTCATCCTAAATTTTCAATTATTTTGGCTATGTAATGATAATTATGAAGAATAAATTAAATCGCATATCTATGAATTGAATAGACATTAATAAAATTTAAAATAAAATTACAGTACTGTGTTATATAGCATGAATCAATTAATTATAAAAAGTAGCATTTTTCAAATTCAAATTGGAAATGAATTTTTAATCTCCTCTTGCAAGAAATTTATTCAGTACCCCTGAAAAATAATCAATGGAACCTGAGTTGTGTAAGAAAGTGATCATTGATGATCAATTACAACAATTCAATAATTCTGGCAAAAAGCAATTCAAATTCTAGATTATGTAGAGCTATTTCAATAAATAATTAGACCTATCAAGACTTAAACGCCAATCAAATAAAAAAATCATCACTCGCATATTACTCCAAGTACTTCTGAGAACGATTGCATTGGAAGTTCTTTAGTTCATAGATTTTAAAATCAAATGACTCTAGATTAAATCTAATAGAGTCCTCCCAGCACTCCAAAAAATAAGGGAAATAAATCTCATAAAGAATTAACTGCTTAAAAATAGGGCACTGCCACTCCAAAAAAAAAGAAGGTAACATAATATTTTACTGAAAGAGTGCGATCAAAAGTATTCAGACAAGTGCATGGGCTATGGATATTGAATATCAGTCTGAAGAAGAAAGTCCTACCTTTGAGAAATCTAGATATTATAATGAATACACTTAATTGGCAGTAATAGGCAACGGAAATTTTGGTACTGTTTATAAATGCAGAAATAATATTGATAAACAAATATATGCGATAAAATGTGTTAAACTTCAAGGATGTGGTAAATCATATGATGCAGCAGAATCACTTAATGAAGCTTAGGCACTTGCGTATCTGACTGCCAAAGGAAGATGCAAAAATATAATAAGATATTATACTGCCTGGAATGAAAGGTGCTATAATTATTTATAAATGGAATACTGCAATTTCAATGTGACTTCCCTCTAGGTATTTTGCAATATCATTATTTAGGAATCTAAAAGAGAATTAAATTAAAGACTTGAAGAATTCGAAGTTAAAAAGATACTAAAAGATATTTTGAAAGGTTTGAGATTTCTTCATGAATAATCAATAACACATTTTGATGTCAAACCTGATAACATTTTATATAGCAAAGTTGAAGGCTGCTATAAATTGGCTGATTTAGGTCTTTCCAGACTAACCTAATTAAAAAAGGGAGAAGATATTAATGAAGGGGATTCTCGATATTTAGCTCCTGAAATTTTATCTAATGTATAATGTTTTACGATTTTAGCTTACAACTTAATCTGATTTAAGTAAATCGGATATATTCTCGCTAGGTGCTTCAATTTATGAAATTATGATTGGAGAGACTCTACCAGCATGTGGTGAAAGATGGTTGAAATTAAGATAAGGATTGACTGTCAATGATTTTGGATCAGGTATTTGATTATAGTAATTAGATTTCTATTCCATTAAGTTAAGAAGATTAATTTGCAAAATGATGAATCCTGATTCAATTTTTAGATTGAGTGCTAAGTCTTGTTTAGAAGATCCTTATTTGTTTGTTCCTAAAGAAAAATTCATACAGTGGGAGAAGATTAGAGGATATTAGTTAAGATAATAATTAGATGTTATTAAAATTATGGAAACCAAAAAAAGGTAAATGAGTGTTTGATATTTATTGAATTATAAATATAAATGAATTAAAATTAAAACTTTACAAGCAATCTGAATCTATTTCCTGAAATAGGAACACATGGATCAAGAGGAAAAGTAACAAATTAAGTTTAACTTAGTAATATGGTGGAAATAATATCACAATGAGAGGAACAGAAATTTTTGAAGGGCTTACAACTGGAAGACCATCAAAGAATATCATCTAAGCTCATTTTAAGGTCTTGAGATTTTATAGAAAAGTCTGTCGTCTTATTCCATTTTTATTAAGAATTCATGATATGGAAGTGACTTGCAATTCATAATAAGCAATGCTAAATGTAGCAAATGTAATCAGAAAAAGAGCTTATTTAAGAGATCCTGATGCAGTTGATAGATGGGTTAGTATTTATTTATGATATCAATAGGTTTATAGAGGATATGAATTACTCTACCAAGCTGAATGGCATATGCTAAATAGAGATCATTTATTCCAATACTTTTCAAATCAAAATAGATCAGATGCTGGATATTCATACTTAGAAAATTAAAAGCTCAAAGGAAAGAGTGAATTCTTAAAGGATTTCTATATAGGAAATAAAACATATGAATATTGAAATCATAAGTCTAATCAAAATATTAAAACAAGACTTAAGTTATGTTAAAACTATTATTGTTAATGCTCATATATTTCTTGATAAATTAAGTAATCGTTGCATATTTACTCTCTCTTGAATCAAAAGATCTTTATTTTCGTTTTATTAATATTATTGATTATAAATAATAGTATTAAATTATGCTATCCATAATATTAGATACTTTAGTGTTAACTATATATGATAAAGGAGATAGAGAATAAATTCTTTCATAAATTGAAGCAATTCAAGATCTTGTTGATTTGAAAAACACGAATTTAAATATTATAAATGTATAAGGGTAACCTCATTTGCAAGTAGTTTTTTAAATGTATTTAAGATTTTAGGTGAGTTATCAGATGTTGACAACACTTCCATATTTTTTGAACTCTTAATTTTGAGTCCATTGGAAAATGGAATAAGATGTAAGATTGTAAGACCGAAAGAAACTTAGTTAAATCCTTATTATGATTGTAAAGATATTAATTTAATGTAAGCAACCCTTGGATTTATAGATTTTAGTATATATATTGAGAGAACCGATAAATTGATTGATATCATCTCCAAGATGAAAGTATAATTTAAAAAAGAGCATCCGTATGAAAGAGTGAGAAAACCCTAAGAATCAGAGATGAATTCCTTTGCAAATAATGTTAATATCAATAATTCATGATTTTAGATTAAAGAGAACTGGAATGAATTAAATTCTATAAATGAAGCTCTGGTATTTGAACTAATACAAGAACTGAAAAAGAAAGCTTGTCTTAAGTCGATGATAATTGATGGATAAGAAATGGTAGATGAATTAATAAAGGAAACAGAGAGATTGAACTAATTTAAGAATTAAAACATAGATAAAATTGCAGATGAAAATAATATTTTATAATTTATTTCCACAACACCTCATTAAGATTAACTCATAGAATTAGATGCTAAAATCAAGGGCATTCGTGATACCTTAAGATTAATTTAGCATAATTTCTAAAACAATCATTTAAATTTTCTAGAATTAAACTAATTTACAAGGAATCTAGCTAGGGAAGAATTCGATGCACTGCTTCTATTAAAGAAATGTCTTAATTAATAATTAGAATGAAATAACTGAGTTAAATTTCATTATTATAAATTATAAAGAATCTTAAAAGCAAAAGGGATGAGTTTAAAATAGAATACAATATGATTGAATCTAATATTTTGAATGTAGATAGTTATCATCTTTCCTTCTAATGTTAAGGGTTAAAGGGCAAGCTAATTTCAACCTTTTTTAGGAAGTTCTTCAGTGGTCCAATACTGCATTTCGCATGATCTGCTATTACTTATGCCACTATTCCTCCTCTATCAGCAAAGATAATATCTCCACAATATTTAATAATCGTTCCAGCTATTACATTTTCATGTTCTCCTTAGATCAGATTTCTTTGGTTTATTTCCTTAAACATCTAAAGACAAAAGTTAATGAATTTTTCATTAAGTCCTATTGAACTTGAAATCTATTTAATAAATGAATGAACGATAGCCTCTAAATCATATGAACTGTGAATCTTTAGAAGAATTTTTTTGATTTGTTTTTCTGAGACCGAAGTTTTCGACAAAATCTCTTTTTATGTTACTGGAGCATTGATTTGTTTCAAAGCAGCGATGATGATTGCCACAGCAATAGCTTTATACTTTTTTTATTTTAAACCGTCAAGCAATTCAGGCTTTAAAAATGATATTCCTATTTTTAAAAGTTCTTAACTTAATCCCAGTTGAACAATCTGATTTGTAATTTCTTCTACAATAGCAGAAAATCTCTTTCTCGTAAAATATGATTCATTATTATCTTCGATAGATGTTTCAGACGTATTATCCATGGATAATGCAATAAGAGAGGATTCCTCAGATTTTGGAGGAGGGAGGAAATCAGGTGTATCAGTTCCTGCCCCAATAAGTCGGAACTTGGGTATAGGAGGTCTAGGTGGTCTATGTTCTGTTCTTTTTGGTATGTCCATTAGATATAAATTTTAATACAATTATTATTTATATTTCAAATAAATCTAATTTGTTCTAAAAAGAGGCAAAATTGATTATGACATAATCGTGAATAATATTACTTTAAAACATCAACCAACCATAAAATAATATTTAATAGATATGATCTTGTGATTTACATAATATTTTAACAAATAATCTGTGTCTATCATAAGATATCAGTAGAATTAACCTTTTGATTTTAAATTTCAGAATTAAATTAAAAGCAAATGATTCATTTAAAATATTAATTGATAATAATAAGTAAATTAGGTTGTTTATCCTTTAACCTAGATAATACCTTAATTAGTAGTAGCAGATGATTAATTATCAAACTAGGATAAAGAGATTTCAACTTTAGTGTATCATTTTTAAGGAAACCAATGATATACTCTAATTATAAAAAGGTAAATAGAGTATAAGTTTTGGAAAATAGATGACTTATTTTAGTTAAAATTACTTTTGATAGATTTAATTATGATATTGAATATATATTATATATATTTATCATTTGAACATTTAACATTTTTCAGAATCTCTCCTTCTGTAAAATAATAAGTAAGCTGCCTCACTTACAACATTGCTACTGGTAGTTCTAGCGTTGGAATCATTATAATCTATCCATTTGTTTAGAACACTATTAAAGGCATAGGCTGTATAATGCCCTCCTCCCAAACCACCATAGTGATTATCCACTCCATAAAGATCATATGTATAATTTTAATTATCTCCAGCTTATTTGGACAACACAAAATTATTTAAATTAAGTTCATGTGGAAATTAAACCATTGATGTTATTTTCTATGTTCCATTGCTAAAGTAAAAATTACCCAAATTAGATATTCTGTTTGTTTTAAATCTTTTAAGGTGAATAATTAATATCTATAAATAATATATCTAATTAAATTACTTAAGGAGCCTTGTAGATTTCCATTTTTTTGGATGCTTGAACGTGCTTTTTGCATTTATTGCAATACCATTCATCTCCTTTACCTAAGATCTCTTCTTTTGTAAAGGCTTTAAGACAATCATCCAAATCATATTCTCCCTTTCTTATCTAAGATTTTGTATCATTAGTTGTTAGTTCTTTACATCTTTGTAATTTTAGAATTTGAACTGTTTTAGTTAGGTACTCTGAAATAATAACTTCAATAGAGATATTGGAACCTGAAATATTGCTTAATGCATCATCCTAGAATAATACGAAAAAATACACTAAATTAGATTTCCTTTTTTTATTTATCAGATATATCTTTGAATCTTAGAGTAAATGGTTATAACTGATTCTATATTAATATTGCAAATTCTTGTATAGATTCCTCTAGATTTTTAGGTCTTGGGAGTGACAAAAATTGATCTTTTAATGGAAATTCTTGAGCAGTTAACTCCTTAACAGCAAAGGTTAAATGAATTCTAAATTTATAGTAGATTTATCCATAGAGTTGTTATGCAGTCGAATTTCTATCAATTACTACTTATCTAGGGAATGATAATATTTTATCCACTTCATAGATTTTGGTTGCTTTGGATACATAATAGAAGTCAACATTCATTTAATTTTATTTCATATTTTACATATTCGATTCAACCTCGTGAACAAATAATATTCCAATATGTTCGCTTATCCATTTGGCTCCTTTGTCATAGGTTACTCTGTCATAAATTTGATGTTCCTTAATGAGTAACATATTCATTCTTTTGTGATTGATATTCAATAGATTTTCCAATTATTTTAAAATGTCTAATCCTGTCATATCACTGCTTAATTACAAACTAATTTTAGCTGGCATAGTTTCGCTGTCATCATATATAAAGTACAAGGATGATGGAAAGGATGAGAAACTAGGAATGGGTAATGATAAACTCATGAAGGGATCAAAGGTCTTTGATATTCTGCTACAAATTGGACAAACCAAAGTTGATTTATATTGTCCAACCATGAGTTCTTAGATTTTGCTTTGATTTCTCAAAGTGTAATTGATCCAAAATTTCTCAGAAGCCTGTTGATCACTTTCATTTGTAATTTCTATATCCGTAACAATGGGCTTATTAAGAACTCTATTGAGATCTTCGTGCAATCCATCTAAGAGATATGACAAGAATTCATGGGAGTCCTGTTAACCATATCCATAGAATTGAGGTGCAAATTTTCCAATGACTTTTTTTAAATCGATAGCTGAAACACTGGAGTAATTGGCAAACCACATAGATTTCATTAATTCAGCATATGATGCTGCCAAAAATCCTTTGGTTCCCAATACGTTGTTGGGATTCAAATGTTATGCAAAATGATTATAAGCCATGTACTGTGTAAATTCATAGGTATTACTGAGACATTGAAGAGCAGCATTCATAAAACAAGTGTTACCCAAATTCTATAATCCTGTCATTCCTCTTCTGCTATCAGATAGGACTCTAGGAATGTTGCTAATGCCAAATTTAGCATAGAGTTCTGAAACATTTTATTCTTTTTATTGTAGAGCATTAATTTCAGCAGTTAATTGCCAACTTTTCCCTTGCTTGATTTCGCATATGAGGATGTCTTAGGTAGTTAAATTCAAATCATCTATTTTGACTTTTATGTCCAAATCCTTTCCCTTAATACTTTTGATGAAAGTCCCCTTCTATATCATAGACATCCAATCCGTTTGGCTTTATAGATCCTTAAACTTCCACCATTTGATTTCATTGCCAATACCTTTGATGACTCTAATTTTTCTAGTTAATTCTTATACTTATTCAAACCCATTTACTGATAAAGATGACTCCTCCAATTAATTTTCCAGAATCATGATTTCAACTACTCTGGGGATTAACTTAAAAATTAATCATAATGATTACATCTACAAGTATTCTGTCTTGCTCATCTTATTTTACAATGAGTCTTTTTACAGCAAAGGCGCCATAAATTTTTTCAAAGAATTTAAATACTTTTGCGCTTACATGGACAAAATCAACGCCTTCTCTCAAATCATTTCGTAACACGTAATTCAAATACTATTTTGACTAAGTCGGGTCAGGTAACAAATTCCATTTAATCTAAATTAGTCTCGAACTGTCAATTGGACCTGGTATCACTTCAGTCTCTTCGTTAATAGAATCCTCGTTCAGATTAAGCAGCTATCTCAATTTCGTTACATCCAAACCCATAATTGGATCCTCAATGACTATCGGATCTTCATTCTTAACATATAGCCTCCACTTCTAAAACCAAGCTGCTGGTATCAGATAACTGCATAAGCCATCTTAAGAGAAATAATCTAAATCCTTTTCTTCTTTCTCCAATAGCTAAAATTGCTCCCATTGATCCTCCTTTTACACCTCTTCCCTTTTTTAATTGAACATTCTGTCAAATCCTTAAAGTATGCATCTAACATAATTATTATTTATGCTCCTTAACTTTTCCAACTCTTACTTTGCAGCACTCAATTATCCTAAATCAATATATAGCCTAGCCAAATTCAGAATCAAATCACAATATCTTCCTGAATTCTCAAATTATGCCAGCTTTAAAATTGCTATTTACAAATCCTGTCTCTTAGTGCTCAGACTTAATATCCGATTTAGCACCTCTAAAGTTTCGAGTCTAGCACTTGGCAATTCATTCTCCAACATATCAGTCAATCCTTCAATTGCTTCCTGAAATTTTTGGCTATCCACTAATTCTTATATTTTTTCCATTAATTAAGAATAATTTATATGCAATCCCTCAAAATTACAATCAATTTATCATATCTCGTAATTTATTAGCATCCCTCAATTTTTGATATACAATACTTATCTTCAATTAAAAACCTGGATTGCACTTTTCCCATTAATTTATAACACTTTATAATCCGTATACTATAGAAAACATATTATTCAAATACCAAGGATTTTAATGATCTATCCATAATGATCAAAAAATTAATTACTTCGCAGTCGTTGCTAATAAATTACCCTTAATCTACTCTACTAACATTGTTATGAAGATAATCAATATCTTTTGAAAATTAGTTATAAAAATTGAGTCCTTGGATAATTACTTGTATATAAAAATGGGATACCAATTACAATAATTTTTATAAGAAATTATGCATAACTGTATATTTACTTTACAGGATTTCAAAAAAAATCAAAGAAATAAGCATTTAAAAAAATGAAATATGTTGAGATTTATTATTATTCTTCAAGGTTTAAAGATTTCTCATTAATATCATATTATTTAATTTATCAAATTATTAAGGATTCGTAATTTTCAATCTTTGATATATTCTTACTTATTATCCTATTATTTAATAATTATTTACTTATTGGTTTATTTTCATATCTATATAAATTTAAATATCATATGATAAAGGAATTAATCTTTCTATACCAATGTTCCTTGAAATAATATATTTATGACATCTTAGCTCTATTTTTATAATTTGAATGCTAAACACTCTCAAACAATTCAAATAGGTCCATTCACTGATACTTAATTTTTGATTGAGAAATTGCGGACAAATGGTAATATATTATGATCGTATGTATAAGATTATATAAAGTTCAAAATTTAACTTAATGCCTATTCACAATTAAGTGCATTTAATTGATTTAAATAATTAATAGTATTATTTTCAAACTAGGAATGTAGATTATTAATCTTCCTTTCATCAAAAGATATATTATGATCTATTGATTTGTAATTCATTAAAAAAGCTTCTAATTCCATTCCTATATGATAAAATCGCTAAATTTATATATATAAAATAATAGCTAAATAATGATTAAATGAGACATTAAAGATACAATCACATAAAATGATGAATATTGAGAATATGGAAAAGTATTAAATATAATGAAATACATTTTTGAAAATTCTTTTAATTTAAGATTTGAAGTTTTATTATAAATTACAACTATCAAGAGCTTTCATATGATTCAATAACATCATAGTACAAACTACTTAAGAAGAATAATTAAGATGAGTAGCAGATATATTATCAATAGATTTTTACAAACTTATAGGATATATGTGCAATGATTTATCGATATGGGTGCAATAATAATTAAATTGGGGAGAATAACTTGATATAATACGTTTTACTTAAATAATAGGAATTATATCATATAAAATAAATTAAATTTTTTACTATTTTAAATTCAAATACAAAGAATATATATTAAACCCACAAACAAATAAAATAATTTAGTAGGTGGATTACTAGATTTAAAAAATCAGTAAAATTGTTTAGGAAAATAATAATAATAAATGTCTAAGTTGATTTAGGTACGAAAGAATGGAATAATTATTTTCATTCTTCTGGTAATAGTTGTTAATATTCTAATTTGATATTGATTATATGTTTAAGTGCTAAATAATATTTTGAATTGTATTTAATAACGTGATTAAGTATTTTAGTTATAAACTTTTTGTTTTAAGTAATTAATTTCAAAGATTAGATTTGATGAAAGCGTGACAACCCTAATATTTGATATCTTGTTATTTCAGGGATCTGTCTATAAGGTCATTATGTTAATATAATATTTAATGGGTTGTCATATAGATTAGGGACATGTTGTTATTTAAATATAAATATAAATTTTATGAGATCAGAATGCAAGTGATAAATATTGTTTTGTCTAATGGTAAATTTGAAATTATTAGACGACTTTCATTAATAAATTTAAGGTTTTAGAATTAATTAAATAAGATGATGAAAAAAGTCTATACGCTTCCAACACCAAGGGAGTAGAAGTCAATAATTCAACAGAAGAGTTAATAGGATATAATCATGTAATGTACAATTGTATTTCCTTAGAAAGTAGGGTTAATTTGGGTATATTCCTGATTAAACTACAAAGAAGGAATAGTCATCAAAGCCTTCCCGTCCATACTTAATGTTTAAACCTTAATTGGTGGAAGAAGTGGATGAGAACAACATGAAAAAGATGAAATTATCTTTCCATAACTCAATAACCGACCTATAAACTTTTGAAGAATTAGCAAAGGAATAAAAACCAAGAGAATCCACTCCGAATTTAAACCAAACTCCGACAGAAAAGTCTAAGCCTTTTGTTAGGTAGCTATTATTTATAAAGATAGTAGAAAGTCTATGAAACACTTAACTCAGCTCTGATGAATATAAAATTTGTGAAATTATATATATATATGACTTATTTAAGTCATTTAATATTGATTTTTACATATCTACATTTTTTTTATTTAAAAAAATTTACCTATATGAAACACAATTAACAACTTCCTAATGCTCACTTGAGGAAACATTGGACCCGATTCGTAAAGACATTTTATAATCAACCAGCAGCTAAGAGAAGAAGACAATTGAGAAGAAGAGCATAAGCTTTATGTATGTGTAAATCCCCTAATAATAGCTGCATCTCCCAGACCAGTCGAGCTTCTTCGTCCAGTTGTGAGAGGTCAAACAATTAAGTACAACAACGTCTAAAAACTTGGAAGAGGATTCTCATTGATTGAATTAAAGGAAGCAGGACTCAATGCAGCATTTGCCCGAACAATTGGAATTGCCGTTGATCACAGAAGAAGAAACTTGAACTAAGAAGAATTGAATAGTAATGTTAAGAGAATAAAGGCATACCTCTCAAAATTGGTCCTTTACCCAAGAGTTGCAGGCAAACCAAAGAATGGAGTTGTTAAGGATTCTGCAAATGAAGTTGTTGCTCACCCAGTAGCTTAAAATACCAATCCAGAGGTAAGAGTTCAGCTATATCAAAGGTCATCACATTCTAAAGAACACCAAAAAGAGAAAAGGCCACAGTTATTTCAAAAGAATTAAGAGCAAAGAATGTTTACAGGAGATTAAGATAGGAATGGTACAACGCAAAGTTTGTTGGCGTAAAAGAGAAGAGAAAGCAAGCCAAGGAAACAAAAAAATGACGCATATAGTATAATACAATATATACAATTAATTTATTAACTTATAAAAAAGCTAAGGACTATGTCAAACAAAAAGTAATTCACTGGTGGTAAAACATCGAGATCAAATAGTAAACAATCTACTAGCAATCCAATGTCAGTGAGAAAACGATTTTCATCTTTATGTTCACCGTAATTTATGTGATTTTGTATGTTGAATAGGCCCAACAACTAGAAATCCACTCCTTGCGTGTTTTGTTAAAAGTTCAAAAACTGCAAAGAAGAATCGTATGCTCCACTTTTAAATAAAGCGTTATTTGCTAAATACTCATCTTCATAAAACTACTATTATTCAAAGGACATCAACGATATAATAGAAGAGGAGTCAACTCCTGCAGTTGTATTCTATAGAGATTTGGAAAGTATGATAGAAGAGGAGGAGTATTTGAAAAGGTAAGTATGCTACTATAAAGTTTAGATCATATGCAAAAAAAGAGGCAACACAAAAGGTCAAGGCATTGTAGGAGTACTACAAGTATCACAAGGATATCCCTCGCTTATTCATGCAAAATGTCTATTTAACCATAAATAAGTTCCATGAAAAAAAGCGGAGATTAGAATATGCGAATATTAAGAGGAAGTTGAACATTCCAGACGAGGATGTAGTAATACAATCACTAAATCTAGTAACCATCCAAAAAGAAAGAGAAGAAGAAATAAAAGCATAGTGATGAAGATCTAACAATAGGATAGTTGAAATATCTATTGAAAGATTTAAAATTGGACACTAATTCCTATCTCCAAAAAAAAGCGGATATCTCTAGTAGTGTCCAATTGAGAGAATTCATTTAGTAAGTCGGATAAAAGTATGATTGTCTTGGATAAATCTCAGGATTATTGTCTATTGATTAAAGCAATAGTTTTCTCCTAAGATCATAGGATCTCTCGACAATCACTAAAAATCTAAAGTCTAACTACATGACTAATCTTAAACCTAAGGTTAACAAAAGCTCTTAATAGCAGAATTTCGATTCAAAAACCACTCATCAAGTCAGTTGTTAAGGCAGTTTCGATAAAATCAATATTAACCGTTTGCAGTTCAACCAGGGAGAGGTGTCTTCCTTAAAAGCGGAGAGTTCTCTTAAAGCTGGGGAGTAGACAAAAAGATCCAATTAAGAACAATCTCCCTTAAGAAGTTCATAATAATCGCAATTAATGTAGAAAGTGTACTCACAAATTGAAGGGTTTGCCAACTTTGTTTAATAATAACAAAATATGCAAAAGCAATAAAAAGCTAACAATTGTTAGAAATCTAACTCTCAAAGAAAAGTGAGTAGCAATTTCAATGCAACAGAATGTTAATTTAGACTACCAAGTAGACAAAATTCAACATAAAAGTAATCAGCTGATTTGTTATCTTATTAAGTGAATTTCTTGTAATTATTATTGATAATCCATTAATAGAAGAACCAGAGTAGCCTCATAACTTCAAAAACACGAAGATGATAATAAAAGTATCACAAACATATTAATTAGGTAAACAACCTTTGGCCACTGATAGAGTCCAGAGACAGAGTGTGTATACCATTGGGGAATAGACCTTGTAGAAGACAGCATCCAAAAACATGTATCATTTAATGTAAACATTTTTGAAGATAAAAATTACCATAAAAGTTCACTTAGTATGCCCTGTCCACTTTGAGGGGACTGCAGGTCAAAAATTCTGATCAAAAAAAGAAATCCACCTTGATTTCTAATAATAATTTGCAAGCTCCCATTCTTAATGCACAATTATTGCACTACAGGACTAAATCTCAAGATAATGTAGGAAATTACAAAGCGTCTCCACCGAAATAACCTCAAAAACACGATAATTCAAAGGATCCATTAAGGATAACCAACAATATTTGCGTGTAAGGTTCAACAAAGAAGGGAGGTGGTGTATACAATATTAACTAAAACAATATAGTTAATATTTATATTGAGGATCTGAAATCATCTACAAAGTTAAAATAGGGAGGCTCTTAAACTGCTCGAATCAATAGTCCCTTAAAAAGTAATCCCAAAGGAATCTTCGAAGTCTACAACACGCAAAGATCAAATTTAAGTCCTGTAAGTAAAAAAATGGCTTGATATAATTATATATGTTATTGCTATCATTTTTTTGGATATTATATCATAATTATTTAAATGTGCTAAATTTATGAGGATTAAATGCCGTAGAGCATTTAGCCATAGTAACTGATTATCTAGAAATAGCATCAGTCATATAGAAGTTCTAATTATAAATGGTATAATTTACATCGATAAGATCCCTGAAGGGAGTGGCTGAAATGGTTTGTTTGGATGATTCAGGCTTTAAAGCAACCTATCCCAAAACGCTAGACTCAATGTAGTCATATTTCAATAGATGGGGAGCCAATTCAGCAATTCTATATCTAACCTATATAAATATATAGGAAAGGGCTTACTTCCTCTAAACTATCATAAGGTAAGGCACATCCACACTCCTCGGATAGAGCTCTCAAGATTTCCCAATCTGATTTTGCTCCTGATGGAGGGAGTGCTACCAATTTGGTGGTTTAGACTCTTCCTTCAGTTGAAACCTTGTTTAATACATAATATGGATTACATATGTGCCATTCTTTTCAGTATATGTAGCACCTGGCAATATGAGATCAGCATAATAAGCTCCTTCATCTCCGTGACTACCTATGTAAATGACAAAAGCATCTTTAGGAATATCTTAAGCATTCAAATTATTATCAACTCCCAATAGAATGACAACCTTTGGTGGTACACTGCTTCTTCTAGCTGTAATACCTAATTCAAGAGCATTAATTCTTCCAACATCTTTATGTAATAGGTTGAATCCATTCCATCCTTATTGTGCATTGATCACTGGTGAATTTTGTGCAATCTTTTTTAATGCATTGTGAATGGCATTTCCATCAACTCTTTCTAAGACACCTGCTCCTGTTAAAATCATGGGCAATTTAGCAGATTTGAGTCTGGCAGCAAATGGATGAGTACCATTAGCAATTTCATCAAGAATTGAAGCATTATTTCCAAGATGGACATAATTATATGTTAAATCATTTGCTGGTCCAATTAAAAATACCTTTAAGTTGTTTTTTCTAGTAGCCCTTAAGATTCTTGAATTCAACAATGGGGATTCAATTTTTGGATTTGTACCAACTAATAAAAGAACATCGGCTTCCTCAATTCCTGTGATTCTAGAATTGAATAAATAATTGGCTCTAAAGTCTGCATCCAATTAGGGGACACCAGTTCCTCTAATTTCAAAATTGTCACTATCAAATCTATTCAATAAATCCTTCAAAGCAACTATTGATTCGCAATCAGCAAATTCTCCAATAACTCCAACAATTTCTTCTCCTTTAACAGATTACAACTTTTTAGCTGCTTATTAAATGGCATCTGGCCAATATAAATCTGCGAAATTGCCTTGAGCATCCCTTGCCAATGGTAGTGTTAATCTTTATTTTTTCAATCCATCAAAGGCTTATCTTGATTTATCATTTAACCATTCTTCATTGACTTCCTCGTGAATTCTTGGTAAAACTCTCATAATTTCAGCTCCTCTGGTGTCAATTTGAATAAGGGGTATAATAGTATCAAAAACATCAACAGAATCATATGATTTTAATTCCCAAGGTCTGGATGTGAATGCATATGGTCCATTGGTTAAAGCACCAACTGGACAGATGTCAGCAAGATTTCCTTGTAATTCACTAGTGATCATTTTGTCAATGTATGTACCAATTTCAGTATTCCTTCCTCTTCCACTAGTTCCTAATTCAGTTACACCAGCATATTCATCTGAAAATCTTATACATCTTGTGCAATGAATGCATCTGTTCATACTCGTGGCTACAAGAGGACCAAAATTCTTATCCTCCACAGCTCTCTTGTATTCGTTATGTCTGCTATCTCCATAACTAGATATTGAATATTAAGAAGATACCCATATTGCTCTGAAATATCTTGCAAATCACATTCTCCTCCTTGATCGCAGATGGGACAATCTAATGGGTGATTTGCTAACATGAATTCCATGACACCTCCTCTTGCTATTCTAGTCTTTTCACTTTTTGTGAGGATTCTCATTCCAGGTGCTACTTATGCTGCACAAGCTGCCACCTTTTAGAATATTCATTTAATTATACAGGTTTTGGTGACTTTTCAACTTCGACTAGACACATTCTACAATTTCCTGCTACTGCTAATCTTTCATGATAACAGAATCTGGGAATAATCACACCTGCTGAATAACATGCTTGAAATATTGTTGCTGATGGATCAACCTATAAAGGATCAAACACACATTTCTACTTTGTGGGGAACGTCATCTATAAATATTTCTATGAGATTCTATTGTGTTGAGAAAGCTTGGAATTGTTTTCCCAATAATTGTGATGCTTTCTTCAATGAGAATCTAATCATTTTTATTTATATATATCAGATATATTAAAATCATTACTATTGTTAATTCGTGTTCATTTGAAATATTTAATCAAGATTGGGAAATTTAAATTATGTAATAATAATAATAATAAATGGCTTAAGAAAAGGAGATCGAGATAAAAGAGGAAAAAGAATAAACTCATGAACATCACCATGATCATGATCACGATCATGCACATGATCATGACCATTCAGATTCTGATGATGGTCACAATCAAAAAGGAGGAGATGACAAAGACAAGAAGGCCAATAGAGGAGAAAAAAAATTCAAAAAGGCTATGCTTAAATTGGGAATGAAACCAGTCGCTGGAATCAATAGAGTCACAATCAAAAGAGGAAAATAATTCCTTCTCTATATTGATAACCCAGAGGTCTTAAAATCAGCCAATGTTGATAATTCCTACATTGTGATTGGTGAAGCCAAAGTGCATGATCCAACTGGCTAAATTGGCAAAAAAGAAGCCGAAAATTTAGCTCAATAAGTGTAATATTCAAATTTATATCATTTAGTCCTAAATAAGAAGAAATCAAGGAACCAAAAGCTTCTGAAACTACAGAGCAAGTAAGTGACGAAGGTATTCCACCTGAATCCATCAAAATGGTCATGGAGCACTGTAAATGTGATAGAAGTAAAGCTGTCGAAGCACTCAGAAAATCAGACAATGACACAGTTCAAGCAATTCTCACCTTAACTGGATGATCATTCATTATTAATGTATAAGTATAATAAATATATATAAATATTTATCTATTTTCACATATTAATTATTCTACAATATTTATACTAAGAATATTTAGTATATAATGAATTAAATACAGTCTATCTTGTTTGAAATTCTGATTGACAGGATTAAAGCACTTTAACTATTGCATGCAATTTATTCTCATTACAATTGCTAATGATTTCTAATTCTTCAGGCCATATTGGATTGTATTTCTTTTATTTCCTAATCAGCCAAAATGAAGCTGCAGCTAATTGGCTGCTGCTATGAGTTTAAGGTTGTAGTAATAAATATATTTCAATTAACAATTGACAATAGAAGAAATGTTTCAAATTTAAAGGGCATATATTTTAATATCTACTTAAAAAATATATTATGGTTGGAGTAGTTAGGTTAAAGTTAAGCTGTTTCAATATTAATGATTCAGTGTATAAAATTTATTCTTTTGTATATGTTTTATCTGTAATGTAAGCTAAATCCTTTGCCATCAGTTAATGAACTTCCTCCACTTTACTTGCTATAAATAGTGCTGAAACTCCGATAAGCTATAATATGTTTTTTGAAACTGGAGTTGTCAACATATATCTATCAACCAAACTTATTGTCAAATACAGGGTTTCTTATTTCAATCTGAACTTTGCTGTCACATCAATTATCCACTCTATCAAAATGCTTCTCATTTTTTGAGTTATTTAAGGTTGATGATGGAAGTACTGTTACACACTAAATTAGTATGATAATTCAATGGATTTCAAGTATTCTTAGATATCGTAGGCATACACACTGCAATATTGAGGTTTGCTTGAATAAACCATATCAATATTTTCAATAAATTGCTTGTTCTATTCATCTATTAGCAACTATTTCACATCGCAAAATCTCACAGTTTAAATTGTTTGATTTCTGCTTGAGCATCTGGATGACTTCTATCTGTGAGTGACTGAATCGCCACTACTGTGTTAACTACTTGTTCTTTTCTTTATTGATACTTAGTACCAAACATTAGTACTATTGATCTCTCTTTAAGATTTATGTCTCATTGAAGTATTAGTTGATTCAGCTTTCTTTTTCAATTGTGATAAGTTCAATCTTGTTTAAGGTCTATAATAAAGATTAGTTAGCTCTTATCCAAACTTTCTGGATGGAAAGTGCTAAATTAACTAAAATATATACGTTAATTAGTTCCATTTTGCTGTTAATAATAAAAATTATGAGATGCACAAATTTATTTATAATAAAAATGTCTAAATAAGAGAAAGAAAAATAAATAGCAATAGCCCTCAATTTCATAAATACTCCCTATCTAAAAAGGTGTCAAGATCTGAATTAGAAAAATTCTTAAGCAAAATGGTATACTCCTATTTGAATTAGGTTTGATAGATACGGAAATTAGAGAGCCTTTTTACAAAGCTAAAGAATAAAAGGAGGCGAAGGAAGACTATAAAGAAAAGATTTAGTTACTAAATTACACAAGCTTGGAGGAGTTCCATAGTAAAACTAGATGATAGAAAAATTCAGAGGATAAAAAGAAATTTTAGAATAAACAATAAAATATTGAATTTAATATCAATAAGAAATAGAGGGTTCACTACTATCTTAGAATAGATTCTTAACTTGAATAACCTGCAAATCCTGACCGTTTCGAATAACAAATCTAAATAATACCATAAAGCATAAACATAGAGAATTTAACTAAATTGAGAGGATTTCATGCATAATGTTGAGATACTCTTGAGGACCCACATGGAGTACTAAAATAACATAATCCTGAGACAATATTCTAATAAGGAATATTTGAAGAATGAAATTAATAATGATTTTACATAAATAATAATAACTCATTCAATGATTTCGTCAACATAAGTATTGTTAGCTAATTTGGTTTCTAAAGAAGTGCTTTTTATGACCATTTTTTAGACCTTCTTATCTACATTAGCTTTTGAATAGTTTTCTAAGACTTTCTTTCCATCATCAAAGAACTTTCTAACCATCTGGCAATAATCATCCAATTCATTTTTATTCAATTACTATTTTCTATAATAGTATTCAAACATAGACAATACATTATCTAGTATGATATTCATAGGTTGATTCTTTCTTTTCATAGAAGCTCTGACTTAATCTATTCTATAAATTTATTTTGATGATGGTGACAATTCACCAACCTTTTCTTCAAGTTACCCAATTTGAGGTAAGGTTCCTAAATGTTTTAAAATCTACTTAGTAATTTCTCTTTCTGATAGTTTGTTAGGAAACTTCCTTGCAAATCTCTCCAATTATTAAATTAGATCTTGATTTGTGCTTCTATTGACAGGTCTGTTCTTCTTAGGTTGCTAGCCACAAGTTCTCTTGGTTAATTCTTATTATTCCTCCACCAATTAAGAAGAATGAGCTTAAGACCATTATTGATCAGGGGTAAAGTTGGTTAATGTGTATAGTAGATGTTTAATGTCTTTATGAACTTCATCAGTTCTGAGAGGGGCGAAGTAATAGAATAAAATTCTGTATATGGATGCGAAATTGCTTTAGACATTATAATTTAAAAGAGCTGGGCCAGATATGATACACTCAAAGTTAGTGTGAGCCAAAGTCTTAGCTAGTTCTGGATTAATGTCAGCCCTAGACAATTCATGAGCAAATCTTTAATAGTTTTTAGCCATAAAGATTTGAAGTTCTTGTAGTAACACATTGAAATAAATAGTAGTAGCCCCATTCTTCACTCTTTTCTTACTTAAATAATACAATTGATCCAGGATAAAATGATAAGGCTCTTTCTTCTATTTTTCATATTGTTCTAATAAGTATTTCTTATAATAAGCTCTTTCTAAATAACCGTTATCAATTCTAACTAACACATTCGACTGATGATGTTTAATGATTGAGGATATCTCTTCATCATACTTTTTATAGATCTCCTCTATTTTCTTTTCCATCTCTCCTGAAAAGTTGATATCAGTAAATCTTTTGTAATGAATTATTATGGTCTTTAGTATATAATTCTTTGGTGTATTCAAAAAGATAACCTTCTTTAACTCATGCTTCAAAGTGGTCATTATCAAGAATTTCGATTGATTGCAATTCGTAAACAACAGTAATTTTATAAGCTTTGATATCATGTAACTGCAGTCATATTAATTCTATGAATTGTCATAGCCTTAAAGGATGCTAACCAATAATGCTATTAGTTCATTATGAAATCCTAAGGTTGAGGCAGTATTAAGCCTTCTAAGATTTTTTAAGAGAGCTACTATTACATCATAATCATCAAAATTGTTGAATTTCAAATACTTAAGACTGTTGTCATTTTGGTTAAAGAAAAACCTATAAGTTATTTTCTCAGCCAATTTTAAATAAGCCTGTAACTCTGCCATATCCTCAAAATCACAATTTTCTTCCAACCTTTTTATTGAACTCTTGTTAACCATTTCTCTAAGCAATTGCAATAATTGAACAATGATATTACTCTCCAGATGAGCATACGAATTTTCAATAATCAACACGATTGTTCTGACAACTCTTTCTCTAATTTCTAACTTTTTAATGTTTCTTAAAACACAAGCTATTTAATTCATGTCCTTCTCTTTCAACACTTAACACATAACTACAAGTTCCTTTTGAATTTAATATTCAACCTCTTTAACAGTCAAACCAACTGGATCCCACTTGATCCATTAAGGAGGCTCTTTTTGTATCTCTTCTGAGTATGACTTAATTGTTTGTTCCCTACCAGTATTAATATTCACTCCTGATTTCAGAACAGCCTCTCCTAAAATACCATGAATCATTGGAGTTTTGACTTGATTATTATTGTCATTTTCTATTTCGATCTTTCCAGTTTGTTCCTCTTAAATATAAGCCTGAGCATTAATTTCCAAATGCCTCTTAGGAATATTGTATTTTTTCAATTTTTATGTACAATTAATGTCTATCTTAGTCCATAACTTTGGAGGTATCTTTATCTCAGTATTCTCGATTTCAAGTTTCAATTCATTTGTTTCTGAAACTTAAATACGCACCCATCCTGAAAAATGTAAAGGCATTGACAATTCTTCAGGTATTAATCCACTTGCTTAGATTTAATAGTCTCTTCTTTTAAAATCTTTGATTGTTGAAGATGAGTGTGGTTTCTTACTCTAATCATAAGGTTATTCTTTTTATTATTCTTCGAAATCCTTGAACGCTTTTTAAATTGATTTTTATGTCTACTTAATCTTTTCTTAAAATTAGAGAAACTAATAAATAATGTCAGATTTAATGTCCAATGCCTTGGCTCCTTGTATATAATTATTAGTATACACATGTACCCAATGACCTATAAGAGGAGACTAAGTGATATTCAAATTTAGTTTATGATCTCTTTCATAATCATAAGAAACCTTGAAATGCCAAGCTCCAGCAGACTTGATAAACATTTTTAAGAAAGATTTCCCTTTGGACACTGAGAAAACCTTTTTCATACTCATGAATATTTTGTCAGTACTTAAAGGTGCAGGAATACTCCCTTTCAGATCTTAATAGAATCTATTTAATATCTCCTTTATAAAAACATCTGGCTGATGTGTCATTCTCGCAAGCATAGTTATAACCATTCGAGTTTTTAATTGGTATTCTAATGATTCTAATAAGAATCTTTATTCAAACTAGGTTTGATCCAATTTAACATCCTGACCATTTTTAATTTATTCTAATAACTTTTAATGCAATTATGCATAATCCTCAGTCCAAGTAGATTAGAATGTGAAACCAAGTTCAATCCATCTATCTGACAATTTAACTGAGGGAGCCAAGAAAAATTTGAGAGACAGAGCATTCAACTAAAGATTTAGACATCTATAGAATTCATCTTAAGTATGTTTGCAAGGTAAAGACTCAGGAAGTTGAGATTCATCGAATACTAAAATATTGCGAAAGGGGTAAAAGGAAAGATATCCATGTTTTTGTACATTAGGCAAGATGAGCACATTCAAAGATCTAAAAAACTCAACTCCAGATCCTATGGATAATATAGTCCTGGCTTTTTAAAGTAGAGCATCTCTAAACCAAAATCGATCAACTGACTCGAATATCTTCCTAGCAGTTTCAGATTCAAATAAGTAGGATTTGTTTTCATTCATATGGAAAATATTTAATCGGAATTCGTCATGATTTGCATAATGATGTTAGAACTCTCCTATGAATATTCCCAAATCATCAGGGTTTATGAATTCATCTACATTAAACACATATCCAACTAAATCATTCCCATCAATCTCCACTATTTCTTACAATTTTCCAGAAGCCACAACGTAATAGGAGGATGGCACTGTGATTATGATCTTAGAATAATGCAACAAGTCCTTTTCCTCATGACAATATGGAGGATATCCTATTTATATAAATCATATAGTCTACGTTATTATTTATGATGAGGAGTTGGAATCCAGTTCCTCGAATTATGCAACCCTTTTTCTGTGATCAAAAATTTATTGTCCAAATTATTGATAAATCTCAAACCAGATATAGGTCTCGATATTACATAGCTTATCTGCAATTTAAATACAATCTAGTCTTCGAGTGATTTAATATAGTCATAATCACAACTTTCCAATTTCTCTGGAGCAAATTGAAATAATAGAGTAATTTATTAACAATCATCCTAAATTTTGTTCAGAAGAGCATTCATCGTCATATAAGAGCATGGCGATTTAAAAGGCTTCTATGATTTCAAGAGATTAGATTATTTTTCGTTTGAATTAAATTATTACTTCACCAACTTGATTACTTAAGGGTATTTCACAGAAGGAATGTAAGTGATATTCTTTATTTCATATTGACGTCCATATAGAATGAATTCCATTGTTTAATTAAGGTCAACCTATTTATCCTTTGAATCAGAAAATCCAATTGTGAGTTCATAAGACGCCAAGCAATCAATCTCGCACTTTTACATATTGGTCGTCAATCTAACAGACGATGATTTAAGCTGAATGCAAGGGATTGCAAGCTAAACTTCAGATAGTACATCACCTTGTAGCATTTCTAATAATAATTTTAATTAAATATTTATAACTAATTAAAATTTTCTTTATTTTATTTTAGCACTTTTTATAACACCAATCCCTTATAAATTTTACATTTCTTAATCTCCCAGTTATTGGCTTTTGTTGCTCAAAATGATAATCCAGCATAAGTAGTGTATTTTATTTAGAAGTTGAGATCCAAACTTAGTTGTATTACTCCCCAGAGAGCATTTGACAAAACTTAATACTCATCGTTATCTCATTTTGTGACTTAAATTGAAATTAAGAAATTAATAGTATAGTCTTTAAATCGGATGGTTTTAATATATTAAGTTAAGATTAAAAATTTAATCCCTAATCGTTATTTTTCTAGACAATATTTACAATTTCTGGTATTATTGTTATTTATCAATAAACTTATAAATGTTTGATTAAGGATAATTTAACTATGTTTATTTATTATTTTCAACCTTTTAGGGGTTTGTATTAGATTAATTCCTTTGGATCTATGTACATAATTATTTTATATTTTTTATTACTATAAGGGGAAAATTCATAATCAAATCCTAACTTATTTGGATTGATATTAATGAGAAAGTTGAGTAATAATAAATATTAAATTAAATGGCTGGATTACAATAAAAGATCTTCAATAATTAATTTGTTGTAAAAAAAAGGATTTCTTCAGGTTCATTCGGTGTAGTGTACCAGGGATTTGATTTACACTCATAAGAGCTTGTGGCAATTAAGGTTGAAAAGTTAGAGGTGGATGAATTATTAAGTTTAGATAGAGAGGTTGAGTAATAGTTATTGATGTAGATTTAAATACTGAGATCAGTTTAAGGAGTGCCCTAAGTTCCTAGACTCAAATGGGCTGGAAAAGACTAGGGAAATAATGTGATGGTAATTCAGCTTTTGGGTAGAGATCTAACACATTATATGAGATAGAGAAAAAGACTTAGTTTGCCTTGTGTTTTGGGTATCGCAGATTAGTTACTGACAATACTCGAAAACGTTCACCATAAGTAAATTTTCTATCAAATCCAGGGGTGTGATTCACAGAGATTTGAAGCCAGAAAATGTATTGGTGGGAAAGGATAAAGAGAAAAACTAATTATATTTGGTCGACTTTGGGATTGCAAAATAATTTAAAGATAAAGATGATAAACATATGTATAAAAGTAATTTAACCTTAGTCCATTCAAAGATAACAAGCCATTCTTTGGGACTTCAAGATATGCAAGTATAGCAGCTCATAAAGGACATGAATTATCAAGAAAAGATGATCTGGAATCACTAGGTTATATGTTAATGTAATATTGATACAATAAAGAGATTTTTATTGAAGGGAAGTTTGCCGTGGTAAAATGTTAGTCATAAAAATGAAGAAGAAAAGGTTAAAATAGTTGGTTTAATGAAAATGAGGATTTCTTCTCAAGAATTATGCTAAGATCTGCCTATTGAATTTATGAGATTTATAGACTTAGTGAAAAAGATGAGTTATAGAGAGAAACCAGGCTATAAGTAATGCAATTATTTAATAAATTATTAGATATTTCCAATAACTGTTTCGAAGAGTGGCCATCTAATAATAGGTTGAGTATAGATTTGATTGGTTAGATGAAAAAAACTAAGAGAAAAAATCTAGTTCAGTTTCTCCGAAAAAGCAGTAATCTATTAAAATTATGGATCAACCACATTTGATATCCTAAGTCTACTCCCCAATGAAGAAAAAGTAGAGCGAAGAATTTGATGATACTGGACCATCAAAGAGAGAGTCTAATGGGAGATTGTCAATAGCTAACAACTCTTATAATCTTGTACCTTGTGATAGCAGATAAAATTTAAGGCACAAAAGCACAAGTTCATTTAATGAGTCAAATCAACAATACAGTGACATTCAACCAGAAGTCAGTTGTATGATTGCATATCAAAGAAATGTGAGATTTGGATCATTTCATAATGAACTCAATACTCCAAAATAAGCAGAAAGAAGTACTTCTGCACAAAATAAGATTAGAGTTACACATAAATTAAGTTTGGATGTCAAACCTAATTGTTATAACTCTATCGTAGAATTGCAATTTGAATTGATGAATAATCCATCCATTATGGATTTTACTGAGAAGAGCTAAAATCAAATGAATGAAGATGAAAGTCCTTGTCTCGAGGATAAATGTAGCAGCTTAAAAAAGGCTTCTATTGAAAAGTATAGATCCCCTCATAAATTAATAGTTATTTTAAAAACCCAATACAACTTTTTAGAATAAGTTACAAAGAGAAAACAAGAGTTAAAAATAATTGAATAAACTTTATATTTATTATTTAATGAATCAACCCTCATAGTATGGCTATGCATACCCACCTAATGTGCTTCTCTTCCATGATCTATTGTAATGAGCAACAGCATCTAACAAGTGAGTTGGTCCCCATACGACAACAGAAATATCCTATTTTTTATTTAAACAGTATGATTACCTTATCCCAGAAGTGTCTTGTAGCAACTCTAGTCAAATGACCAGCATCAAGAGCAGAGATTCTTCTAGCAAATTCACTTCTTGGCACTCTTCTTCCCCAATAGCTAAATCTTACTGGAATATTGATACAAAACTTATTAAGCAATTTCTCTTGATTATTTGGCTGAACTTTCTTAACTCAATAATTCATTAAACACTTTAGCTCTAGCTCTGAAAACTTCAACTTATCCTACAGATGAAGCATAATCAGATAGAACCATTTGACTGACATATGCCATTTAGGTTGCAAAGACTTCATTACCAATCAAATAATTTCCAAAAAGACCTGTGTCTGAATATGCATAATAAACGCATCTTTAATATGTAACATCTGGTAATCCACCGAGAAGTGAATGCATAGTGTTATATTATCTGCTTGGAGCATTCAAATGGAATCCTGTGTGTTTGTCAGCTCTATAATCACCAATAAGTCTTTAGAAATAATGGAGAGCAAAAACATCAGGGTGATTCCATCCTGGAGCATCAAAGAAGACACCAACATTCAAATTAGTTAATTCATCATCTTTCATTAACTATACTATTAATAAAATGTTAATACCATAATGGATGGGGTGGCATATGGCTTTTCTGAATTTGGTACTTCAGTTGGAACAGATGTACCCAATCCCTTGAATGCCTTGTTGACTGCAGAAACCAAATCTTCATGATTAACATTACCAGCAGCTGAGACAACTACATTGGGTGCAACAAAATTGGCTTTGTGGAATTATCTTATTTATTCTTCAGTAACATTTGGAATGTTATCTCTGATTCCTGCTGTTGGTTAACCCAAATAGTGATCTCTATAATTTGTATAATGAGCAGCTTCAGCTACAACTCTGTATTAATCATTGATGCTAACTGATTCTCTGTAGATTCCTTCTCTTTCTGCTTCAATTTAAGCTGGTGAATATAATGAATTTGTCAAAATGTCTCCTAAAAAGCTTACTGCTCTCTCGAGTTCTGATGGTAAAAAGGTGAGAGTGTAGGTCTATAATTCCCTTCCTTATTTAACTTTCAATGCTCCTCCCAAGTAATCAATTTCGGCTTCAACCTATTCTCTTGATTTAGTTGTTGTGCCCTAATCTAAATATTTTAATCATACTCTTAGATTTAATTTTGAGATGAAATTCGAAACACCTGAGCTTTCTAATGTTTCAAATCTTGATCCTGCCTTCACAGCCACTGTAATTGAAGCTAATGGGGAATTGTATTATTCTGAGACTACTCTAAGACCAGTGTCCAATTAAGTTAAGGCTAATGTAATGATATTTAATACATACCTTATGGTCTGTCATATTTTAAGGCTTCAGGAATTTCGCCTGTTGGTAATTCTCCAAAATCCACTAATGCTGACTTGGAGAATTGTAATTAGAAGTTTCTTTCAACTTTAGTTTATTAGGTTGATGTTGCAGGGGATTTCTTTCCTGAGACACTCTCAGCTGTGCAAAATTAAGCCAATTTACGAAGAGAATGAAATCTATTCCTCAAAAACATATCTGAATTAATTTATTTATATTTAAAATTGGATTGCCTTTAAACCTAATTTAGAAATCTGTTTTTCATATACTTTCTTCTTTGACTTTCTTGAATTTATGACACTGATTAAAACAAAAAAAAGAAACAATCTCCTCATATCATTCATTTGGATTATGATAATTGTGATTATAGTTGGAGTTCTATGATTTTTTTTTAATCAATAATTTCATTATTACTCTAATTTGGTGAGTTGATCTTCTTTTTCTTTTTGGGAATCTATTAGCATCTCAATTTATCTATCAATACTGATTTCCGGTGGAGCCTCTTACATGTGTGTTTTTGGATCGACATCACATAAATAAGTCTGTTCAATCTTTTATAACCTTTACAAAGCCTCAATAATCTAACCATGCTCTAATTATCATATTGATTATTACATTCCTATAATAACGAATTAATCTTTTTGCTCGTTGCTTGCTTTTACAGTATCTTGTAACCTACAGTTTTTAAAAATCCATTATATCCGTGGCTGCATTTGGATTTAAAGCCAGAATTGGTTGGTTGATCAATTAAGTTCTTTTTGATTTGATTCAAGATGTCAGTTTCCTTTAGAATTCTTTGACAATATTTTTCATCTTGGATTCTTGATTTTATGATTGATGTCACATAGATTTGGAGTTAATTGTTCCATTGATACTTAATGGCATACTCTATTAAACTCTGATATAATTGAGCTTAAAACATTGACTCAAATAAGAGTGGGTTATTTAATCTAGTCTATTGAATTTGATTACTTATCGCAAACATCGAGAGCTTGGACAAGACACAAGTTCTTGAGTCCAAAGGTTTCTTAATCCTAAAAGTTTGAGACAATGAGGGGGTTGATTTATTAGATTATTTGCAGTAAATCAGAAGTCTTCTAGTCTAAATACATGATGATTTAATTACCTTGTAAGGAGTTTACTTAAATAAATAATAGGATTTTGGAGAACACCTTATAAACAGTGAGCACTCCGGTTTTTTTCTATTGATATTTATTGTAGTTACAGCTATTTTAAAGAAGTAATATGGTTTTAGAACATTGTCAAAGAGTTCTCTCAAAGACTCGTACAACTTTTATTGAATTCCTTATTCCAAAAGCAAATCAAATATTTGAGTGATGTCTGCGACCATCTATGAGGGATAATTGTATAATCTTTACTGTAATATTATCGGAAAACTTATCCATTTGGTGTATCATCTCTTCCAAAAGCTGTTTTCTATAATTCTTCTATGCTTATGTTTAATGAATACATAACATTTTTGGTTGATGTATATATTATCATTAATTTTGTAATCTAAAATTAATAGTTTAACCACAATTTCTACAATTTAATAATGGTTGATGTGCTGGAGCAAATCACTTATGATGTTGCTGTTGACAACGATGTGATCCCAAAACTAAAAAGATGTAGTATTGAGTATTACTTCTCCTCCATATTTACTAGCTACAGGTTTTAAAATCTAAGCATAATACCCCATCGATGTATCATTAATGTTGGGAGACTCTAGGTATTTGAAAAATGCATTTAAGATGTTCAATCTCACATTCTCATTCAGATGCATTCCTGACTTGGATTTGAAGGATGCACACTAGACTATGATTATTGACATATACTGACTTGAGGTTCCAGATATCCCTCCCCCATTAAAGTCTTCTTCCTCTTTGCATTGATCTTCGTGGTGCATCTAATATTCTGGCAATATATCATCTTCGATAGTAGTCTAATTTAGATTCCAATTAAAACCAATCTTTCATTGCTCAATAATGAGGATTAGGATTCGTTTCGATGTCTCAAGAATAACAAATCGAACAATCTCGTGTTTTCTAAAGCGAAGATCCCGCTTATTATATATGGAAATTTTCGACTTTTCTCATTATCTTCCATCTGCTCATTTGTGACAATTATATAGTGAATCATCTTTTCTAAATTCTCAGGTTGTCTCCAAACGCTTATATCAATACTCTTTAATACAATTCAGTAAAAGCATTCATAGCTCCAGCTTTGATGTCAAATAGGAAATTGTCTCTCTCCAACAACTCTTCCAAGGTGGGGTTATTATTTTTTAAAATGTTTTCCAATTCCTGAGATTAACCAAATGTTTAAAATTATGAGTACACACTACTTGCTATATCAAATTTTATACCCGAAGCTCATATATGTTTATAATTAATTTTATAAATATTTTAAGACAAATATTAAAATTTTATTTCAGAATTTTAAAAGAACATTTTCAGTCTATTTCTAGCAATCCACATTATAAATTTTAAGAATCTTAATTATGCTCGCTTAAAAATTAATTTGAATCAAAATATTTAAACATTCTATTAAATACCAATAAACTAAATAATGTTTCTTTAAAAATTAATAATAATTAGATGTTTCTAATACTATTAATATATTTATCGAAAATTGTATTTAATCTGCCTATTTTTGAGAAATTGTTAAAATCTTAGACAAGAAATCTATTATCATTTTTTTATTTATTTTAAGGAAAATATAGCTTAATTGGTATTCGTGTATTGATAATCGTTTTCCTGTACATAGAACTCAATAAAATATATTAGCCTAATAGCTTAATAAATTTAATAATTTAGATGCCTATTTAGCAAAAACAAGTTAGATATCAATTATTTTATGTCTTTTAATTTCTATAAAATAAGATGAATTTAAAAACACAAAATATTTTATAGTTCTATTACTGATCAAAAAAAGAGCATTTCATGAAACTTTAAATTATGTGAAAAGTTAATGATATTTATACTCAATCTTTTAAAATTATTAATCAGCAAAACAAATTATGCAACAATTCAATTCAAGAAAATTTGGTGGAGTATGTGCTTTGTTCTCTCATTAGTTGATGTTTTCTTATAAATCCAGTAGAAGAGATCTTTAAAACATTCTATAATTGGTAGTGCTAGAATAAATGATAAAAGGAATATGTGAATCCATCCGATAATAAATTTATTTTCAACTGATAAATAAATAGTAAAATCTTTTGTATAAACTAAGGAAATGAGTATAAATAAGAATATTGATCCTTCTTACAAAATTATTGAAATAAAATTTTGTAATTACATATGGCTTCTACTATTTAAAATTATTGCTATTTATATCAAACAATTAGCTATCAAAATTGCTATTTAGATAATTTCAGACTTATAAATAAAAATAAACGCATATAGCAGAACAATCTACTTAATTAAATCAAAAGCTTCAAATCGTTCTCCAAGATATTAGTTCTTTTGAGTTCTCATCAAAATTGAACTTCTTATGCTCAGTAAGTTAAGTATTATACATCCATAAATAGCTAAAATGAAACTAGCAAGAGCAAGTGAAATAAGGTTTCTGTTTGAATAATTTTCAAATGATCTTAAGTAAAGAAAACTCTTAAAAATTAGATCCCAACCATTAATAATCATGAAATTGGTTATCTATTAACTATTAAAATATTATCGAACTTTAATCAATTATCTGCTTAATTTGCGTAATTATTAATATGTTTTCATCATAGATCTGCTATTGAATTTAAATTTCAAAAAAGTCAAGCAGATAAAAAATTTTATATTCATCATAATCCAATAAAGAATTCTGTAAAGTAAACTCCTAAATATAATATATAGTAAAAACATCAAACATTAAATCATTTAAGGGATAATGTTTGATAGCAAGTCTGCATTTTAATCATATAATAAGAATTTACCAAATTAGGGACTCATATAATTTTGAGGCATAATTTAATTTATAATTTCTTCAAAATTGATGAATTGATAAATTAGTGAAAAAGATATTTGATCGCTTATTTAAAAGAAAATCTCTAAATTTAATGGAAAAGAAACTGCCATGTATCTAAGATATGAAAAATATTGTAGAATATCCAACATTTATAAAAGTATATCTGGTTATCCTATGATGAAAAAGAAAACTCCAATGGCTATTTGACCATAAATAAAATAGGAATTTAAATCTTTGATCTGATTACTTTATTGTTTTTATTTTGGTGATAAATATTATGAAACCTCCAGTTGTAATTCATATTACAATTTTTGCATCTCTTCATTATCATTATTAAGAATAGTAGCATTTAAATCTATACTTAAGACTGGTTTAGATTAAGTTTAGGTATTAATTTCAATTTATATTATATAATAAGATTCTTAAACCTTTTCTTCTAAAGGCTCTTTTTTCTCAATCCATGTCAATATATATTGAGTATTTGAGATATTAAGGATGTTTAAGACCATAGATTCAGTTAAATTACATCCCTTGACGACTTTTATTTCTTGTGAAAATTGGAAAAGAACTAATTATTTGTTATTTTAAATTGATAAGAACTTAGAAATAAATTAGGGAGGGTTAATACTATTGCAAAAAGTATTTTGTTATATTTAAATGCATTTCCAACCAGGTTCTACGGCACAGTTAAAACACCCATCGAGTGTATCTTTATTTCCATCATCACACTCTTCTTGCTCTTGTAATTTAGCATCACCACAATCACTTTGAAATTTTAAGCACCTACCATTTTGACAATCCAAACAATTTTATTCACAAGAATAATTACACTTAAAACAACCATCGAATTCAATATCATTACCATCATCACATTCTTCAACCACTGTCACTATAGAATCACCACATACTGATTTGCAATTTTCATCTATATAATAAAATCCAATTCCAAAAGTTGTTAGACAATTCAATTAGCATATACCTTTTTCACAAATGTCGCATCCTTCTTCGCAAACTAATTTACATCCATGACATTCGTTATTTTTATTATTGCCGTCATCACATTCTTCTATATCTTGTAAAACTATTTTATCCCCACATATAGGATTGCACGCACCATTCCTCTAATAAAATCCCTTTTAACATAAAGTACAATTTAAATTAAAACAAATTAAACAAAATTGGCCACATTCATTCAAACATATTTTCCTCTCTTCATCATAAGTAAATCCAAATTCACATTTTTCACAAATTCCATAGTTACATTCTTCGCAATATTAAATGCATTAATATTTGCATTCAAAACATCCATCATATGGAATAAAATTACCATCATCACATTCTTCATATCCTTCAATGTAGTTATTTCCACAACTAGGGTAGCATACTTATTCCATTATATTAAGTTCCCATCCTTGCAGACATTAGACACACTCCTTATAAAAATAATCTTAACAACCAGGTATAAATGGAAAAAAAAATTCCTATAAATGATAGCTTACTTAGTATTAAATTAGTGTCTATATAACACCTACCTCCCACCTTGAATATAGTCTTAGATTGAATTCTGCTAATCCATATTGCTGAATCAAAAGAATTATAAATGTTCCATTATTGTATAATTTAAGAACTATCTCATCATTAATTGCGAAATTTTACCTATTGGATAAAGATTTTAGATTACTTTAAAATTGGAGTGGTTGTGGTTGTTTGAACTAAATCTAAATTGAGTATTAAATCACATTTTTAGCATTCATAATAATAACTAAACTCAATAAGTTAGCTATCGAAAATAATTCGATTAGAGAATAAATCAAGAGAAAATTAGTAAAATATATTGCTCCATGTCTAGCAATCAGATTCTAAAGGGCCAGTGCAATACAAACATTAGGATGAACAAAAATCTAAACTTAATAGCATATATTGCATTCCCCATTATATCTAACATATTTTAATTAATTACTCGATTATCATCATGAAATTTAAATTTAGCAAATACTGTTGCTTAAACAAAATTATGTTCTAATGCAAATGAAACCTATTTAATATTTTCATTTTTATTGGACAATCCACAATAATTTGATTCTTCTATAACAAATGAAACTACAGATTCTGCATAATCCTCTTGATCCAATTAAACTTCTATATCCGTAATTGAGGATGAATCTATACTATTGATAAATTATTAATTTACATCCAAATCCTGAACTCTAATCTCAGCTAATAATGTGGTTTCAAGTTGCTAAATATTCTCTTAATGACGGTATTTTCATTAAATGAGTTTATTCCACCTAACATAGCTATACCTCCGCAGCTCGTTGTGAATGGAGATTGTGAATTATAAATTAGCCAACCTAACGATGTTATTCACTTCAATACCATCAAGATTACCATCATTCTTCGCAACATATGTATACATCGTACGAACTATCGTCAATTAAACAAGAAAAATAGAAAGCATTTAAATTTTAATATTTGAGTAATAATTCAGATTTTATAATTTAAATTTGACAATCTATTTATTAATAAAAGAAAATATATTATAATAATTTAACCATTTTTTTATAATTGGATATTTCAAACCTCGTTTTCCTTACAATAGTACTACTTTTTCAGTGATACAATTCCTCAGGAGATTTTACTAAATTGATTTTATTGAATAATACAAGAAATATAATTATAAAAATAGTTTATAGTGAAAAATCTAAAGTGAAATACGAAATCGATTTTATCAAAATTATACAAAAGAAGGATCTTGATTAATTGAGTAATGTTATTTCAATTTTTATGAAAGGATTGAAAAATAAATTCATATTTTACTCTTGAAGCTTTTTTTTTATGTTTAGTTATTTAGAGATACTTAAAATCATAGATATAAATGCAGTCGATAATCCCACACACTACTATTTCTATTAATATTAAGAAATATGTTTGCATTTTTTTTAANGTTTGAACTAAATCTAAATTGAGTATTAAATCACATTTTTAGCATTCATAATAATAACTAAACTCAATAAGTTAGCTATCGAAAATAATTCGATTAGAGAATAAATCAAGAGAAAATTAGTAAAATATATTGCTCCATGTCTAGCAATCAGATTCTAAAGGGCCAGTGCAATACAAACATTAGGATGAACAAAAATCTAAACTTAATAGCATATATTGCATTCCCCATTATATCTAACATATTTTAATTAATTACTCGATTATCATCATGAAATTTAAATTTAGCAAATACTGTTGCTTAAACAAAATTATGTTCTAATGCAAATGAAACCTATTTAATATTTTCATTTTTATTGGACAATCCACAATAATTTGATTCTTCTATAACAAATGAAACTACAGATTCTGCATAATCCTCTTGATCCAATTAAACTTCTATATCCGTAATTGAGGATGAATCTATACTATTGATAAATTATTAATTTACATCCAAATCCTGAACTCTAATCTCAGCTAATAATGTGGTTTCAAGTTGCTAAATATTCTCTTAATGACGGTATTTTCATTAAATGAGTTTATTCCACCTAACATAGCTATACCTCCGCAGCTCGTTGTGAATGGAGATTGTGAATTATAAATTAGCCAACCTAACGATGTTATTCACTTCAATACCATCAAGATTACCATCATTCTTCGCAACATATGTATACATCGTACGAACTATCGTCAATTAAACAAGAAAAATAGAAAGCATTTAAATTTTAATATTTGAGTAATAATTCAGATTTTATAATTTAAATTTGACAATCTATTTATTAATAAAAGAAAATATATTATAATAATTTAACCATTTTTTTATAATTGGATATTTCAAACCTCGTTTTCCTTACAATAGTACTACTTTTTCAGTGATACAATTCCTCAGGAGATTTTACTAAATTGATTTTATTGAATAATACAAGAAATATAATTATAAAAATAGTTTATAGTGAAAAATCTAAAGTGAAATACGAAATCGATTTTATCAAAATTATACAAAAGAAGGATCTTGATTAATTGAGTAATGTTATTTCAATTTTTATGAAAGGATTGAAAAATAAATTCATATTTTACTCTTGAAGCTTTTTTTTTATGTTTAGTTATTTAGAGATACTTAAAATCATAGATATAAATGCAGTCGATAATCCCACACACTACTATTTCTATTAATATTAAGAAATATGTTTGCATTTTTTTTAAAGAATTATTAATAACCCTCTAATTGAAATTAATTTAAAATACAAATTTACATACAAAGATGCCTAAACAATTGATTAAATCTAAAAATCCTCATAATTAATTTATTCTTGATCACATAGTTGAATTGAAGAATAGATGCCTTAGAACAGGTTAAGATAAATTAGCTTTCATTTATTAAAAGATCATACAATCACTTCAAAAATATCCTATGCCTCTATTATGTGAAGACTAAGTGTAAATGCTATAAGGTGTAGGAGATAAAACATCTGTTATGATTTTGCAGTTGATTAAAAAGCAATATCAACAATATGAGATCCCTTTCCATAAATTTAATGAAGCTCTAATATAAGATAATTTAGACGTAATTAACGAGCAAGAGGATGATGTGGATTAGATTTATTCAGAAAGTTGTCCACCCTCAATGGTATATAATGATGACACTTCAAAAAGGAAGGATAAACAATTTTAGGCATCATTCATTGAAGAACTTCGAAAATAAGTCATCAAACCCATACCAGAGATACAATCAAAAAGCAAGAGACAATATCAACCTGGAAAGGGTTCTAAAAGTGGATAAGTGTTAATGAGTTTGTATAAGTTTTAAAAAAGTGAGAATAAACTTTTTGCTTCAAAAAAATAAATAAAAGAACAATTAAGAGAGTATATTTATTATTTATTTAGTATTTGTAACACTGAATTATCGAGTTGGAATGCTATTGAGACATTAGAGAAGCATCAATTAATTTAAAAGTAAATAGATAACATTAATCAGAACTGTCCTAGACAACGAAATTAAATATGCTTTAACTGAGGATGGCATTAAATTAGGATAGCAATATTTTACAGAAACTATGATCTAACAATAAATGACTGTACCCTCAGAAAGACCATCTAAGATTATATTATTGATTGATAATCGAGAGAGATTTTAGAGTAACAACAGGTAGATAATCTTTGAAAAGCTTACTAACATATACTAAATAGAGTGCAGATTAAGTCAATTACCCATTGGAGATTTTATGTGGATATGCTAAAAAGGAGATGATGAATACATATGTGATTATATAATTGAAAGAAAAACCATTCAAGATTTAGCTCACAGTATTCTTGACAAAAGATACTAGGCTTAAAAACACAAATTGAAGCATTGTGGAATTAATAATAGATTTTATTTAGTTGAAAATTCCTCATCCTCCAATTTGCCAGTACCAAGAGCTACTATTGACAAAGCAATTAGGAATACTTAGATTAAGGATGGGTTTTTTATTTAACAAACAGAAACATTAGAAGATTCCTTAAGATGGCTAGCTTTATTTACTAAAACTGTTAAAGTATTGCCTAATGCAATCAAGTTTTCAGAATTTATGTACAATAATTCAAAGAAGGCAGAGTCACTTTTTAATTTATGGGGAAGTATGCTTAGAGGCATACATGGAGTAGGATTAGAGTCTGCCAAAGCTATAGCATGTGTTTGGAAGACTCCTATTGAATTCTATGATGCGATTAATCAAGATGAAAATAAAAGCTTATAATAATTAATTGAAGAGAATTCGATTAAATAAAGATCCATACCTAGTCACATATTAAGGTAAATTGAAATTTTATTCTAAAAAGAACACTACCCTAATTGATTTAATTCATTTCAATTTATTAGACTTAATTCTAATTTTATATCGTTAACAAATGTTATACTTTTTTATTAATTATTGAAACTAAGTATTAAATTTATTATATAATTGCAACATCTTTGATAGTCTTCATTATCTTATTATATTTATGAAAAAGTCTTTTGATATTTCTAAATGTTATTAATTTGATTATCGTATCTTTAAATGCAACTAATATAAATATTTTTGTTTGGTTTTAATTATTCTTATGATATTTTTATCTAGAGATTCCTAATTAGTAACATAAATTCAATTAAAAATTTAATTATGAATAATGAATCTCACCAAATGAAATCGGCCATCGTTTAAAGAAAAGTAGTGTTCTTATTAAATGAAGAGTTCTGAGTACGAACCTCAACGTATTCTTGTAGGTGTTACAGGAGGATCAGCCGCTGGTAAAACTACTCTTTGTGAAACAATCAAAAGGGAAATCCAATACAATTCTGATGTTGATATGACTATTCTTTCTTGTGATTCCTTTTATAAAGGTGTAGATAAATCATTATTTGACATATCTTAATATAACTTTGATCATCCAGACTCATTGGATTTTGATAATGCCTATGAAGTGATTTCCACATTATTGTCAGGAAGACCTGCTTCAGTACCAATTTATTGTTTTGTTAATCATAAAAGATTAGATCAATGTTCGATAATGCTTCCTGCTCAAGTTATAGTCTTTGAGGGTATTATGGCACTTTATGATGAACGAATAAGAGACTTAATGTCTTATAAAATATTTATTCATTGTGATGGTATTTACTAATAATAACTCAAGATGATATTCGTTTATGCCGTCGTATTCTAAGAGATGTAAAAGAAAGAGGAAGAACTGTAGAAAATGTGCTTTTTTAGTATACTTAATTTGTGAAAAGAGCGTTTGAGAATTTCATTGAACCTTTGATGAGTTAAGCAGACTTGATTATACCTGGCCACAGATCAAATCATGTTTCTGTTGCATTCATAGTAAACCATTTGAAAAACATGGCAAAGTAAAACGGATTGCTTAGAGAAAAATTAAATACTCTCATCTATTTTGGCGATCTATTATATTCAATTGATGGGTTTATGAGAAATAGAACAAAAGTAGACTTTTCAAATCCAAATGCAACCTTTAAATAATTATTCTTTCCTGAAGAAAATATAAAACCAGATCTTCTTTATATTACATAAAATTTGGTAGCTGGTAAATTAGTCAATGAAAAATAGATATATAAAATAATAAAGTAGTGCTTTAAGATAACTTTACTTATGCTTGAAAAATACATACAGTAAGATAAATATGAAATAGATTAATTGTAATGTGTTCATCTTGATGAAATTCTATCAAGCAATTTTAAAGTAAAATAGAACACTCAATTCATAGTATTGGCTATTCCGATATTATTTAAAGGTGGTTTACAACAATTGCATTAAATTGAAGAAAATATTAAATAGTTTTAATAAGTATGTTTCATAGTATTAATTTAGGTGTAATTAATTGTTGTGAATGTATTTTCTGATACCAAGACCATTACAGATATAAATTGGACTTTAAAAAAATTGAAAATATATATTAATGCATTTTTGGTTGGTAAGTTGGATAAGTTCATTTAAATTATGGATATACGCTGTTAATCTCAACGAGAATTTTATTATGAGCAAGACAAATTCTTTTAGAAGTTGAATAGATTTATAGAAAAAAGGTAAACAAAGAAGAATTGATTGTTGATATATGCATAGTATTATATTGTATATAAATTTTAATTCTAGCATTCAAGGTGTATATATAATGAATGCTAAAATTGAAAATAAAAATGTAATATCACTTTATTGAAATCTGAATAGTTAAAATAATATTAATTTGAGTATGTTTATAAATAAATTAATTTTAAATAAATTAGTTATTCGCCATAATAGGTTTCATGATCAAAATATGAATCACTATGTTTCATATCTTCAATGTTATTTGTTCCTATTTAAGGATAAATAACGAAATGTAATAATTATTAATTTGGATCAATCGATTTAATCTAAGATTTGCTCTATTAGTCTTCTAATATTTTTTATCCTTTCTTTTTGATATTGTTTGTACCCATAATAGGATTTTGAAAATTTTTGCATAACTTATAGAAAAAGAAATATTATTTTTTTTTAAATCCAACTTTCCACTACATTAATTGATATCAACAATTAAGTTGAAAAATAAATAAATGAATTAAAAAATATTATCATAAGATTTAATTATCTGGATACCAACTTGATTAAAAAAATCAATTCACAAAAATATATTCTTAATTGTAATTTAAATATATATTATGCTTGCTCTTTGTAAAGCATTAAACAAAGAAAGAATTCTTTAGTTCTTTTTGATAATAGATGGCTTAATAGTACATATGTAGACTTACGTAACTTAAGACTTTAGCTTTTTGGTTATCGGCCTAACTTTAGCATGCTTTCATTTGATTATACTTTGTTTCGAGTACATGTGTTAAAAGAAATCTAACTTAATCTTGTTAATATGTTTGATTAAAGGAGTTGTAATCATAGGAGTGTCTTATCTACTAATGCCTTAATGGTAAATTTATACTGGGATTTAGATAGTGTTGATCATTCAACTGAACGAATAGTATTTAAAATTAACAACACTGTTTTTCTTTTTAGCATGTATTCCATGCATTTGCTTCGGAAATGTTTCTGAAATTACAGTGGGAATTTTGAGAGCAGTAGTTAATTTCTTTTTGATTCTCCAAATTTACAAAAAGAAAGGAAATCAATCCTTTATCAACATAAAGAGTCTTTTATCCTAAATTTCATCTGAGGAGTTTTGTATATTGGATATGTAATACAATCCAGTTTATGAATCCAAATTATTTTATTCAATCATAAAAGAGTAGGTTATGAATATATCTGATCATTATTAAAGCAGAATTTTAACACCCAGAGATTAAACAACAAATCTTGTGAGATAATCAAATTGCTTGGAAAATATCACAACAAGACCTTCATTATTGATTGGCGATATAATTGATTAATTAAAAAAGAAAATTCTTAAATTAGATCAAAAATTAATTTTCGAGCCAACAAACACTTCCCTTTACTAAGTGAGTGTTTAAAAATTACTCATAGAAAACCAAGAATTTATATTGCTCATCAAACATAAGTTATGCAACATTGAGTCATTCAAACTGTAATCACAACAACAAAAGGAATAAGTTTAAACAATGATTAAAACACTACACAAAGTTTCACATGATATGAGAAATCCCTTGAATGCAATAATTAATATGCAAATGTGTTTGTCAGAATTGATAGACCCTTCCCTCTTTCAAAAATTCTTAAAACCTTCTCTAAATTCGTGTCATCTACTCTTAAATTTAATAAATGATATTTTGGATGCAGCTCAAATCGAAAATAAAACCATAAGAATTGTGTGTCGTAAGTTCAATCTAGCCAAGTTAATAGACAAAACAATATCCCTCTTTGATTTACTTAAAGAGAAAAAGGGACTCAATATCACTTTTAATTATGACCCAAAGTTGCCACTCAAAATAAATTCAGATAAACTACGAATTAGATAAATCATAATGAATTTATTGAGTAATGCTGTCAAATATACTTAACCAAAAGGATCCATTTTAATAGAATGTATTTAAAGCGGGGAAAAGTCAAATTCAATTATTATTTCGGTTTAGGATTCTGGAATGGGAATCAAGTCAGAAAATCTGAAAAAGCTCTTTCAAGAATTCTCTAAAGTGAATGATTTGGAAAATTAAAAAGCCAATCCCTTTGGAATAGGATTAGGTCTAATGATTAGTAATGAATTAGCCAAATTACTGTCTACAAATCATTCAATGGGAATTTAGGTTCAGTCAGAATATGGTACTGGATCTAAATTTTATTTTGAAATCGAAAATGAAGAGCAACCTCCTGAAGACATTTCGGATTCATAGGTATCTCAAAAATTAGCTTAGAGAATACCAACATTAGAATTTAGAATCCTTTAAAACATAATCTAATAAAAATCACCCACAGTTTCAATTGCCATTCCTATGGGAGAGAGTAGCAAAAGAATTATTTAAAAAAAGAATCTAAAGGCTATAAATTTCATGACTAGCTCATTAAATTACTAGGCAACTCTGAGGATTAGAAATGAGTCAGAAAGAAATTTGTCAAATAAACCATCTATTCAAAGTCGTTTAATTCAAAATCTATTATAAAAATGGAATGAATTAACATAGCAACATCCTCCAATTCTAATTGTTGATGATAATGAATTTAATATTGTAGCATTATAATATTTATTAGAATTAAGTGGAATCAGTTCAGATTCTGCTATGAATGGGATTATCTCAATAGAGAAGGTAAATGATAGATTGAAAGATAACATCCCCTTTTAATTAATATTTATGGATTTGGAAATGCCACTCATGCTTGGTGTAGAGGCTTCGACTCGGATTCGCAAATTAGATAGAAATGTTACAATTATAGCATGTTCTGGTCATAAATTAACATAAGAAATAGTCGAATAATTCAAGGATTGTGGAATAGCTTTTGGTGTTGAAAAACCAATCACAAAGATAAAATTAAAAGATTTGCTTTTAAAACTATCTGATGGAATCAGATGTGATAGTTCTTAATTTTCTTAGTTATTTTGATTAAATTTTGTATCTAAAATTAAGAAATTCTGGAATGATTATTATCGTTATTTATTTATTTATTTTATAGACACAAAATAAAGAGTTGCATAAAATTATATTATTCATTAAATATAAATTTATATTAATTTAGTGCTTAGTTTCTTAAAGCGTAATAAAGCTAATAGAAGGCAAGATGGCAAGAAATAATCAATAATTTAGAATGAATTTAAATCAAATAAAGACATTTTAAACGAAATATTGATTAGTTATAATGATTTTATTATTGCCTTTTCTTTCTTATTAATACAAATCAAATTAGAAACAATATAAATTGATTTCTTTTATAATTTCTGCTTGAAATATTCACATATCGCATAAATTGATAAATGAATCCATTATTATTAAGATTTCGCCCATTAGAACTAAAAATCTTAAATAATTAATAAAAAGCTAAGTTATTTGTACAATGTATATGTACAATTTTATAAATTTCATAAAATAGAACAATCATCTCAGAAGGTTAGCCTTAAAAATAATTAAATATTTTGTTATTTCATCAATTTTTGATTCATTTTATATATATTTTAATAGTGACATATAACAAGAAAATAAATTAATTACATACTATATTAATTATAATAGAAAATAAATTCAATCCCTGAAATCCATATTTACATTCACTATAAAAAAAATATTAATTCTTATATTTTGTAAAAATTTTATTGAAATAATTTATCAAATATTTAGAAAAAAAAGTTAAGATTATACAACACATTCATTCTTTTTGCTTCCCTATCAAATATGAATATTTAAACTTCTACTTCATCTCTCATCCCATTCCTAGAATGCTGAATCTCTCATCCCATTCCTAGAATGCTGAATCTCTCATCCCATTCCTAGAATGCTGAATTTAACATTTTTGAAAACCATTTTTTTTGGATTTTTAAAAAGTACATTTAATTCCCTGATAATTGCAAAGTTACATTAAATTATGATTGATTAATGTTTAAATGTGCATAAATTATTCTAGAAATTTAGAGAAAATTACAAATAATATCTTTATCAAATTTATAAGATCCTTTTTACTTAACCTAAAATATTAAGCTTAATTAACATACTGAAAAAACTAATCTGTCCATTAGATACGAGAATATGATATTCAAGTAATGCACTTTTTAAATAGAATTATTTCACATTGACTACATTTTTTCAAGAAAATTTCATTTAATGATTAAATTTCAAATTATAGATGTGGCAGCAAAGACATACAAAGCCTATACACCATCCTCATCTGTCAACTTTAAATTTTTCACTAACTACAGATTGGGTGATAATATGAAACTTAAAATTTTTGATTTCTCTGAAGTTGTTATTTACCATGAATAAGAAAAGAAGTTTATTATTACTAGGCTAAATGACTATAATGAAATTGAAATTCATTAAGCATCTATAGATCTCATCTAACAAAAACTATCTTAAGACATTTCAGATTCCTCTATACTATAAATTGACAGCATTTAAAAAGAATGCATAGAGGGAGGTTGGTAGCAAAAATTCCAAAAGCTAATCTCAGTCAATGTTAAAAATGATCATTTCATAATAGTCCTAATTGACCGATTATTAGCATACAGTGTTCATTCAATATGTGGCAAATCAAATGAAAAGGCAAACCCTCTAACACAAATTTTGTTCAATCCAATTTTGGTCTCTTACAAACCTTATATCTCAAGCTATGACGAAAAAAACCTCTACTTATTTTCAAAGAATGGCAGATACACCAATAAAAATAATCTGATTACGATAAATTATAAAGTTATAGACTGTTAGAATAGTGAAAAGCCTTAGAAAAATTCAACATTTTGTTTTCCTAGTCCGATTGTGGCTTAAAGTACAGAGACTATGTTATCATATATCTAAGAGGTAAAAATTAGAGAGAAAAATATATTCAAAATGAAAATCTATACCGAATTTTAAAGGAAGCAGTTTAAATAAGTAATTATTTTTGAAATTGGACAACCAGTAGTTATAAAGTCCTAAAAAGAATTGAGATAATAACCTGAAGCAGGTTAAATTCAAATTTTTGGAGAAAAATCAGCAAAAATATATATAAAGATAAAAATTTGAGGATGCTTATTTTCTAAATACACTTATAATTTCTCCTAGTATTATTAATCTCTTATCAAAATAATTTAAATATATATATATATATAAAATTTCATTTCAATTCAATTTTTTTAATATATAGTAATCCTTCATAATCTATGAAAATTCTTTATCATTTGGTAATTAGTATATTTGTATTACTGGTACGTGATTTTATTTTGAGTCTAAGCTCTTACTTTCCTTAAAAGACTTAAACCATAATAATTTTCGGTTGTGTATATATTATTCAATAACTTTTGACATGGCAGATTTATCAATTTAAACTGTTTTGACTTAAGAAGTAGTAAACAACGAAGTCTCATTGTTTTGACCAAAATAATTTTTAATTAGTCTCCAAAATTTATCTTTAAAGGCGCGTTTCTAAAACTTTTTAGCTTTAAAGGCTTTAATAATCATTCTTACTACATTAAATATATCATACCTTTTGAAGCCATTTTAGTATGAGCTATTACAGCAGTTTAAAAGATTAAAGTTTTTTTCAAAAAGTCAGTAGTAATTCTTTAAGCTCTTAATTTAGATTTTTCTTACAGATGGATACTCATAGTCTTTAATAGGAGTAAAGATTTATTGGTGCATCTTTCAAATGGATTATGTCCGAATTATTACACTTCTATCAATAGTTTAGTTTTTATTCTTAATACTATTAGCTTTGCTTTTGCCTAAATTCTAAGTTATCTTTTCCTTTCCTATGTTATTTAGGAATAATTACATGTAAAATATTATTAGCAAATCTAGCAATGTTAATTAAAGAAATTATTTATTCCCAACATTAGCATTAATTCTGCCTTTCGAGTTTTTATTATAAAATGCTTTTTTCAACTTTGCGAAATTCTTGTATTTAGGATTTTACCATCATTTTAATACTTCTTTCTTCTTATTTCTCTTTTACTATTTGTTTTCCTTTTTCAACTACTGAAATCATCTTTTTGGCACTCACTTCTATTAAGTTTATTATTTTGATTAATACCTGCTCCCTTTAAAAACTCTTTAAGTTTATAAGTACTTTTATATCGAGATTGATCTAAGTTTTATAGAATTTTATCTTTTTTAGGTGATACACTCTATTTATCATCCCAATATTTGAAATGTCTTTGAGGTTCTTATTATTTCTCATTCAAAGTTGAATTATGTAACTCTCCAAACACTAAATGAATACTGATGATGAAATCTGACTCAGCATATAAAGTCATGAAAGTATAATCCTCAAAAAAAAATTTGGTACCTGATTTAGTTTTCATTTTGATTGATCTACTCGATGTAGATTGTTCGCAATTAAACTTTGTTGGAAATTCTACACTGGTTGATAAAAACACTTTGTATATCTAATTTTGTGAGTGGTTTGGAAATGTAAAATATATTGATAATGGACTTAGCTTATTTTTTACTCTAGCTCTAAAATAATAAAATTTAAATCTATAAATTTAGATTCGATTTAGCTTCTCAGCATGTAAATCGCACAAATTTAGACCATCTGCTGTTTTTAGAAAATTAGAATTGTTTATTTATACAATTTCTTATTTAATTGGCTGTGGTAATTCTTATTTGACTTTATTGAATTCACTGATAACTCTAAAATTATCTTCAAAATCATTATAAACATTATTGATATTTAAAGGTAGCAATCTTGAAATATCATCTATGCTTCTATGAGTTTATTTTTAAGTGATTCTTTTAATTAATTTTGCAGTTCCATTCTCTTCAATTTGTTTGTCCAATGAAAAATTAGATGATTACTTTCTAATACTGTTAACCCTTCATCATAAATTAAATAATTGATTACATAGTCATTGATTGGTTCATCAAAGAGGTTTGAGATTGTGTTAGTTTAGAAGAACTTCTTTAAAGTAATCTGCTTTTTATCATAATTTATATATATATATAATCAGAGTAATTTTTTAATTTTACCGTATTTTTCAATTATTTAAATCAACTCTTTTCTCTTAGGAAGTTCATATAATTAGGGTTCTTTCAAGTTGATAGCAAAATCTTTCATTTTCTAATTACTAAGTATTTAATACCTTATGGAAATCCTTTTCAAAGAATTTATTATTTATGTATTCATACCATATCTATTTTTTTTACTTCGAATATTCATCAATCAACTAGTTTGCACAAATGCTAAATAATATTTTCATTATAGTACGTATCCATTTGCTATACAGGTTTATCATTATTATCATAAAAAGTTTTTTTCCCATATTATCTTTAGAGCTCATCAATGGTTTAATTAATATTGTCTTTAATGAGTTTCAAGAATTTATCTCTGTAGGTTAATTTCTTTTATTTTAAAGTTCTAAAATTCTATTGGATCTAAATTACTTAAAGATATTAAATCAAGGATACTTTTTTTTAATGTCTTATCATGTTAATGAACTATAGTAACTGCCAATCTCATTTAAGTAAAATACTTAGCCAAAATTGCTTGAGACTGTTGTTTAATCTTGTGTTTTAAATTGATAGCGATCATTTTTAAAGCAATACAACTTTTTGTAATTGTTCTTTCCTTAGTGGTGTAGCCATATTCTTTTGCTGAAATCAATGCTTTAGTTTTAATAGTCCAAACCAATAATTTGCCTCTTGCTTAAACCTTGGACTTTTTCTTATTATCCTAAAAATTAGAATACATCACATACTTTAATAATATTAAATAATGAATCAATAAAAAGGATATATTTTATTATTCTGCCCCAACTTAATGATACTTTATATGCATAGGCTTTTCGAATACTAAGAGATCGCTCTATCTCCCTAAATTGAGATATTTACTCCTATAGAAACAATCTATCTCTTCTAGATTACTATCGTTCACTATAATTGTTCTTTTTATTTTGTTATACTAATTCAATTTTTTGTTTTTTAATTTTAGAATGTTGTTCTATTTTAACTTTTCTCTTTTCTAATTCATACATGAATGTTTTTTATTTCTGTTGATAATCCTCTACTAATTCCTTTCTTTTTTATATTTAAAGTTCTTCGATCTTCTTTATTCTCTCAGCTTTTGTAAGTCCTTAAAATTCTTTGCCTATCTTTGTTAGTAGAGTGCTTAACTTAGATTAAACAGGTGGTTGTATTTTAATAAATTTCCTTTTTTCAGAATTTTCAGTTTAAACTCTACTAGATTCTGTTTCCCTTTCAATTGATGATTAATAGATATGTGATTTGACATGGGAAAACCCTTTAGTGGCTCTTCCTTCATCAGAATGAACCATCATAATTTTGGGTGATCTGGATTCCTTTCCTCTTGATGGTGTTTTTTCATTATTAAATTAACCAAAATGTACAGTAATCTTTAAAATAAAATCAACATGAGAATAGAATGTTAGATATAGAAATTCTTCTTTAAAGTAATGCGCTTGAGGATTACTTGAATAGACTTTTGCATAATTACTTTAAACGATTTAATCTGCATTGAATTTAGTTGGAAATTCAATTTTAACCGATATCATCAATTTAAATAGTAAGAATGATAATGATTCTGGCAATTATAAGTGAATGTGAATTGGCGTGGGTTTTTCTAATATTCTTAACCTGAAATAATAAAATTAGTATCTATCAATTTAGATTTGATTAACTCCATTTTGATCCAAATCTGATAACTTTAACCCATCAAATGTCTTGATTAGTTAATTATTTTATTTTTTGAATTCCACTGACAAATTTTCTTAAACTGTCTTGATTCTGCCAAGTGATCCAAGTCCTTAATAATTTTGCTCATATTAATTATACAATTCTAATATTGCTTCTTCAACTTTAAAAAAAAGGTTGTTCTCTGATTTGTGAATATTGGTATTTTACGCTTTTATTTTTTCAAATAATGTATTCGCTCTAGACTTACTGTCTTAGAAATCTGAAAGTGTAAGTTAACTTCGATTGCTTTTCAGAAATTCCTTATTGGGGGTCTTTAATTTTTAGTTACAGTAAAATCTTTGATTCTGCATAGTGCTTAAGGTAAGTCTTTGGGAACTTGATTATCTCATTTAATCTGAGTTTATCATATTTAATATATCATCATATTCTCAAATCATTTTTTTATGTTTTGCATACAACTCAATTATTTCAGCCACTTCATTAATTTACGGAAGTTAGAACAGTTTAGGCTCTTGAAACTTAATCAAGGCTTTTCTAATCTCATCGCTTTTTCTATCATTCAAATAAAGAGTCAGTTGTTTATCTTGAATCTTTTGACGTAAAAATGCCAACCACATCTACTTTTGCCTATAATAATAATTATCTATCTAGAATTGCATCAATTGATTATCTATTTGAAAAGCATAAATTTATTTTTAACTTCTACTCCTCTATTTTTGATTACTTTGACTCTGAGTAAGTCCCCGTATAACTTCCTTATAGTTTCGTATTACCAACTGCCAAAATTCCTCGTAATACTTTTTCTTCTATCTCTAAAAGAATCTGAACTTGTTCTGCAAGACTATCACTAAGTAAACATAGATTTGTTATTATTACCATAATGTCTTGTCTTGAGTAATCTATGTCCCAAATGGATGATAGAGATACATTCCTTAATAAATGAAGTGGCAATGGCTTGGGCTTTCCGTTTTCTTAAACATTGAATTTAGGCAGTAAACATTTGGATTGCTAATAAACTTTTACAAAATGATCTTCTTTCAGGTGTTGGTCCAAACTTCCTGATATTAATTAATAGATTTAATCCACATCTCAAAGCTTTGATTCTTCCGTTGGCCTTAATGCTCATCTTGCATTTAAATTACTAATTATATTAATAAATTCTATTACTATCAATTTAGCTTTAAGTTGAGCAATAAACCTAATTAAATTGACAAGTTGGGCCCAAAACAATTCTCCTTATATTTTTTTATTCAACTTCAATTTATAAATCTTCTCAAATAATCTGTAATCGTTTCTTAGCATTTACGCACTGTATTATGTTTTTAATTTTATCTTTTGTTCGCTATCAATTTCTTATTTCTTTTAGAGAACTTACTTCCTTTTCGATTCTCTTTCACTCTATTTTATATTTAATTGATTTTACAAGTAATCCAGCCAAGAGATCAGTTTTTTTTACCAATTGAAATTGACTTGTATCAAGATTCCTTTTTATTAAATCAATCTTTGTATTTGATATCAAACCTGGGAATTTGGGATACTCTTTTTTTATTATTTACTTTTTGGGTGATTTACTCTATTAGACCCAACCAAATTATATTTTAATTCTTACAATTACATCAATTTCTGTGTAGAATGTTATGTAAAGGTAGTTTTCTTGAAATATGCTTTCCGGACTGCTTGTATAGATTTTACAAAAATTAGAGGTGAGATTATGTTCTGCATTAAATTTCGTTGGAAATTCATGCTGAGTAGAAAGATATAATTTATATTAGGCAGAATTTATTTGATTTTCAAATTGAATTGTGAGTAATAGAGGAGATTATTATTTCGATATGGAAGCTCTGAAATAATAAAATTTAAAGCGATTAATATGTAATCTCTAATTCAACTCTTAATCAATATCACAAAACTATAAATTTGCAATTCGAGTTTCTGCTTGAGAAGGATTCCTTATTGAGTTTTAGCTTATAACTTAACTATAATGAGGTTTTTCTTCTGACTTTATATCTAATGAGATATTGAGATCAGTTTTAATCTTCTGAACAATTTTGTAATTATTCTCAAATTCATCATAAAGCTCCATGAAAGAAGGAGGTATTGCTTAAATCTGATTCTGTTCCTTTTTAACTTCTTTGATATCAATGAGGGTAGGCGTTTAATTTAGTACCTAACTTGAATGTATGTATGAAATCGATTATAGACTGCTGGTTGTAAGGAAGCTTAAAATATATTTAGAAGGCTACTTTAATTTTCTTTACGAATTTAGAAAATATGTATTGCTGCTTGGTGTTGTGGTTATTTGTCTTTACTTAGGAGCCTTAAATGATGATAGTTAGGGTATCATAAAATAAAAAAATAAGTAAATTCATATTAAGTTTTTAATCAAAGCATACTATTCAATTATTAATGTTATATCATTTATTGAAGGATCTCGGAACAGCCTAGGTTCCTTAATCTAAAATGCAACTGCTTTTAATCTATCGAATTAAGAAGGAAATTAGAAAGAATAAATCGAGTATCGTTTAATTCTTTTGAAATGGATGTATTCAAGCCAATTCTTTTTTATCTTGAATAGATAAGACTCTACCAAGGGAATCATGGAATTTCTATTTCATAAATATTCAACAATACGTATCGATCAAATATATTGAGGGTCTTTTTAGCAACACTGGTTTCTCTGGGTTTTATTTGCCTTTATTTTAGAGTTCAGTTAAAACCTAAAAATAAAGTTAATTAATGTTTTTCCAAAATCTATCATAAAATTATCTTTTTTAATTTTTTAACCATCTGAATTTGACTTAGACACTAAGAACAATCGATCTCACTTTAATGATCCTATTTTTTAAAGAAATCACTGGTAGTGTTTAAGTTAAAACTGAATGCAAAACTTAAGTTGCCTACAATCTTATTGTTTTTTTTATATGTTTTGCATGACTTTTTAGAACCATTTTCGCTTAGTAAATGCTTCTCTCTTGGATTGTATTTCCATTTCTTTTGAGCATCAATAAAATGTTGACTTTCCATCTCCAAGCTAACAGCATTCCTGATGCCCTTATGTGATAGGCCTTTTTGATTTCATTAAGACAGAGATTCAAAGCGTCTGCCAATTATAATACAAAGACTGTTTATAACCAGTTGATTTAAACTTATTATAAGACACTATATTTTTGTTTAAATGTCCTTTCATATTTCCTGTATTCTGGTATGATTTATCGAGCTTAATATTTTAATAATTTTGATATTTAGAACTCTCGAGATACAATTTTCTTATTTTGTAAGGCACTTTTTTATTTGCTTATTCTTTCAGACTATGTAGATAATTAGAAATACTTATAAGTCAAATAAAAACTTAAATTTTTTATTCATGCAATTTTGTGTGACATTCAAATTTCTAACAATTTTATCTTTATTCATAAATATGCTTCTTCTAAATTGACTATCCTCAATTTGTATATCAGGTAATTATTCACTTATTTCAGATTTCTACTTTTTTGCAACATTTTCTGTTTGATTTAGAGATTGCTTTCCAAATTGAACTTTTATATTCAATCTTGTATCGGTTTCACAATGCAGAGAAATATATAAATAATTCTCATGAAATTTTTTATGGTTGTGTTAACTTTGTAAGGTAGCATATTTTGATTAAACAAACTAATCCGCGTTAAAAGAGGAAGGAAATTCTACCTTTGTAGACAAATAAATCTTAAGCCCCATCACTCTTTCTGTAAAATTAAAGCATAATGACAAAGGAGAAGGCCTGCCTTTAATTTTCAGGCGAAAATAATAAAATTTAAATCTTGCAATAACTAACTTATTCTTCTACTCACAAAACAGCTCTTCTGAATCAAATGATCTAGCACTCTTCACTGCTTGAATAGGCTGTGACAGAATCACTTCAAACTGGCTTTACTTTTAATAAAAAGGTTCAGTTTAATTAATGTGTCCCAACAGTTAATAGTTTCTAGAAAAGTCATCGTAAAGTTCTAGAATTTCCTCATCCAATGGGATCAATTCAGCAGGACTTAATTTCCTTCTCAATGCCAGAGGGTCTCTGTTCTAGACTTTGATCCTTGATTGGAATGCCATCGATGCTTATTCTTGACTTTACGAAAGAGAAATTTGACTTCTAGTTGATTAGGCAGCCCTATTGTATTGAAATGGAGTGTTACAATTGCGATTTATAAGAGAAGAAATAGAATGCCTTTTGGTTTTCATCCATTTTATAATATATATAAAAAATGAGTTTCATATCTAATAATTTTGATAGTGAGTTAAATTAAGGAAAACACTTAAATCACTATCCCATCTTACTGACTTTTGGCTTTTGTTAGAGCTGCCTTTCCTAGAATTGAGGGATTTTAACGAGGGTTTGATCGGTTATTTTGTCATTGATATTGTGTCTGAATCAAGTTTATGAGAAGATGTTCTACTTCTACCTATCTGTTTCTAAGTTCTCTCTGTAACAAAACTCAAAGTTCTTCTGCTTGATTTAATTTAAGGGATAAACTAATCAGGTTCAATCAAGTCAAGATTGATGAGTTGAAGATGTATTAGAATTGGCGATGAGTATGATTTATCTGGAACCTCAACGTTTTCCATTTTATAAATCTCGTTAAATATCACTCTATCAGTTGTCTCCTTTACAGTTTGAGGTCCTGTAGATTCATCACTGATTTCTGTGGGGAGACTATCTTGTGTCGCCTAACATGCATTTCCCATTTAAATAAATTATTTTATAGTCATAGTATTTTTTTCATTTTTGCATATTACTCTATCAGTGGGATTAACTCGTTTTTATTTGGCAAATCATAAATCTTAGGTTCCTTGAGATTTTTAGCATATTCATGTATTTTCTAAAATGATTATTACAATAATTTTATACTCTCTTTTAATCCTTTTCTAAAAACGTGTGTTATATATATTCGAGCCACAATACCCTTTGCTTTTTACAATAATCATCTATGACTATATTCATCGCAGGTCTATTATATTTCATTATTATGTACATGTCTATGTTGATTTATTATTTATCAAAGAAAAATTGTGTTTCTTTTTACCTTCTCAGATCATAAATAATATCGGCAATGTTCTCTTTGATTAACTTCCAAAACTTATCTCTGAATTTTCTCTTCTTAGCTTTTAATATACGAAATTTTCTTTGAATAAAGATTACTATTTTGCTATAAAATTAAAATACCTTTATTTAAAGTGCTTTAATGCTTATTTAGAATAGTTAGAAACAAAAGTATGCGTCCCATGAACTTGGTAACAACAAATTCTGCTTTGATTTTAGATTTATGTCTAATCATGCATGCAAAACTTTAAACAACACATCTAGTTTTGAAAATAGTTCTTTCTTTTGCACTTTCCCCGTATTCCTTTACATCTAATAAGGCTTTAGTCTTCATAGCCCAAACTAATAGTTTGCCTTTGGCTGCAACCTTTTATCTTCTCTTCTATTCCTAAAGGGAAGTAGAAACATATTCAGTAATAAGTAGTAAACTAAATAATTGAAACCAGTTTTATTGGGCGAATTGCATTTGTAATTTTTTTAATTTGATCTATCTTTCGACTTCCCTAAAATGAAGTATTTGCTCTTTAACCAGTAATTTAGATTTCTTTTCTAATTTCTTATCTTCAAGCATTGATTATCTCAGAGATTTAGCCAACTTTTATTTATGAGTTCTTTCTGATTGAACTGATAATATTTTATGCAATTTCTAGCTGCCGTGATATTAGGTTAAAGAAAGATTTTATAGAATTTTGTCATTGGGGAATTACTTTTAGGTTGGAGAGCAGTTTTAAGATATAAGGTCTAGAGACTCTACAATTTGTTTGGGAGGTGATTTAGTGATTTGAGTGTTTCCAAACTGAAATGTTATTGAGAATTCGAAATCTACGTCAGAATATATTGTTATGAAAAGATATTCTTCAGTAAAATAATGCTAATTTCTTTCAGAAAATATTTTAGCAAATCGAGAGTGAAGAATATATTCTGCGTTAAATTTAGTAGGGAATTCTGCTTTAGTTGATAAAAACATTTTTACAGCTGCACTTTATACTCTTTCTGGAATGTTGAAGAATACTTAAATTGGAGACACCTTCCCTCTTAGTTTAATACGAAAATAATAAAATTTGAATCTATTAATTCTAATTCTGTTCAAATTACCGAACTTTAAATCCGATTACATGAGTCCATCATGGGTTTAAATTAAATTGTTTAGACTTTTTCTACTCACAAAAATTTATTGTTAACTAGCTTATGGAGTATATTCTAATTTATCCAAATCGTTGACTTATCTGTAATTCTTTTCGAATTCGTTATATACTTCTACAATTTCATCGTCTAAGTGCATTAATTTTGAACTAATATCAGCATTGACTTGTTTCCTCCTAAATTTCGATTGAGCTGTAATGCAATCAAACGAATGCATCGATGTGTTAGCAGATTAAGTCTAGAAATCAACATGCTAATTAAGAAGCTTATTTAATTCCTATTATTTATTGGTGATTTCCTTAATGCTTGACAACTATTTTTTTGGAGACGTTAGAAATACTGGCTATGTGTTACTATGATAGAAAATTCTCTATACTTTCTAACAGGACTATTGAGACTGGTCTAGGTTTTTGGAGTGATAGAAACTCTGCGTTCGTTGTATTTTATAATCATATTATTCATATTTTATTAATTTTTAGTTTCTGCGATTAAGCAAAATTCTTTTTTAGCAAAGATTCTAAGAATTTCACTGATTTCTATTCCACCGGTATCTTCTTCGCCTATTGTACTGATACACCTTAGACTGTCTCGGAATGAGCAATCGATTGTTTCACTTCACTATATTATTTTTAAACATCTAAATTCTTTTCAATTAGAGCAACTTATTCTTTAGGCTATTCTCCGTTCAGATATCGTTTTAAGTTGTTCCTAAGCTTTTCTTCATCATCTGATGAAAGATTATACTTTAAATATTTTCTTATTTGATTTGCCTCATCAGTCAATTCTTCGAATGTTTTGATTCTGGTGTATTTTTGGATCTCAAGGATTTCATCCCCCTTTAGGAGTGAAAATTGAGTTTTCAGGTTCTATGGGTTTTATTTTGGAGAAGATTAATGGGATTCACATGGAGAATCCCCTAATTATTCAGTTTCAAATATTTGAATGACATCATAATATGGTTTCTTAAGTTTTTCTTCTAAATTGAGAGGTTTCGATATATAATTAGCTGGCTTTTCTCTCACCTTTGTGTAAGGAGATTATAAAATAAAAACGTTTTTGGCTTTCAATTTTTGATTTGCCTTATGCTTCATTTTCTCAATGATGTCAAAATTAAAAGTGGTTTGTTTTCTCTCTATCTTCATTTTCTAATCCTTTTTAGCCTATTGACAAGCCTCTTTGCATCTCCTGCTAATTTCATCAATCAAAGATTTCTACTGAAACTCCAAATAAGGATTAACCCACCATTGTTTATGCTGAGTGTACTATTATAAATATTTGGTATCTGGAAACAGACAAATAGTAATGATTTCTCCAATAAAGGGTCCCTCTGGAGTAGGTCGGTGGATTCCTAAAAATAAATCTATTTAATTTTGTTTCTAAGGATCTTCAATGTTATTATTATAATGTCTTTTCAATGAAGTAAACAATTCTATTCTTTTAGATTTCTAGCCAATGTTTTATTTATGTGCTAATGAACTGCCATATTATTATGAGACAAAGTCACCCAATTGTTCATACATCTCTCTGAATTCCTATAGGATGGATTCATTTAATAATAGCAAATTAAATTTCAAACTGCTCTGATTTATTTTAGCCAATTGAATTCCAAGTGCCATTTCACCTATCAATTATTAAAATGCATTCGTTCTATCCAGACAATCAACACAATTAGATCTTACAACTCCATTTTGGATTTCAATAATAACATTCTCATTACATTTAGGCTCTTTTACAAATAGAAATACTCCTGTTTTCATAATGCAATAGTATGCTAATGAATAACACTTATTAACAAATTCTTCTTTGTCCTGTTTTAATTAAGCCTTCATATCAAATCCTAAATATCCTATTTCTATTTCTGTTTGATTCTGCATTTCCTCCTTAACAGTGTTGATAGCTGCAAAATACTCTTCAGCTAATACTTATTCTCTTTTATTATGCTCATTTTATTTAACCAAATTCACCATATAGATTTGTCTGCCATATGAAGAAATCAAATCGCAAATGTGCTTTTTAGTTGCATATAAGTAAGGATCACTCTAATGTATTTTAATTGGCAACTTGAATAAATACATTTTCGGCTCTTGATACCAATAGACAGGAGCAGAACCTCTGATTTATATGAATGAGGAACAAGCAGGTCTTTAACATGTTGATTTGTCTAATTCAATCACAATTTGTTCTGTTTCTACAAAATTAGCAACATACCCTTATTCGTTTATACCTCTAGTCAAATAACGAGCACCAGCATGCTTTATGGATCTTCTGGCTAATAAAGTAATGCTAAAATAGTTGGCAACAGTTTTAATTGTACTTTATTCACAGTAACCATGAATAATTGGAATCACCCATCTCTTATCTTTAATGATCTTATCGAATTCTGCTAATAGATAATGATTCCACATAAATAGATTTCGGTATTATCCAATTTGATGATATTTTTGATTCTTGTTTTGAACATCTTCAGATGGGATGATATTCTTTGATAAAGAACTTGTGACGTCATAAGTATAACTACTGTAGAAACCAATTTCTAGATCATAATCCTAAAGTAGTTTCTTGTATTTTGATTCCACTTAGGAATATGGGCCATCGAATAATTCCACTATCTATCTTTCCTCAATTGTGAAGATTTTGTGTTTGCCCAACTTAGCTATCGATTTACGTCTCTTTATGAACATTACGTAATATCCCTATACTAATTTGATGAATCCTATTATTCCTGATACTGTGTAGAGATAGGTCAAATTGTATTTTTATAAGTATAGTTTAGCATCCTCCAGAGTCTCGAACTAACGTTCTTCTTCATAGATGTATTGCTTAAGTTCTTTCTGATAAAGATCCGGTCCTTTTAGGATATTCAAATATAGAATGCAAAATTATTATGATAAGGTATGATTGCCAATTAGTATGTATTTCTAGGGGGTTTTATGCTATCAAATTACCTCTTTTTAATGACTTCTAAAAACCTAAATATTTTTGAACTTTATTTTCTACACATCCCAGGGGTATTCCAAATTCATTAAAATAAAATATATATAATCAAGCAAACACTTAAAATGAGGAAAAGAGATTTTAAAGTCGTTGTAATTGGGGATAGTATTCATATTTTATTTAATCGTTAACCCTAGGTGGAGTTGGCAAATCTACATTCATTTCAGCTCTAATTAATGAAAGCCTCAATAAGGTCACTCATATTGATAAGCATCAACCTATTCAATTACCTCCAGAAATGTTCAATCATCCATAATGCAATACAACTTTGATTGATACGAAATGCCAGCCCAACTAACTTCCAGAGTAAGTCAAAATTGCAGATGTTATACTCTTAATGTACGCAATCGATGATGATGGTTCTTGGGAAAGATTAAATAAGTTCTGGCTCAGAGAATTGAAAGAGAAGGAGTTTAAATAGCCAATCATTGTAGTCGGTAATAAACTTGATTTGATGGGTCTGGATGAAGATAGAGAATATTGCAGAATTTTTAAAGTCATTAAACAATTAGTAAAAGATTTCAGTGTAATACAATTATATAACATAGTAAGTTGAAATGGGAATAGAATGTTCATCAATCAAGTTACAGGGGGTTTAGGACGTAATTAATTGTGCCTAAAGGTCCTATTTGTACCCTTTGGCTCCTTTGTACAATCTAGTAAACAAATCACTAACGGAAGGGTTTAAAAAGGCATTGACTCGTATATTTCGAATATGTGATCGAGATGGCGATGGGAAATGGAGTGATTTTGAGTTAGAACGATTTTAAAAGAAGGTGTTTAAGAAGCATTTAGATTCAAGTGACATAGCAGGAATAAAAGATTTGATTGAAGAGGAATTGAAAGATGATTCCAATAAAAAATCCTTTATTACTTTGCAAGGTTTCATGGCTTTATAAAAGCGAGGAATTGAGTTGATGAAGATTCAAATCAGCTGGACAATCCTTCGTTATTTCAATTACAAAGATGATTTAACACTTGAGGAGTCTTTATTTTAGGAGGAGTATTTAAATAATTACAAACACTAGATTAAAATTCGATTAAAATGCAGGGCAAACCGTTGAATTAAGTGATTTTGCTTTATAGAAACTCAAATCAATCTTTTTATTGAATGGATAAACTCTAACTCAAACTCAGTTTAATTACATATTCTATCCTGTGATGTTCTAAACTAATTTTCCACTTCTCTAATAATATCACTCGGAATCACAGCAAATCACTTTAACTTAGTGGTTGGCCTTATGGAAGTATGAATGATGTTCTATAATTTTTTAGTGCATTCTCTTTTTTTAATTACAAAGATGCATACAAATTGTTGAGTTACATTGGAGTTGATATCAAAATAAGTGATGCATTCAAAGAATAAAATAAAAAAGATTCTTGGCATTCCGTCTAAAAAACCATTGAGAGAAAAGTATTTCATATAGCTATCATAACAAAAAACAAAAAGGTAACTATTTATTAATGCTATTTAGAAAATCTTAGAAAAATACTTCAATAATTTATCACCTAAAATAACAACAATAAAATCTAAAACTTATGTGATCAGCATTTATGATGAATTATAAGCAGAATAATAAATTGAGATTAGTAGATTGTGCATTGTAGATTTCCTAATTATTGAAAATTCTTGCCGCTTCTAAACAGAATAACTTATTCCTATCACCTTATATAATGACGATGAAGATATCTATGCGCAAATTTCGAAAGTTGCTGAACTTATTCATACAAAGTAATATCTTAACCTTATTCTCTAAGCACTTTTGGATATTCTGAGAATCAAATTCAATTATTAAAACAAAAAAATGGTGTATCTCTCATATAAATAGCTAGTGTAATTGCCCTTCTAGTGGGTTTAACATCTGCTGGATATTATTATTTCCAATTTAAGCCATTTAAGAAAAGTAAATGAAATTAATATTATAATATTTGATTGATTAAATAGTTTATTCATTTTTTTCTTATTTAGGATTCCCTTCTTTCAATCTATGAAGTTCGAGTATGCACTTAGAATTCCTTATTCACATATTGAAGATCTTCAAGCATAAAGATTTAATGATGCAAATGAGGTTTAATTTAAATCAATTTATTCAATACTGACTATAATTCCTAAATAAAGCTAATCCACTCTCCGATTTCAAGACCATTTCTTTTTCTTCCTGTTTGATAAACTCTAATGTAACGATCAAATAATGCTTATGCATACTGTATCACTTGCAATTCATTATATTGATAATTGTAAAATGAGCATAATTCTTTGACAAACTTGAACATTCTTTCTCTTTACAGATTCAATTCAATATCCACACTCTTGAAATCATCAATCAATTTCTTTAGTTAATGTTTTCGTTTATCACTTTCACTTTACAAAATGAATACTAAAATTTAAGCAATTGTCTACTATGAATTGGCAACTTTTTCTGAGTAATCTAAAAATATTTAAGCACACAATTCACTCAAATTTTAAACAACAAAATTGTACCATTAGAATTTGTTTTAATTTTAAGTTTATTCTTCTTAATTGGTTTACATTAGGCCTGAATACAAAAATCGAATTCGATCGTATGTTAACAAATCAATTTCAATGTTGTTGATATCGAATTGAAATATAACTCCAAAAAATATACATAATTATCTACTATATTTTTCTACTTTATTTAGTGAATTTAAATCACCCATCTCTATGTTTTAGCTTATGTAAGCGATGCAGTTTTGTAATTGATTTAGATTATCGTTTTTAATTAAAAAATGTATAAAACTTTCAGCATTGCTTTTCCTCTCATATGTGCTTATTTATTCTAATCTCTATTAAGCTGGATGAGTTCCAAATTGAGGTTTCACACATTCCTAATTAAACCAATCTACAAGCAATTATTATAGACACTTTTCATCCTATTAATTGTATTCAAAATTTAGATCCAAATACTACACAAAAGGATGATTGAAATATTCTGATGCAATTATGCACTATTTAGTATTTAAGGACTTTAATTAATATCTATTAATTAATTTCTATGACTTATTCATTTGACTATCCTTATCCATTTTATGTTATTGGACTACAGACTTCAATGTCTAAAACAATTAAGTATCTCTATTGCTAATGTTCTCTTCGATTTTATTTAATATCTTATGGGTATCCTTGAGATTGAGCTCTACATCTTTAAGACTTCCTGTGGCATGCTCTAAAGTGCCCAAGGCTTCTTGACTTTATTTATAATCATTAAATTCAACTCTGGCCATATTTAGTTAATATGTCAGAATATTGATTTCTTGCTTGTGTTATTGAGTTAATTTGTTATTTAATTCAGAGACTTCCATATATTTATGATAGATATCTTCATTCTCTTATTTTAAATGCACAACTTCTTATTATAATTCATTTAATACTTCTTATTGAATATATTCTTGTTCTGCCTTCCCATTTTGTAATATCATTTCTATTGCAACACAAATCAGTTTCCAAGCATTCTCTGTTAGTCTTGCCAAAGTCATGTCTCTTTTGGCAATAGCAGTTAACATCATATTGACAAACTCCTGCAACTGGTGTTCTATTTCGATGGCAGTTCTACGCTGAGCCTTTTTCAAATCTGAGCGTTCGAGATTGTTTGCATTGATATATTGATGTATTCTTTCGATAGTGTTGCTCAACATTAATAATATCTCTTAATAGATCTCATCCAATTAAGCTGATGATTATTATTTATCCTGCACTATCATTCTGTTGATTTCCAAGTTCTTGCGCATTTTTAGATCGATTTCAAAAAGATTCATAAGTTTTTCATGCATTCCATAGTCATCCATTTCTGTAACATGTTTAAAGAGATCAATTCTGACACTGTTTTAAGAATTATTTCTTTTTTTAATGCTTTTAACTGTCTTAATAGATTATTACGATTATTGAATCGATACTCGAGAAGGTCCTCTTAATTTCACAATCTGAAATCCCTTGAGGGGAGTATATTATTCAGTATTCGACTAACTTCGATATTTATAGAAGTTGAAATCAGAGAATACATCAGAAAGTAATTAATGTTTGTAAGTACTTTGTTAGAGAGATTTCATTGTTTTAGTACTCATATTCATTTTATTTCACTTTAATAATATCATCAATTTTTCTATATTACCCTCAAAATTGGAGATATTAGGCATTCTAAACTCTCTTTGAAATCATCTCTTTGTAGTTTCAACTCAGAGATATCTTCTTTGACATAGAATTTAATTTATTGTTTAGAATTCAATTTGATTTCTAAAAATTCTAGAATTGACTAGTTACCGAATTAAGCAAATGCTTTCTTATTTCCTTAAAATAATGTTAATTCAAAACTTAATTATCTTGATTTTCCAAATAATTGCACATCCTTAGCAATCTATATTTTAAAACTACTACTATTTGTGAGATATGTTTGGACTGCCAACTCATCTATGACTTCAATACATTAAAATTATATGGCTTTTATAACTTAGGGGAACATAAAATTAGCAAGTATATATATATTCTAATATATTTACAAAAAAAACTAAGTTTAAAAGTAAATACAACATTAAAATTAATGAAATAGAAAGAGAAAGAAGGTTCAAATGAAAATCTTAGAGTTGTAATTAGAGTTCGTCCTCCGATGGCAAGAGAGATTAAGGATGGCAAATTCATATCGACTGTAAGACTATGATCTACAATTTCAAAGGTACAAGTAGCCCCGGATAATCAATAACTCTGCATTTTCGATTATCATGCAATAGAGTTAGTGCCAGATGAGGAATTGGAGGCATTTGTATAAAACCCAGCTAATTACACCATTCATTAATTTACATTTGATTATGTCTATGATTAAGAAAGTACTTAAGTGGAAGTCTATGAAACTACTGCTGCGTTGTCAGTTGATTCGACACTTCAAGTATGAAATGAATAAGTATTCAAAAGGGATATAATTCAACGATCATTGCATATGGTTAAACAGGAACTGGGAAAACATACACAATGCACGGATTCTCTTTCACTCCAAACTCGGATCAATTGGGTATCATTCCAAGATCACTGCATAACATCTTTACACATATACAGATGAAATCTAATTCGATGACAACATTTATGGTGAGAGCATCATACTTATAAATTTACAATGAATCTATAAGTGACCTCCTAAGACCTGATCATTAGTAATTGAATATCAGAGAAGATAAGAAAAGAGGAGTTTTTGTTGAGAATCTATCAGAATGGGCAGTACGTTCACCCCCAGAAATATATTAATTGATGAGGAGAGGAAATGCCAAAAGAGTAACCGCAAGTACTAGAATGAATGACACATCCTCAAGAAGTCATGCAGTTTTTATCATTACGGTTGAGTAAATTGAGGAGACTCCTGATGGTAAGAGGGCAAGAGTTGGAAAACTAAATTTAGTAGATTTGGCAGGTAGTGAAAGAGTTAGAGTCACTGGAGCAACTGGTATCAGATTAGAAGAGTCTAAAAAGATTAATTAATCGTTGTCTGCATTGGGGAATGTCATTTCCGCTTTGACTGAATTGAAACAACCGAAATCACATATTCCTTATAGAGATTCTAAAATAACGAGATTATTGGAGGACTCTTTGGGAGGTAATTGCAAAACAACCTTTATGGCAATGATATCACCAGCTATCGAAGCCTTTAGTGAATCTCTGTCTACATTGAAATTTGCAAACAGAGCTAAAAATATAAGAAACACTCCTATGGTCAATTAAGATCAAGATCAAGGGGCTTTGCTTAGAAAATATTAATTAGAAATCTAAAAATTAAAATAAGAGTTGGATGAAAGAAGCAAGATGCCTATTGATTCTATGGTGGCTGAATTGGAAAAAGAACGATAAAAGGCTCTAGAAGATAAGCAAGAAGTGATGAGTGCATATGAATAAAGAAACAGAGATCTGGTGTAGGAGAGAGAAATGAGAAAGCAATTGGAAGAAAAGATATCTGCCTTGAATTCGCAAATGCTTGTTGGAGGGTAGAAGATTGAAGAAACACCTTAGTTTTAGAATGCTCTAGAAAAACAGTAGAAGCTAATAAGGTAATAATATCAAGAGAGATTACAAGAATTGGAAAAAGAAAGATAGAATATAGAAGAGGATAAGGCTTAAACAGACAAATACAAATAATTATTACTAAAATAAAGAGATATTATGATTGCCTTGACCAATAGATTGAATGAGAGAGATGAAACAATTCTACAACTATAAGAGGAACTAGATGCCTATGAGAAATTGCAAAAAGAACTTGAAGATATCAACTAAACTAAGGAATCGAGAATCCAATAATTGGTGGAACTTCTAAAGTAAAAAGATGTTGAAATCCCAATGAATTTAGATTTACCTGCCAATTCGATCATCAATAATGCAAAATAACAACTATTATTAGCTGAAATGCCTTCATCAAAAATGATTTTAGTTGCTGATCCTTCATCAAATAGTTACATCTAAACACTCCCTCAATAAGGTTCTTATCATCATTCTTCTGAAGCAGTGACTCAGTATGAACTCAAAAACTAAATTGATATCAATAAAAAACTAGAACTTGATTTAAAGATTAGCAGAATGGAGCAAGAAAGGTAGAAAAAAGAGGTAAATTCATTGCAGGAACAGATCCAGAAATATGAAAATGATACCACCACTGAATAAGCTAAAAGTATCTTTATCTTCCATATTTAGAATCTGTTGATTTGATATTGAATTAACTCACTAAACCTGCCAATGGAAACTCACTAGCCACTGTCGCTTAAGAACTATAGAAGCTGCAAAAGATTCTTTCGGAGAAGGAAGGCTCCCCTAAGAAGGCAGTTCAAAAGTTTTAACAGGAAACTTCCAATCTCAAACAATAAGAGATTATAAACAAATTAATCATTAAACCTAGCAAATCTAATAATTAGCTTAATCCTCCGCAATCTAAAAAATACAAATAGAAATCTGTCGAAGAGTTATGGAATTGATTTTATAAATAATTTTTTTATCGTTAATGGGATAAGAATAAAGTACAACTGAAAAGACCTAGGAGTACAAATAATTTCTTTTGCAATACTCATAAGAAAGAGAGGCTACACATCCCTAATTTGGGTCAATCAAATTGTTTACACACATTTAAGTATAATCAAATTTCAAATAGACCAATGAATATATATGTCTAAAGAAGTATTTTACTAAAAGTGACAAAGAATTATCCAACCTAGTGACTCATCTCAGATAAAGAAACACATTTGAATAAGACAACTTGCTTAAAATACTTGCAATTCATCAATAGGATTAAATTAAAATCTGTTCCGACCAGACATCAATGGCCATAATTATTTAATATTACTAAGAAAACTTATCAAGTGAAATCAACATAAGAAAACTTAACAATAAGCCATACACTGAGGGACATATTTGGATTCTTTTATAATAAATTATTGACCCATGCACATATTTATCAGAAAGGAATGTTGTACATGGGGATATTAAACCTTCTACACTTTATTTAGATGAAAATGGATGCATCAAAATAGCTGAATGTTGCATGCTCAAAGATGAAATCAATGGATATTCAAAAATGATACTAAGTTAGGACAAAGCGTATCTTTCTCCTATTCTGCTGAAGTAATATAAAGAATTGATTGTGACTCCTACTCATGATCCATATAAAAGTGATATTTATGCTTTAGGACTGACTGCTTTAAGTGTAATCCTAATGGAAGAAGTCTATGACTGTTTTGATTATATTTAAGGTATAGTTTTAACAGATAAATTGGAACAAAAATTTAATCGAATAAAGTAACTGGGGTACTCTTAAATCTTGATTGAATTTATCAAACAGTTATTATTATTCGATGAATAGGAGAGACCTTCTTGGCAAATGCTGAAAGATTTTATTGACAAATACAGAGATAAAATTTACAACATGATACCATTCTACTAAAGCCATTTAAATAATTAAAAGTCCCCTCGATAGTCCAATCAATTTAATATATCTCCTCTGGGATAGAACATGATATATCTTGTAATTGTAATGTTTTAAAGTAGCCCCTCAATAAGTTATAGCAAAAGTAGTTTTTAAGTTCTTAACAATTCAATACAAACAGATCAGAGGGGAAGCCGAAATATGTACAAATAAGTAAAGAAAATTACTGATATATATATATATAAATAACAAGTATACTATTTCATTCATAGTGGATTTTTTTCATTCCATACTTCACAATTTCCCTGTCACATCTAGCTCCTCCCACAAGACATGAAATCACTGTTATTGGATCTATGCTGAACCTTTTGCCATAGTTTTTATAATCAAATTCCTTGACTATTCTAATTACTTACTCATCTTCTGAATGTTACAACTAATAATAGGTTGAACTAATACCTTCAACTTGATTTTATTTAATTATGTATTGCATTTATCATAAGAATGGATTGCCTATTCTTTGAGAACAGCAGATTGATCATTGATTTGTGAAACCTCCATTTGGCCTTTTTACTTGATTTACTATTTGATTCTTTTTTGAGTTTCTTTATAAATTAATGTGCCATTAGTAACTGGTTGATTCTTTTAGTTCAGTTTCGCTAACATGTTTTCTAAGTTTTCAATATCTTCATTGGTCAATCCTAAAGTAATTGGTCCCAACTTTTCCAATGAATAGTTATTTCTGCAAGTTTTAGCAACCTCTTGTCTTGCTTGATGTAAGTCTATTGAAGATAATTTATGACTATCAAAAGGAAAGATTGAAGGCAATGAGGATGCTTCTAAGGAATCATTTTAGGATAAACTCTATTATAGAATAGCCAAACTACTATCGAGAGATTATTCTTATTTATATTGCTTAAAGGATTCGCTCAACTCTTTTTCTAGCTATTCGATATCCGATAACATCGTTGCTTTCTGATATAAAAATAATAAAGTACTTGAAGTAAATATTCCTTAGCCTTTTAATCCAAATAATCAGGCAGAGATGAATAATGACATTTTTCATTTAATGAATTTAATTTCGAAATCACCCATGCTATCCCTGTGGTTCTAACATCCTACCCATTTTTAAGCACTTGAAAATAAAAACTCACTAAGCATTTCTATAAAGACTTGTTTTCCTTCTTTTTAATATGAATGTCCTAATCTATTTACTCTAAAGTCTTTTTATTGAATAGTATCTTTTATTTATATGCCTTTTTGCTATCCCTGAGGATTTAGAGGTCTTAATCTAATTCCTTCTATTTATTTTGTTGATTCATGAATGAATTTACTAAAGACATTCTTGATTTGCTCATTTAGAGACTACCTTAGCTTCTAGGATCCTTTAGGTCTATAATTTCTTGAAGCAATTGTTCTGTGAGTTATTTGATTTATCCTATTTTTTCATGATACTCATGGGTTTCTAGTCTTAATTTTTCTTAAGCTACCACTCTCGCTTCAATAATAATATTATTTTGTTTAATTTTGAAGATCAATTTGTTGGAAATGAGTTGTGTTTGTTTTTTATAAAACTTGGCTTTTTCAGCTTCTGATTTAAATTGAGACATCTAGACTTTAACCAAAGTATTATACATTCTTTGTACACCTTCGCTAGTAAAATCAAAATTAGTGGTCAACCCTTTTTCCTCATCAACATTAAGTTCTCCAATTTCCTTCAATTCACTTAAGGCTACTGCTGAAGCCTTTTGGATGTATTGTTCTACTGACCGTTCTACACTTAGATCTTAATTTAAGTTCTTTAGTTATTTAACTTTTTGAACAGCATTCTTCATAACATCTTTATAGGATCTGGGCGTGCTTTGGGAGGGGACTGAATTTTATGATGAATTTTATCTTTCAAGAGGCAATTGTCTAACAGATTGTTAGAATGGAATTTGTTTCTTGATTTCAGTTGACGCTCTTTGTTTACTTCTCTATGGAATCACATTTAGTGTACTACTATCCTCTTGTTTACTCTCCTCTTTCTTCTTTTGCTCTTTCAATCTTTTTGTCCACACTTTAAGATCAGCTGTTTGATCTTGCGATTCATCGTAATCCTCTTAATGAGTAGCCAGAGACTCCTCTTTATTTTTTTGTTTCTTTTTTAGAACCTCTCCATCTGAGTTATCTTCCAATTATTCGTATATCTCTGAAAGCAAAAGTTGTTTATCAGGATCCTTAGCCAATTGACTTCTGATTTATTACTCAAGTTCATTCCTTTCCTTTTTCTTATACAATTTCGTAATCTTCAAAGTTTACAAGTCGTACATATTGTGCATCGACTTAAATGATTGGCCAGGTTTCTCTTCACCTTTGGCGATGTCATAACTCTTAATGGAGTTGAATTGGTCTTGCAACAGTTTCTTAGTTACATCTTATATTGCCAAATCACCAATATTATTAGCAGCTGATTTACTCTTTCTAATTAATTCATGAGCATTTCCAGCTATTTTTATCGCTGTATACCCTTTATGCTGTCCAACCTCTCCTTGAACTTGCATTATTTTTTTCATTCTCTATGCCCGAATAGATTACATTAAAATTAAATAAAAACTAAAAATTTCACTAAAATCTATGGGAATATCAGATGCAATTTATAGATTCCAATTTCTTGGGATACTTTTCCTTACAAAACAATCTAGCGTATATGTGTTATTTCAATCTCTCTCCATATATATATATACAGAATATTAAGCTATTTAACAATGAAAAATATTAAAAGATTCAGAAGTGCTTATTCTGTCTTAAGATTCTTTAATGTACAGAAAAATTAACTTTTAATATTAATTCCTGAAAATTCTGATTTTAATTTATATCATTAAAAAATGGCTGTTTGTACGATCAGTTTGTTAAGTTTGAATGAATATTAAGGTAAATTCCTGGGTAAATCAAGGTTCTTATTTATGTTATAATTTTTATTTGCTGATAGTCATTCTTTAGTTAAAAATAATTTAGCAATGCAAAATGAACAAGATAATCACTTTAAAGAGATTACACCTTAGGCTCAATAATATTTCCAAAATTATGAAAAATGAATATCTCTTAAGGATTTATGAATTTATATGATTTTAATGATTTTATCAAAATAAGAGCTAGTAAGCAATTATTACACTATTTAGAATTCAATAATAAATGATTATTGTAATTCATTGTGTAAAATAAAATGTATAAATATAAATTTAAATAGCAAACTAATATTATATTCAAATGAGATGTATTGAGATAGAGGGAAACCTTATAACAGATCAATTAAAAATATATTCTGAAGTTTTCAAATTTATTTATAATTTGAACCTATGCAAAAGAACTTATTATTTTTTGGATCATAGCTCACTCATTTCAAAATAATGAAATTGGATCTGAAACAATCCATTCTATTGGTAGTTAGTACGTATATTGATAGAAATAGAGAGGATAAAGATAGCTGCGTAAACAATTATAAACATTTGGTACACTTCAAAACTTAACTAAGTTAGACCAAAATATGATTAAGGACAATCTGGAGCCACCTTTATTGTCATTAAAATATAGGATCAAATACACATCAAAATTGAAAAATTACATATATAATTTATGATTAATAATTAATATAATGAGGAGTCATATAAAGTAGTTAACAATTACACAAGAAAATTATTTCCAAAACTAAATCTTTGAAATTACATAAAATATTCGTATTCTATTTCCTAATTCAAGGTTCTGGCAAGTATAGGATGGCATTTCAAAAAATTAACAGAGAATTTGAAAGATCATTGATCATGTAAACAGGATGGCGCATTCGCTTATAATTATTGAGAAGAGGAATTGTTTGTCTTATAAAAATTCTCAAATTATAGGCTAGGAATGGACTCAAAAATGAAAACTAAATACATTTATTGAGAAAGCTATAACAGTTTATTATGTTTTACTTTGAATTACTTGAAAATCAAGCAAAAGAATATAGTATGATCTTATCCACTATTTAATAGAAATATTTTATCTTAAGGATATACTTTATCGAATATCCTAAATTCACCTCTTAATTTTTTAATTATCCAAACTTCATGAGGACGTTCGGTGCATGTTAGTTTGGAAGCCAGAATATTATTTTAAGGATTCTCGTTTCAATAAAACTAAGTTTGAATACAATTTGTAAGTTGGCCATCTTCATTTCTAATTTAAAATATTTGATTCTGCAATATCATACTACAAGGAAGCAATCGAAGAATGTCAACTAATACTAGCGGATATTTTAGATCGAGACTATCACCTGAAGAGACTTTCGAATCAGTATTAAAAAGTGATCACTTGGATTATTATAACCCTATATATCATGACGTTTATTTATGAATTGCAATCAGATTATAATAAACTATTAGAAACATTTAGAGTAGCTCTTTGGCTTTCAAGCTTCATTGATAATTTCGAATTGTCTGTGTTTTTGGAGGAATAATATTATTTAAACCAAAATTAAGTATCCTAACATAATATTCTTATAGTATAAAGTCTATATGTTAGAAATTAAGGAAATAAATCAAATACTTGCTCCAATATTTCCTTAGCCCAAGACAAATTAGAATAAAACATCCAAAAATGACTATTGGACAGATACCAATTCTAAATTCTACAAAAAATTCAATAAACAGATAAATGTGTAGTTATATTCTATTCTTTAATAACCAGAGGATAACAGTTACAAAAAAAATTAATTTCGACTCACAGAGTAAGAAACTACTATCCAATCTAATATTCACACACCTCGTTAACATGAGAAATGCAGAACATTAAATTCATTGGATGAGATCAAGATTAGTAAATAACCCAGTGGCAATCCATCATTTCAACACTCTCGCAGAACTACTGCTAGCATAAGTCATGTTAAAACTAGGTCTTTTAAATATACAACTGATATCGATAGTATTATGTAGAGGTTCCCGAAAAGAGAAATTGAATCATTTTCTACTTTAAAAGCAAAAAAGGAATTGGATCTATACTATTAGAAAAAAGTACTATCCTCCTTTGATAAGACAATATAGATCAAATCTCTAAAATCTGTGAAACAACAAATATCTTCTTAATAAGAGGTAGATAAAGTTTGTTAATCTGATCTTGTGGTTGGTAAAAAACTATTAAAGTTTTAAAAATACACACATTAAAGAGTTGCTACCAATTCAAATATAATGAAAATCATTTCAGACATGTCTAAAGAGCAGGAACATTTAGAAGGAGTCAACTCTGCTCGATTACTTGTTTAAGGATCCTAAGACATTGAATCAAAAATCAGAGTTCAAATGCAACAAATCATCAAATAAAAATCAATGCACAACGAAGGGGAATTGATGGTATATTATTAATAGTATCAAGTAGAATCTAAAGACATTAGTATCGGATTATGAACAAAATTTATAAAAAGCTCCTTCCAATCATGAATAATACATTGAATAATCCTATATATCCAAATTGTTAAAAGAAAAAAACTATTCAATCATAAGATCAATAGATTAGTCAATTAAACGTACAGTTCCAGAATAAGTTAAAGTCAGAAAATCATTTTTATCTCGGATTCAAGAAAGCCTGTTCAATAAATGACAATATTGGGTAATTTTTATATAAAGTTTTAATTTACTTGATTTATTTCTTAAAACTGGCAGATGTAAATAGTACTATAATTATATTATATACTAAAGATATAAATGTTTATAAATTTTAGCAAATTATTATCTCTCATTCCAAAGAAATTCCTTACTGCCTCAAACCTCTTAAAATTAGATCTTCATAATCTACTAAAGAAACTTTGCCATCTTAATCTGTATCAGCCATTTCCATCCATAAATCAACATCCTCTTAGGTTGGCTCAATTGTCATTCCCATTTATTTGTACGTTTCAATAAGCAACTAAGGTACTTCACTATTGTGTTATTTAATTAAATTACGCTTCTGTAATAAAACCACTTTAATCTGAGTCTATCAAAGTAAAAATCCTCCTTGCCACTTTTAGTCTTTCTTGTACTACTTTTGTGTATTTTTTTTCTGGAATTATTTGTTAGGGTTGTTCAGTACTTTTAGTTGTCTTTGCAGGTTCAAGCTAAACAGGTTTTTAGACAGGTTAAATCGGTTTATTCTCTTATTTTGGTTAAATTAATATTTGATTTTGTTCAACTTTGGGAGCTTCTATAGTTTGTTCTTTTGTAGCTTTCATAAATGAAAACTTTACTCTCTTAATTGGAGGATTGTAATAAGATCTCTTCCTAATTGGAAGTGTCAGATGGTTATATTTTTACATTTATCTCTTAAAGAGGTTTTTCAACTTTTAGTTAAGAATTATTGCTTGAAACCATTGAACAAAGGTATTTCATACATAAATTATAGATAATTTTTTAATCTACTCTCCCTTAACCATTTGCTATAAAAGCTAATTATATTTTTACTATCCATTTTTCTTGTAAATGCAGCAATATCAGTTGGTGTTGGATTATAACTCTTATTCATAGCTCTATAACAATCTTATTGCATTTGGCTTACGTCAAGCAAATCTAATTATCCATCTTTGTTTTCATCAAATAAATCAAGAATTTTTTTTGAAAGCTCTTCACATTATTCAGGGCTGAAGAGGCCACCTGCCTTTACTGAATCTGTCATTTAATAAGGTTAATATTTTATGAATTTATTTGGATCCATTCCGATTATTAAATGATATATTTATCAAAAATTAATGAATTGCAAAGCTATAAATTATTATATAAATACGGAAAATTATTAATTTCACTCAATTTATGTTTTTTCATTCTAATTAGTTATGTTATTAACTCATAAATACTAAATTAAATGCTATTGCATAAATAAGATCTCTAAGTTTTGATATCAATAAATTTTATTGTCAAAAATATTAATATTCTTATCTTTATAAATAAATTGAGTTATAATTTATGGTTTTTAAGGCACAACATCCCTAAATTGAATATATCTTTATGTCGTATAATGGAAATACCTAAATAATTTCAATTAAAAAGCTATTAGAATAAATGAAAATTAAACTCAATATTATATTTGAGAATCAATTTAACCAAATGCATGTAAGAGAAAATACGGATGCATGGCTACTTATTACTTACTAATTATAAATCTTTGGATAAAATAATAGAATAAAATGTTAAATTCTTGATATTCAATTACATCCATCACGCTTTACTATATAATAATCATTATATCATAAAGGAAGGAGTGTCTTATATCTTTAATTTATTCATATTTATAAAACAAAAATATTTGAAATATTAATAAATTTATATAAAAAATGTCAAACTAGGATTTTGATTTCCTTACAGTAACTCCAGAAGTTAGAGAATTATATTCTATACCTACTGATTAAACGATAGTTGAATCTTACAAATTTAAGATTAATTCAGAATGCTTATCCTTTAGTCAAAAATTTTTTAATTCTAATGTAATAAGGAAATACTAAAATATTAGTTCATATCACCAATAGCTTCTGTTGTATCTGCAGGAATATGCACTATTTCATATGTATATTTGAGATAACCCGCAGGAGATGTTGCAAGACAAATCAAATTTGAAAGAATGAATCCAGCCAAAAGAATGGTTCTGTAATTTATACTAATTATTATATAGCCGTGGAATACCAGCTTTATCTTTGTTTGCCACAGTTTATTTTGCTAGATAATGCAAACCATATTGATAAATATATAAAAAAAAAGAATCAGAATTATCATTATTTAATAACTACTGTAGAGATGCTAATTTTAAATTGTATTGTCATAAAAGAGATTTAACCAAATTTTAAACTCAATATTATTGTTATAATCAAAATTATCGAATTCAGCATCGCTTTTAATTAGAACGACAAAGGTAAATAATATCATAATCAAAAGTATCTCTACAATCTATCTAAATTTATTCATAATTAATATTGCTAGAAGTTATAAGTCATGCCTTAACTATTACGGTTGAAATATTTTGTTTTTAATCAAAAGAGATCTTTCAGTTCTATTGCATTATGGAGATAGTAATCATTTGCTTTAATAGTTTGCTTTTTTATGTATACTCTTTTTTAAGAAAAATATTATCATTTTCTTTATGTTTGATTATTCACCATTCATATCATACTTTCTAAAATCCTAGTTCTTCATGTCTGTTTTTAAGCCATAAAATAATTAAATAAAGAATTCTATGGTGAATTTACTTCACTTATAATAATATACTCATTTTTTAATTAAATTCATTTTTCCTAACTCTTTTTTAATTCACTCACATAGACTGCTTCACAAGCATCCAAATATGTATTTACTAAAGTTTTATACTTCACAAACATTTGATATTTAGCCAATTCATATTGAAATAAGCCTATAGCTCCTCCGACGCATGCTCCATATAATAACAAGGGAGGCTTTGCCATTTTGGATAGTCTGGTATAGAAGAGAGCGTTTCCTTCTGGAGACTGACTAAATTAATTTGGATGCTTACTTCAAGAGGGTTTCTGAAAAATTTTGGGAAACTCAAAAATCTCGTGGATGCAAGGATGACAGCGGAAATGGCAAACGCAGCTGCAGGATATGTAAAAACCAGACGATATTTTTCATTCAGAAATTCGATATCTAAAGATATAATTAGTGACACACCTTCTGGAGAAATTTGATATTGAGTTTCAGTCTCCATAAATAATTAATAAACAAAAAGAGTCACAACTTTTGAACAATCCAATTATCAGCGTCGAATTCCTATCAGTTTAATTTCGTTATCTCTTTCCTCTTCTTCATTCTCTTCGTAAATGCTCCACATACGTGAGGCTTCCAAATATCTTGATGATCTGGGTGAACTATTTCTCGGAGAACCCTATCTATGAGATTCTATATATTTTTTGATCTCGTGGACCATGTATAGTTATTTTCCCTTTACAGACGAACGATAAATGGCCTGCAGTTAAAACATCAATTCAGATTGAGATTCTAGTACCATAACTAACTTAAATTTTTGAAGTACATTTCAATTCATCCTTCTCTTATTTGCTAATTAGATCCTACTAAAACAGTAATGATATGATTTTGAACATATCGTAATAAAAATGGGATTATTGCATATATATTTATAATAATTTTGTATATCATCTATTTAGAATATCAATTCCCATGTAGAATAGCAAAAAATTCCTTCAAAGTCGCAAACTTTAGATCAATTATTTTATGTTTTCTCACCATTTGTGCAAAATTTGAAGTTCTTAAGAATATAAACTTTTAGAAGTTTTTAATCAATCTTTAATAGAATATCTGACATTTTTAGTGTAAGATCAGAATTTCAATTTTCATCTATTTCATTTATAAGAAACAAATATTGTTCAATACAAAGAAGTTAATAATTTGCCGTATATTTTTTGAAGATACAGAACTCGAAAAGTCAGTTTATTTTAAAAATATTTAAGTAAACTTTTTTAATCAAAACCTAGAGTCATCTGCTAAAGTTTAGACTAGAAGTAAATTTCTAAACTATTTTATTTACCAAACTAACTTACTTGTCCACAAGAGAATGATTTTTTTTTTCAAAAATCTTCTTATTTTTACTTAGACTAGAATTCATAACTAAGATATTATATATATTAATTACTTATTCAATGAACTTCTTTTGTTACCAATAAAAGTTTAAAACTTATTTATAATCTCTGTAGTTGGTTGTTTAAATTTGAAAATATATTTATTCTCATAAGATATTAAACATATAAAACAGTTCTTCGGATATTTTATTAATGAGTTCAAGAAAATTTTTGAAACTGGTCTTTTTTTTCTCAGTATTTGATGTATTGGCCTTGCAATTAAATAATATAACTTAATTTGGTCTTAAAATGATCTATTTAAATATAAAATTTCTTATAGAATAGATTTATCATAAATTTTATCATTTTCTTATCTAAAAGAGAGAGGATTCTTTTCCATTTCATTCGATTTGTTGTATGAATCTTTCTTAAACAAATTTAATACAATTTTTCTTCCATTTAATTTTTTGTCTATTTAAGTATATCAATAAAGTTTACTAAATATATAATAAATTAATAAATATATTTTTAATGAGTAAAAAATGTTATTAAGACTTCAAAAAAAGTAGATAATTAAATAATAATATAATTTATTTTTCATGATCAGCTTAGTAATTCAGCCTCCAATCTCTTTTACTCTCCAAAAGGAACTGCATTTTCATCAACTGACAAAGTAGACATATGGCATGGTAGATCAACAAATTCATCATACTTTATGGCTTCCTAAGTAACTTGTTCATGCATTTGACGTAAGATCAAGGCTGCACTTTTTCCTGTCATATCACAGGGTCTTACACAATGTTTTATAGCATTGGCAGCATAGGATCCTTCTTCCATACAAAGGATGCATCTTAAAAATATAAAATATTAATAGATACCCTCGTGGTAAAGGAACGGCAAATGCTCCATTGCAAAATCCATAGAATTGACTTCCGAAAGATAATCTGCAATCTGAAAATACTCTGATAGTAAAGATTGGTTGTTTGAATCTAACAGCATCATCAAAATGTTATGCTAATCCTTCTTTTCCATCATGATACACATTGCAGGCAATAGAATTAATGAACTTTTTAGGTACTACATTATCATTTTCAAGTTTAGTAATGAGATTTCTCATCCACAATGGAGGAGCAGACACATCTCTTCTGACACCAGCAGCAACCATTGAATGTGGTTCTGCTAATTAACATTTAGTCCACATATATCTATAACCAAAAAAGAATTTGGTTCTACGTACACTTGAATGATGATTTGATTAAGCATGTGAAATTTATGCAGTCATAGGTAAATAATGACCTTTAAAATCGTATATATTAATATTACCATCAAATCCTTTTAATTCCATTTCATAAATGTCTTTTTCCATTTGCAATAATTCTTCATTTGTAAAATAGCCGACATATGCATGCGCTCCAACTTAATATTCTGGGAACATTGGCAAAAACGGCTTGAAATTACAAGGACAATTATTGGGTTCAAAAAAGAAATCTAATCTAATTTTATGTAGATTGTCATTTAATACCTATCTACTAATCTATCTCCTAATTTAACCTTGGTTACTTTAGTAATTAAGTCAAATGCAAAACTATCTCTGGTTGTTATGCAATATAATGGTTATTTAAGAAAACTTAATTCTTTCATTTTAATGATGTCTAGAGATATCGGTTAGTACTTCTTGCTTAGTTTAAATGCTGATAGATTCGTAAAGTTTTCAGGCGTAAAAGTAGATGTCCAATTAATTGATTTTTTGTTCTATTTTATCTAAACATTATCAGTTAGAATTTCATAGATTTTATTGCTTCTTCGTAAGATATAATCTTAGCCCTTTTCATTAGCTTTAAATCTTTTGTTCATCATTTTAATCAAGTATGAATTTGTGACATGATGTTCAACTCTCTTGATGAAAGCATTAAGTAAATCTTTATTGTGATCACTGGCTGATTTCCATTTGTCTTCTTTAACATACATCTCCATCCTTATACTACATGTGTTAATATTATGATTTCCATCCTCTTTAATAAGATGATTTATCAATTATTCACTGGCCCCTCCATCTTTTCTTACATCTGTTGATGACAAAATCTTTGCTCTCTTTTTCTTTTTTGTTTACTTTTCATTATTAGTGTTTGTTTATTATTGAGGTTATGGAACCTAAATTTAGGATCTGGTTTCTAAAACATAATTTTCTTATTGTTAGATGATATGAGTAAATTCTTAGTATAGACTTTGTGGTGTTGAATTGCTATTGATTGGAACTTTGGGAACAGATATAATAAATTTAGTTTATATGTCCTCTCTTTGTGTTTCTGTGCAAACTGAAGAGTTGTCATTTCCTTCATTCCACAATCCAACACTTTTCAAGAATGCTTTTCTGCCTGATACACTTTTCTTGAATAATAAACATATGGAAATTTCTGATTCACAAATAAATTCCACTAATTATTACTTGATATCATCCTATTCATTCAATTAGATTGGTCTTAATAATTAATTTCTATTAAGTATATTATTATTTATACTCGTCATATTTATAGTGAATCACTAAACATAAAGCATCTTAAAATATCATCCATAAGTTTAAGAATTTTCTGGTCATCATAACTCTTTCTCTTGAAATCTTATTTCTAAGATGTGGATATAATAAATATTCTCTCAAGACACTTTCATCCTAAGAATTGAAAAGTGTAAACACGATTAGGTTTTTTCCATTCAAAAGATTATGAAATAGGTTATCAAAGGCCTCATCATATCCAGCTATTGGTTAACAACCTGATGAACATTAATATACAAGTGGAGGGAGTCTTAATAAAATTTAGTCAGTACTTCTTAAAAATATGATTAACATCCTTTTATTCACTTTCACTCTTCTTTACATATGAAACTCCACATGTTCTTTTCAAATTCAAATTGGCTTATGTTTGTTTTTATCTAATGAAGTGTTATTTCTTGGTGTAATCTTCAGGATCCTTATGTCTGTTTTGTATCTCAACTGGAGCATAACCAGATTGATAATTGAGTTTATATCCTCCCTGTTTGAAGTGTTTATCTCTCTCTTTATAATCCATGCAATTTGGTATTGCTTAAAACAACTGCTCAAGAGTTGGTTTCCCTTACAAATTTAATTTTTCCAAGGTATATGCAGCAGGTCTGGATGGAACATCGATTAGTATCTTTTAATTGGTGTTGGTGACCACTTCTAGCTTTTCAAAGGTTTCGTTGTGTCTGACAACTTATTCTGGAATAGGTGTCTTAAACAGATTCTCAAAGTCCAAAGTAGGAGGAACATCTTATTTGGAAGTGATCCAAAAGGTTGGATTGACATTAAAAGCATTGAGTATGCGTTTCTTAACGATGGTTTCTTCGTCTGATGATTTTGTTGGATAGACAATTTAGATGAAGGTTCCCTTTTACTATAACTTAAGCTTAAGGCAATCTATATAAGATAAGAATAGACGGTAATATATATGGGATTTTGCAAGGGGTTTGTGTTAGGGGGTGTGTCTAGATTAAAGTAATTGTAATTGAAAAGCAATTAATAAATTAATTATTTGTAATTCAGACACACTCCTAACACAAACCTGAAAATGATGATGTTGTACCTCTTTTATTCATGTGTCTCATTTACATAATTAAAAAATTGTAATGCTCCCCTTATGGTAAATAAGATTTGAGTCTTATATTTAATTAATATATAAAATAATCATAATTTCTAGATGAGACGAAGTATGTCAGCTGAAAACTTATCTCTTACGTCAAAGTGTGTGTATCCACTTTATTAGAACTAAAGTTATTGATAATAGAATTACTGATTCGTCACTTCCAGGCACAATGCAAGTGTTTTTTTGGTTCACAATACAGTTGTACTTGATGATATCGTCATTTGGAGACCAGAAAGAATAAATTTTGGCACCTTCTCTACGAGTTTTTGAGTTCAAGGCAGTGAGCATTTGGGATGAAGGTGAGAATCCATTGTATGTGCTGCATGTGGGTAATCCAGTTGCATAAGTGCAATCGACTAAACCATAGTTGGCTCCGGCTAATCCGAAGAAGGCAGCAATGGAATTGGTGATGGGATCTCCGACAGTAAATTTACTAAGCAAAGATTCTGAATAAGTTCCACCAATGATGGCAGCTCTTGCCAAGGTGACTCCCATTGAATGACCAATAACAATGACTTTGCTGGCTTTGGTATAAGCAAGGACTCCTTCGATGAAACGTCTAGTAGTCATCACGTATTTTTCACTGTGACTGTTTTATGATGCCAAATTTGGATTGGCAGGACCTAAAATTTTATTATTATAAAAATTACCCCAAGTTGTTACGTACAAATCAGCCTTAGTGTATCCTCCATTGGTTTATAGATATTCAATAAGTTATGTGAATCCAGTCTACCATCCTACAGTTCCACCATTACCAGCTCCAATATCAGAGTTTCCATGAATAAAAACGATAGGATATTTGGATGGAGCAGTGGTTGGTCTGGTTTCAGCACCTCTAGAAAGAAGAATAGATTGATTGCTTACCCATAGGTGGACCAGGTGATATCGGATCTAATGAAATCATATTTGGAATCAAAGGCTTTAATGAAGGATGCAAAATCTGCAGTGAACCCATGATCTATAGCACTAACATTGCCATCATAGTTCATGTAGGCTGTAGCTCCCAAAACCATCAAGACGCCCAAGGTTAACAAAAGTGTTTATGATGTCATTGAATTCAAATAAATATCTAATTGCAGACCATATGTGTTATTAATTTGCGAACAAAGATATTTCGTCATCAATAATTGCGTAATTTATAATTCTTTTGTCAATCATATTTATTATAAAATATTATTATATAAAATCATTAATGTTATCCGAATTCTTTAAACATTTGAGCCATATCTGCCAATTGATTTTTTTTTGGCATCGCCATTCTTGGAGGTTAGCTATCTTCTAAACTGAACAATTATCTTTCAGCCAACTCTTTCTTAATATACATCAGATAAGTTGATCTGCTCATATCTGAAAACTTCGGTGTAAATTTCAAATAAGTTTTCTCATCATCATCTATATATTATTTCTACCCTCCCTTCTGTTTGAACAACATCTTGCTCAGTTCCTTATTCTCAATGTCCATTTTCCTTTCCACTCCATCTATTATCATACCGATCACTTGATGAGATTTCTTTTATTGTTTATCAATCTGATCTCGTATCTATTTCTACGCCTTTTATTGTTTCTCCTATTGTAAGATCAAATCTGTTCCTTATGCCTCGAGATTAGTAATAGATTGACTCACTTACGAACTTTTTTAGGTTTCAGGCTGCTTCTTTAAAATTGGCTTCGGAATTGAACTCGATTTTTATTGAGCAAGATTCTGAGTTGATTATACTTTGGTATCATCCAATCCGAGTAGAGAACTTCGACCCTGAGAGGGCTACAGAGACAATTAATGATTGAGAGATTTCTTATCAACCTCTTATACGAAAATCCTAACATTTTTTCTATGCTTAGTGGGCGGCTGTTGCACATTCTAATTTTCATTAACTTCCACTAAAGTTTCCTTCTCAAAAGCTGACTTCAATTTTTATATCCTTTCCTTTTCCTTCTGTTCTCTATGCAAATTTGCAAAAAACTTTGATAAACCCAAAGCCTCTCGATGTTTATAAATAAAATCCTTTAGTTTCTTCTTCTTACTTTTTTCTAAGACCTTTCTCAAATAAATAGTCTCCTCCTCGTCCTTCAAATCTATATTCACATTTGTTTATACTATCTTTTTGCCTGCCACCATCTTGTCAATCTTCTTCCTTTTTAATTCCTTCAACTCTTTCTCTGCTGTTATTTTACCATCTATAATGTGTGCTTAATCCCTAACCTTTGTGTCTATCTCCACCTTTACTGGTGGTGAATTGAACGACTACTTATAGAACATGATCTCCTCCTTGGCCTTCAAATTTAGCATTTTCCTACCAAAATAGAATTCCTTCTTATCAAAGTCCTCCTTCTTCCTTAGATTAAATAACTATCCGAGAATGTCATTATAATCCTGAAATTCATTCGTTTCAATCTTCCCAGTAACCATCTTATTAACATAGACATCCAAATCTTATTTATGATGTTCGTCTCTATCTGGATGCTCCCTATATTCTATATTTTCTAACTGTCTTTTCAATAACCTCCCTGCATTACTTACACTCCTCTCTTCTTGCTTTTTGGGCTTCTGAAACTCATTGAAATACTGATTAGTGGTTAAAATTTTAGATTTGTGATCCAATGGCCTTTCTAAACCGATTTTAATCAAACCAACTGATTTCCCTAATTTTCTATTTAGTTTCAATAGCTTTCTGTTGTTTGTAATAGGCTTCTTGGCCACTGACTATGTTCTTTTCTTTTCGAAGATATCATTATCAAATTATAAATTGTCTATTGAAGGAGCAAAAAAACTCCCATCGAAAAAGCTGTCTTAGCTATTTGAGTCACTATCAAATATGTTGATTGAAGCATCAGTTCCATGAGGTTATGATTGTTCGATTACTTTTTAATCAATTTATTTATTAATTTTGTGTTCTTACTTCACCTATGTTTTTATATACAATTCTTAATTCAGAGGTTTGATTTGAAAGAGATGATACATATCATTGTTAAATTTCTTGAGATATTGAGATTCTGATTATTCCAATTTGTCCCTGTGTTTCTTCCTGATCTTGTTCAACTCCGAATCGAGTGTTGATTCAGCTATAAAACTCAAATCAGCCAAGTCTTTGAGATTCTATTCGACTCTATGCTTCCCTTCACTGGCCAATTTGATGATATGCTTCTTGAACTCATCTATTCCCTGGATATATTTTTCAGCTAACCAACTAGCTGTTGTTAATGACTCTACAATCCTATGATAATTATTTTGAGCTTCATAATTACACATCATAGTAACCAAAGCTGACAAAGTTGTAATAACACATCTTTTCATCCTTTTTCTCTCCCTGTTTTTGTACTTCCTTTATGCAAATTTCTCTTAATTTATTCTAATTCTCATTTCTCCACATAAGATTACAATGGCTTCTTCAGCAATATTTAATGATTCCTGATATTCACTTATTTCAAAGTAATAATTGGCGAGATAAACCTTTGCTTTGGCACAAGCATTTATTAGATTTGGATTTGAAGTATTAAGGATTTATTTAGCTATTCTTTGAGCCTCCAATAAGTAATAATAAGCGACTTTAGGTTTATTAGCTTTTTTAAACACCAAACTTGCCATTAATAGTAATTCAATTAAATTATAGAAGTATTGATCTAATTCGAATTGTATGTTGAGTGGTTTTAATGTTTTGACTATCATATTTGCAATACGACTAGACTCTGATACTTCTTACTCAAAAAAGTTGACTTCCTTTGCTTACTTTTTGGTTCTCTCTTTTTTAGGTTTTTCATATTCGTTAATCTTGTAAAATAGAACAGTAACTTCATGTTCTTTTATTCTTTCTTCTTCTTCTTCATCAGAACTCGTAAGATGCGAAACCTCTTCTAATCTAACGATAGATTTAATTTAATTACACAACTCCTTTCATTTCATTTGGCATAACCTTCTGGATGTATAGATTTATGTATTTGTATAATTCAAATATTGCCTGAGTTCCTCTTTGAACAATTAATATCATCATTTCAGGCCTATCTTACTCGATATCTGGTTTTAACAGTCCTTTTTTTAGTGTTTTATTGATGCAATTTATGATCCTACGATTCAACATAACCATCTCACTCAGTTCCAAATCTTTGCGTTGACTAGAAAATTTATCCAAAAGTTAAAATGCTCGCTTATAGAGTTTCTATTCAACTTAATAAATCAAGTTACTTTCTATATCATTTTGCCAGTTTCTCTGTGAATGTAATCATAGCTACCCTACAATAGACTTTTTAATTTACTCTCTTCTTTATTTTAATGAGATTGTTGTTATTAGTGAGATGTATTAACAGAAGAAGTTTCTTTTTAATTCATAAAATTAATGTTAATACTAATTTTTATATTTGATTCATTTCAGATATTTTTCCAAAGATATTAATTACATTTTGATTTTTTTGCTCCAATTTGGAATTCCCACTGTAATATTAATTTATATATATATATATTAATTATATATATAAAACATAAGGATTCATTATTGTTTACTCTCTATCACCGTAGTGATATCTGATTCCAAACTTTTATATTGATCAGCCAAAAATTGAGGCAACTGTCCGATGTCCTTTAAAGAATTCATAAAATAGTCTAACTCTTCCTTAATCCTCGTAAACCCAATTCTAATAAATTCAATAAGGCTCTTACTTAGAAGTGATATTGAGCTATTTAAATATCTTTACAAAATCTGAATTGAGAATCGATACAATGTGTCCAAAAACCTTGCAAAGATCCTCTTTTGTTATGATGTCCTCTATGGCCACATATAAAGACCGCGTATTCTAACAGATCTGATTGGTCATTTTAGTTGGAACAGTAATTTTAGTTTAAGAATCCTATAAGATCACTTTCATAATCTTACATTCCAATCTAATTTAGCAATGTCTTCGAAAAGCTTGTAAAATCTATCCTGCACTATAGTCGTAAGTTTGGCCATAACTTCAGCATTGTGATTTTCATAGTCCACCTTGATCGTTGCAAAATCATTCTGGATTTGTTGTAGATTAGTGAATTCGGTTTGTTGTTATTGACTAATAAATCATTATCTTTAAATACTTACTTGATCACTTTAAATAGTTTATTTGACAAGGGATCCAACAAGTATAGGAAGAGTCTCAAACATATTGAGGAAATCGCTAAATTTTTAGCTGTAATCGTGGATATTTTACCAAAATGCACAGCTCCTGCTCCCAAAATGTACTATGTGGCTAAAGAATTATAACATTTTATAAGTTCGACCAACTTTTAGGTCTGTTCGTAATTGATTACTGAGTAAGATTCAAATAAATGCAAATATTAGCTTATAGCTTATAAAAAGAATAAGAATGCTTGTGTTACTTTATATTTAGAATTGTCCTTTAAGATGATAATTTCAGTTTTAATAATTTTGAAATGTGAATTATTTACATAGGAAGGCAACAGATTCTTCCCTGCCATTGTACTGTTATTAAGGAGAACACTTTCATCCAACTATTCAACCTATTTCAAGTCTTCCAGATCCAATAGATATGTAATTATTTCATAGTTATCAAAGGACACATCTGATGCCAACCATGTTTCATTCTCCAGATATTTATTCAACTGTGTTTTCTTCTCTTTATGAAAATTTTAGAGATATTACTTTTCCTAAGCACTTCGCATATAAATTAATTGATTTATAGAACATTTCTAATATTATCCTCTAATTTTTTACATTATTTTATCATTGATTTGTAAATCCTCATTAATTCTGGACATGTCCTATTAAAAAAATTAATCCCAAAATTTATAAACTTAAAGTAAATCTACAAAATCCTTGACTGTAGAGTCAGATGCGATTCTCTTTGAGGATAAGAGCAAGGCAACCTTCTCATTAGCAAATTTCAACATAGCCACTGGAATGGAAAAATGTTCCTCAATAATCTCCATGTGTTTAGGTTAATCTAATACATTTTTGGCAATTGATTGTGCAAGTGCAATCTAGAGATTAATAGTCTTCTTTAAATTTTCGGAAAAGAATTAAACAATCTTAATAAAGATACTTAACGGCTGCTCCTCCAAATACTAAGATATTTATTCCATTATAGACTATTCATCGAACTTCATTTATTACTCAGTCTCCTCTTGATTGAAGAAGTTCTTCAGTGCAATGAGAAACTCCTAATAATACCCTTGTAATTCTTCCAGGACTTTCTATTTAAATATTTTGTCTGCCATATCAATAATGCCTGAGGAAGACAAAAGGGTTTTAATGAAACTATCATCAGATTGCTTATTAATGGTAATCATGGATTGCTGTTATTATTCAAACCAACTATCATTAACATAAGAATTGGCAAGCACAGAATCTTCATGATCATTCAATTGATGATTTATTTAATTGATCAGTTATTTGTTTGGTGCTAATAAGGATGTCATTTGAGTGAGCATTATTGATAAAAGATGATTTAAAATTGTGGTTTATAGAGTTTTTTGTAATTGTTCTAGTTTCTAGGGTATAAACTTTAAACCTGTGATTGATTTAATAGTTTAATATGTCTATTCACTTACTTTTAGCAATTAGACTGCTTAGGAATATTTCTTAGTGTTGATAAGTTCTGTTAATGTAACGAAACTCTTTTAAATCGACTATATGCGTTTAAGAGTGAACAAAATGTTTTCAACTTTTTCAATTGTCTAAACTCAATAAGAATTAATACTTGTTTCTTCTTAGTGATTTCAGTGCTCTTTTTAATCATGTGCTCTCTAGTTACACTATATATTTCACGTATTCTCTTGACTTTTTTAATATTCTAATCTATGATTTAATTCATCTCATTCAAATTTAATATAACACTGAGAAATTTGTCGAAGCGAGAATTAATTTAGAAGAATAGGGTAATCTCGACATCATCTAAATGATCCTTGATCTCTTCTAAATACTGATTAATTTTCTCCTTGCCCAATGAGAATAGTTGATAATTGAATCGGAATGGTTAATCGAAGAAATATGCAGGCACTGTATTGTAGCATCCTAATACCATCTCATCTAAATCATCAGGAATATCTGAAGATTGTACTTTTTTTTGAAATTTTCTATACTCAATATAAACATCCCTTATAGATTGCAAGTATCCAACAAAATCTTTGAATCCCAATTCCTTTATTGACTACAAATCCGAAGATCGAGAAACAGTGTTCACGATTGCTTGAGCTTCCTTCAATGATATTTGATGTTAGGGTTCTTGGGTTTTTCTGAGTACTCTCTTGAGCAATTAATCGAAATAGCCTTCTTCTATTACAGAAAAGACCAATTGTTATTCTGACTTGTTTTCCTCACTAATTATTCCATTAAGAATACCTCATTTTTATTGCTTAAATATATCAATTTATATATTATAATATATCACTTAATTCAGATTATTTTAGTATTTCTTATAATTAAGGATCATTTCGATATTTTTTAACAGACTTAAGCAATTTGAGTCTAAAATAACAATATAAAATAATACTTATTTGAATTATCGATATGATACGATTTCGCATTGATAATATCTGTATTTTCCGAATGTTCCAATAACTATCTTTACAACTATATATTCGATTCGTTCTTGAAACTAAAGAAGCAACTTGTGTCTTTGACTTCATCGAGTAAATTGAAAGGAGATTACTAGAGTTATTTAACTAATTGTTGATGTTCAATTTTTGAAGCAAATTTGATGTTTAATTTTTGTTAAGGCTTTTTCATTTGATTGAAATAATTAGCCAAATTATCACAGTAAGGAGGATCTAACGAATAGATATCATTTTCACTCCACTTGCTAACCATTTAATTGATAATCTTATTTTTCAATTTGATGTTATTATCTATACATTTGTAAGTCTTGGCAAATGTTATATACACAACACTCAAAGTTCTACTCCAACTGCATAACACTCTAATAGCTGGATAATTAGTCATGTATTCAACTGGTCTTGTTTGGTATTGTAAGCATGAGTTGGTACCCCACCAATAAATCTTTCTCGTGTCCAAAATCACAATTGATTGTTTGTGGCCAGCCATAACCTAAAGCACCTTTGATTCAAATGGCAACATCTTCGGAAATGCTTCATCCTTAAGGTTTCCATGTCCTAATTATCCCATTTGACCCCAACCCCAAGTATACACTTTTCCTAAAGTAGACTTGGCAATAGTATGCTTCATTCCACAATGCACTTCCGCTATTTTATCAGATAATTCAATCAAAGTCAATTCATTTTTCGAATGACCTCTATTTATTCCTAGTTCTCCTACTGTATTTTCACCCATTGAGAACATCATCCCATTTGTGGACAACACTATGAAGAATGATAAACCATGGGAAATTTAATGTACCTAAATCTTCTATTATATCTAACTCATTCTTATGAACGTAGTCCATGATTTCAATTCAATTGGACTTTTATGTTTTTTTTTCCATATATAAATTAAGTTGTTTTCATCCACAGCCACGTTATCGTCATTGTAGACCGAGAATAATTTAACATTCTTTAAAATACTCTGTTTTTCATCTGTTGAATATAACACATTGTCTTAACTTAAAATTAATCCATGATTAGCTCCAGATTTAATAGACTTAACTTTAAATGGAAATTATATCGAATTAATTTTGTTTGCATTCTATTTAAGCAACCCTTACTATAATGAATCATTCAATCCCCAAGAGTAGATTTTATTTTGCAATGTTCCAACGTATGCATGGCATTCTCCTATAGAGTACGTTGAAATATAATTCTATTTTTCATAACATTCTTTAAAACATCGCTTATATAAGGATGTCCATAATGTATCATAGATTTCACTAACATCAGTTAAGATTTCTAAATCTATTACTTAACTGAATAAATCTATCTTTTTGCCAGGGATATTTTCTTAGTCAGCATCCAAAATATTTTCAATATAACTATCATGCAAATTCATAAATTCTTATTCTCTTATCCTATTCAATTCATTTTCCAAAGGTTTCAAAACTAGATCCTCGTACTTTCGTTGTTTTCTATATTAATTATAATACTTCCTCACTCCTCTTTAAATTACTATGGTCGCATATCTAATCCTTTGAAATAGATTTGTCAACCACTTACTTCTAATCCATCCCTAAATGTAAGTAGTGGCTGCTCTCAATGATTAATAATATCTTCTTTATTATTGTCCTCTAACATATTTTTAGATGGCAATTGCAGCTTGATTGGCTGTTACTAAAAATCCTGCTAATTTAATAGATTGTATATTATCCTCATTAATTAGACGTGTAATGTAACCCTTCCATGTTTTCTGTATTTTAGTGGCAGCTCTATATACAATTACTTTCCAAGCTTAATCTGTCACTTTATATAATAGTTTTTTAATGTCACTTTCAACTTATTAATCTTAATACAGTTGTTTTTCTCTAATAAATCTTTGTATTTTTATTGCACATTATTCTTCAACTATCATTTGCTTAATTGCACATATTCTCTTAAAATATGTTTGAACTACTTTTGTTGCCTATAAATTTCTTTTATACTTTATTTTTTTCAACCATTCTCTAATTTTAAATTATATAAACACAATTGATTGCATAAGTCTAACATATCTTTATCTTTCTAAATAACCTCTAATGTGGGCTTAAATGTATATAACTCTGCATTGAAATTCTCTAAATATCATTTTGTTCTTGTAGCAAATCCAAGCATTCTACAATTTGGATGCGGCCTAATGTTTTAAATTATTTTATTTCTTGATTTCCTATTAAATAATTCGATATGTTTGATATTTAAAGAAAACCATTCTATTTCCAAATAAAACTTAATCATCTGTGAATGCAAAGCTTTTTTTCATGTAATTGATGACTCCTGCCTTGTAATCAACCTTCTTCTATTACACCATTGCAAAAAACTCAAAATAACATTATTAATATGTCCTTCTGTATGCGTAGCCTTCCTTCCTCATCTACAGACTCTCTACTACGCAACAATACTTAATCTAATTTAATACGAATTGTTAATTAAATTGGTCTTGAATCAATTAATCGTTTGATTTGATGCATCTTATGTATTAGTTGCTACTATCCTTAAGGGAACTAACCAAGCTTGATAATTCAGTTCTTGCCACTGTTCCAACATACTTCTAGGTAATGATTTGCTAATACATAGTTGAGATATATTAATTCTTAGATTTTTAGAGCAGAATTTAGAACTATTTATTAACTTCATCTTTATTCTTAATACGAAACCCAATAACATTATACTCAACTTCTCTTGCAAAATGTCGAACCTTAAATATCGGTTAAGATTAAGATTTTGGATATGTAATTATTTGATTGTTCACAAAGGCATTCTTAACCTTGGTTAAAAAGGTTTCATCAGTACCAGCCACAGTGCAACTGTCATCTAATATATTCAAGATTCCCAAAGGAGGTCTCTCTAAACATTCTAAAATCGGTAGATTATTCATAAAATAAATAGGTCCTTGACTATTGGTCAGACCCTCCTATTAGAATATTTTAGAATCGCATAAAAAAGTATCAAAAAGGTAGAATTAGTGCAACTTTTCTTAAGAATAGTTGATTAGTAATTACTCAAAACTATTTACAATATTTTATTCGAATCCAAAATAATCAATTATGCTGATTTAATACTTATTTGTTTATGTAGACATTTAGCAATTAATTGAATCAATCAAGAATTCAAATAACCTTTCGTATAATTACTTGATGATATTCTATTGTTAATTTATACATTCTATTCTACTTAATGGAGTATCAACCACTTCATTTTTCAGCAATTGTCTCTACTTATAACACAAACACCTTATTAGTTCCTTATCTGAAATCCCAAGCAAATGACTAATCTGAACAATTGATTTCTGATCTTGAATTGAACAATCATTATCATGATCATCAAATTATATATTACCCAATTTAATTATGCAAGCCAATAGTCCTAAAATTACATCAATATTTATATTAAATAGTTTCAGAGCATCCAGTGTGTCTTAAAATTATTGGGCTTCTTTCGAGGATTATTATTAAGATGCTTTGGAATTCAAAGGATTTGGAATCAAGTTCTATTATTGATTTGTATTGATATTAAATAATGCCAATTATCCATGATTCAAGAATTAATATAATATGTTAAAATTGCATTCTCCTTATGGTACATTATAAATGCGTGATTTTTCAAGGGAAACAGCACTTAAATGAACCCCACATAACTTTTATTCTTTATCAAACAGCATTTTTGTGACTCTTCCATAACGAGATGAATTCGAATTTCTTTGAGTTCTAGCATTTCCAAAGGCTTCGATAATTTAATTGCAAGCCAGAACTTTAGAGTGAAGATTTCCAAATTTTGACAAGTGTAACTAAATTTATTTGCTGATTTCAGACTTTCCTGATCCTGATTCTCCAGTCAAGATAATTGATTATGGAAAGTCAGTCATTTAATGATAAGCATTTTGAGCAATTTATTGCAGTAGTTAAGATTTAGCGTTTTCTTTATGAAAAGGATTGATGATGAGTAAAGATGCTCCACAAAAAATTTGAAATTTTTTTTGTTAAAATTTGTGATGCAAAGCATTCAGTATTTCAGCTTCATTCAAAATCGATAGATCCATCAAATCCTCGAGTTCTTATAAATTATCTAAACTTCGTTAATACACATTTTTGGGATCAGCTATATTCCCTTCAGCCGTACTAATCAAGAAAGGGGAAACTTAAAGTATAACTCCAGGTATTAATTTATGGTCATTGAAAATCCAACAGGGAGTATCTAGCTTAAATCTTATACTAAATTACTAATCTAAGCCCATTTGATAGGTTAAAGCATTTGCTTGTTATAAATAATTTAAATATAATATTTGAGATTGTTATATATTTTTAATTAGTATTTTTCAATAAATCTTAACATATGACAAACTCATTAAATTCATTCATTCGTTAAGTAAAGGAGATGATTATTGAAAGATTTAAGGATATTTGATGAAAATTATGTATTTTATTATATTCAATGGCACTCTTCTTTCATCAATCAATACCTCCAATTTTAAGGTACTGATGTCATTAAAAAAGTAATTGAATGTCGATTACTTTTGGAAGGTACCATCAAGGTTAGGAATATCTTTCTCATCCTCATGAATATTTTGGAGCTTGAGCTGCCATAGATGGGGATGGGCTTTGTCTAATTTAGTCATCTTAGAGGGGCTCTTAAGATAAAATATACATTCACCTCGATCCTTTTTAAACCATCCTTTGATTTTTTAGAAAGTGCTAGCAATGCAATTGATTAATACTCAACACATTAAAATTATAAATAATGAAATTTACAAGTACTGACAACATAGAAGTGGATAGACAAGACCAATAGAAAATAAACTCTTTTAGCAGATTTAATATGCAGTACCATGAACTTATTCGATTGAATTAAGCGTATAGAATAATAAAAATAGTGGTGTAGTCGAAAAGATGAATTAACACGTTTGTCAGATAGTAAAGATGAAATGGAATTAATGGATGATGACGAGAAGATTCCATTCAAATTTGGTGATTCTTTCATTCGAGTAAGCGTTGATAAGGTAAAGAACTTCACTATATAAAAAGGCAAGAATATTGATTGATGAATAAGTAGCAAATATTAAGAAATAATTTGAAGAAGACACCAAGAAAATAGAAGAAACACTTAAATAGATGAAAAATTTGAAAGCTAAGTTGTATGCCAAATTTGGTAGTCAAATTAATTTGGATGATGAATGATCATCTAATAAAATATATAAATTTAAATTATTCAAATGTAAAATAATACTCCTTTTTTAACTAATTCCTCCACAGGGACAAAGGGATCCTTATCATTTCTTTAGTACCTGGAACCAATAAATTCACTCAAACAATGAGCATATCTAACAGGAGCAGGAATCTTTATTGGACCAGCAAAATTGTAATATAACCAACACAATTTATAGGTAAGCACTTTGATATCATTTTCAATATTAGGGATATCTGAATGTAATATCTTATAAAGTGTAGGTTAAGATGTGCCTTATCTAGTCATTTGAGAGATCAAATAAAAGTTAGGTTATTATCCTTCGCAAATCTCCTTGGTATCAACAATCGTTCCTGACGCAGGATTGTCAGGTCTATTTCCAGCTTGATAGAACTTTCCTGCTACCCTTTTATTGCAGACAACAAGCACTAATTTACTTTAAGGATTTATCTACTTGATTGCCTAATCATATTGAGGAAATTCATCTCCAAGAACTACAGGGATTTGACCATCAGATACACCATCTCTGTAAATTATGATTATTTCTGGAAAAACATTATTTTTTTCTTTGTAAACTTCCATGGCAGTAATTAAACTCTTCTTTAAATTGTCTCCTTTGTAATCAGCCCCTTTTAATATTTGACTATGATATTTGGTCATGTTTTTATCAACAGTCGAACAAAAGGCTAAATGCTTAATTTGATGTAATCTATCGTAACATTCAGTTGCACATATCATTGTATGCTACTATTAAAAGAGTTTCGGTAATTTATCAATTGCCCAAGGGACTCCTCCCAATTTGGCACAAATTTAAACCATTATTTTATTAACTATAGAGCGAGTATTTTTAGCTAAAGTGTCTTCTAAGACAACTTAACTTGGACAACCGATCTTTTATAAGGATATGAATTTAGCACATCGATATAGACGACTATTCTTCTTTTATCCTGGTAATAGGAAGATTATGAATTCTATCTTTTATTATTTTTATTAGCATTCCTTATTTATGTCATCACATAGTTGCAATAATGCCTTGTCTCTCTCCTCCTATAATTGTCTAACCATGGGTTAGGAGTAAAAGCCATAAAATTAGTATTCAGTAATAGCTTGTTTCATATTGTCAAGTAGTAGCTTTTTGGCTTCTTGTCCTTTTTCTTTGTAATAATGAATGAGAACCCAAACTAACTTCTAATCTGGGACTTAATACATCTTTTTCTATGTCTATTGATCTAGGTTCAGATTTTATTATGATAGATCTATGTTGTCATTGCCCATGATTAATGTACCAGGACGAACAGTTTTAGCTTCAACATTCATTGATACACTATTTAATTTCAAACCCCAAGTATCTAATAAATTTGTATTGGATCCTTTCTTAACAGTTGAATTTATTTGTTTAGCAAATTTCTCAGATTAATCGATTCTATCATATGCATTTGGTTTTGTTATTTTAGCCACTTCTCTCATAACTGAGAAATTCTAACATATATATTATTTTATACACTCTTAACAGTATCACTCAATCCAGTCAATTGACATAGTTCTGGTATTAAGTAAATTACTTTTTCTTCTTATTTACCTTTGAGTTTGAGAGTGCTCTTTATTAATGGTTATTTTTCATTTAATTTTAAATTGTATCTTTGTTTATAATATTCTTTAAAGGTGGTTTCTTCTCCATTTTCTGCGACAAATATATCTTTGGGAGACATCCCAATTTCTATAAGGTCTACTCTATAGAATTTCTGATTGTATTTAGTCATCACTACCATTCCTTCATAACGATCTACTTCTTTGGTAACAGAAAGATCATCAAGTAGCGTATTTTATCTCAATATTTTATAAGCACAATCTATGACTACTCCGAATTGTTTTTACACAATCTGGACTCCCTCCCAGATCTCAAACTTATAATCATGAAATGAATGGGATTTCTTAGGCCAAAATAATTTGTCTCTACCTATTTAAACCATCCCTTGTTGTGTGCTCATTATTTGCTTTACAATTCTTGCTAATATTGATTATAATTTTGGTCCTCCCTCTACAGATTCAACGAACTTCAATGATGCAACATTCTATATCTCTTCACCATCATTCAATCCTCCCAAAACCTAAATGCCAAGTTTTGTTGGAGAATAAATATTCAAATTTATGCAATAAAATGTAATTAGACATTCTGTTATCTTCTATCTGTAAGTAGTTATTGCTTTTTATGCATTGATTTCTGAATAATTAGTCAATTCTATTTTATATCTATGAATTTAACGATTTGGTAATAATTGGAATTGATGGAAATTTGATTTCACTTTCACTGTTTTGAATTATTAATCTTGCTGTTACATTTTAAATTATAAATTATATATTTGTTCTTAAAAATTAAACCATTTAGAAATTGTTTCATATCAGAGAATCAACTTATTGATTTAATGGTCATTTCTTATGTTACTTTTTCAATCATTTTATATACGAAATTCGAATATTTAATTATTTATTGAATGCAATAAAATAAATTACAAAAGTAGAATAAAAACAAATAAATTGATTCATCTTACTAGACTTAATAGATACTCATCAAAAGTTTTTGTATTTTCAATTGCTTTGTCAATCATATCCTTCAATTATTATGATTATTGTTGAGTTGATTATCTCACACTGAAGCTTCTGGATTTGGGTAATGCCGTCGCCTATTCATTAGTTGAGTCCATTGATTAGAAAAATGTGCTATTCCCTTGTTATTTTCTATAAGAATACTCCCATTCCCTGTTCACAACCTTATAACAATTATTAAAATTACCTACTGTTTACGCCTAGTCTATGTTGGAGATGTTATTTCTTAAAGCACATCCATTAATTGATTCTTAGAGACTCTTGAGATTTTATTGTTACTTCTCATCTTAGAATTTAGATGGAAAGAATTAGTTTTTTTAAGTACTACATCAATAATTGGTTATTCTTTGTTCTCTTTAGCTTGATCGGAACTTTAATAAAATGTGCTGAGATTGCTGATTTCTGATTGCTGAGACTGCATTTTTGCATCGGTTTAGCTTAAAGTCAAGGATGTGTCAACACTCTCTCTTGTCTGTAACAAATGCTAAACCTTAACAAACATTGTGCGAGGTTGATATCTGACAACTGGAGGATCAATTTTTTTTAGACAAATGTACTTTGGAGTGCGGAATTCGATCATTCCGTTATTATTATATTTTAATATGAAAACATTTTTACTCAAAGGTATTGTAAAACAGGTTCTAGACTTCCAAATAAAATTAATTATTTGTTGGTTTAGCCAAACATAAAACCATCTTGCATTAGGTAGACTTGTAGAGAAATAAATCTAACTAAATAGCGATGTCAAATTAAGTATTAATTATCAATCATTCAAGAATTCTTTAAATCTCTAAAACTGCCATAACTAATACATCTGTATAAATCGATTTCAATTTTCAAATGTAGTTCATTGATTTCACTATTGATTTTTATTCTAAATCTAAATTTAACATGTCCTTTATATCAATTACACAATAAATGTCCAAATTTTTCATGAAACATGAACAATTATTAACCTAATGACAACTTAGAACTATTTTTAAATTTTAAGTAGAAAAGTTTCAAAGAAATAAAAAACTTAAACTAAAGCATCTTGAGCTATATTTGAATTGAAGTAGTTTCAATATAAGATGGAGTTATGTATCAAATATTTTAATTTAATTTGGAAATACTTATATCTAATAATCTTAATCGAATTTACAAAACACTTTGGAAAAACAAAATATCATCTTCGAAATAGAATAACTCTAAAACCATTATTATTTTTATAAAATCACCCTATTATATTTAACTATAAACAATATAGATGAATATTATTATTTAGTAAAGTAAAGGAGCAACGAAAATATATTGTTTTTTCAATGATTATGAATTATGAAATTTCTTGAATCATCATATATTAGAAGAATTGTAATAGTGACAATCAGAAAATAAGAATTTAGGATAACAAAAAAAATAGAGGATCCCTCAGCCATCTTCTTTTTAATTGAAATTTTTAATTATATATAATGTTTGTATCTCAAAACAAAATTACGGATCAGCTTATTCGAAATTAAGGGGAGGAGCCTGCTAAAACCACAAAATTGTCGTTGCGTTCTATGAAATTGACTGTAATCTTAATATTTTACATAGAAAATAGAAAATTTAGATTAATTGGTGCTTTTGTAGGAATTGAACTTAAGTCATAACAATATTACAAAAATAGAGAATTTAAGATTGCCCGCACTTAAAGAACTTAATCTTTCAGATAATTTTATAAAGTCAATGAATGGATTAGAATTTCTGCCATCTTTGATTAATTTGAATTTGAATGGCAATTAAATAACTGAGATTAGTTTAACAAATCATAGTTTAGAAACCCTCAAGCTATCTAGAAATTAAATTAAAGACCCATTGTAGTTATTAAACCTTAAACCCCTTTTAAATTTGAAAATCCTTTCTCTCAGTGATAATCCTTTTTGTAGAACATTCAGTTACATAGAATATCTATGTTTTCTAACTCCTACCCTTTAAGTCTTAGACAATAAAGTCATTTCAAATTAGCATGAGATCGCAAGACAATTGTATGGAGAACCAATTCCCAGTGATCATTAACAACTACTCTAAAACATTAGATTAGTTTAATTAAAAAAGCAAGAGATTGACACTGAAATAGCTTAAATAGAGAATAAAATGTAGAGAGCTACAAATTTGCTTCAAACTTATTAGAATGATTCTGATAGCGAAGATGAAACAGACAGATAATTAACCAACAAAGCTTTTCTTTCCCTTAAATCTTAGTTAGAAGAACACTACTAGGTTCGTTAAGAAACTGATGATGCTTTGAAGGAGTTAAAACAATAGCTTGAATCATATAAGTCATAACCAAAGGAAAAATTACCAACTGAGCAATTAAATCGCATAAATTCTCTTTTTGTTAGGCTGCAAGCAGTACTTTAAACAGATTTGACATAATGTTAAAGAACTCTATTTGAAATGGCTTTGTAGGGAAGCATAGAGTAAGTGTTGTAAAGTATCGTCGATTTATTAGAAACAGTGCTAGAAAGAATACCCTTGTTACCATAAGAAAGTGTACTTGAGGAGGTGGCTGCTCAAGTTCATGATTAAATCTAGGAATTATATTCGAGGGTTTCTACTAATTCTTTAAATTCAATAGGAATTTAAGATAAACCTATTGAGTCCTCTATTGTTCTATTAAAGAAATTATTTAGGAGGGCAGAAAAGAAATACAAGAAGATTGATGAATTCTATGCAATAAAGGCATAATTTATTAAAGATTTTGAAATAGAAACATAATAATTAGCTGATAAATGGAAAGATTATGAAAGCAAGAAGGCATAATTGCTTCAAGAGAAAGAAACGATAAGTAAAGAATTGGAGGAGTAATTTGAATAGATTATGCAATAGAAAGAAGAACTGAAAATGCAACATCAATAAGTGGAAGTCTAATTTTCAAAATCTAATGAAGATTTTAAAATATTTAGAGCTAAGCAAAATGAAGCCAGGAAATGTTTAACTGATGAAATTACTAGACTTGGTAGATAATAGGAATAATTGGTAATGATATAAATAATTATTTAGTGTGAAGAAGTCTAAGAACTGTAGAGTGAAATGGAAAGACTAAAGGATACAAATGCAGAGAAAGAGGAATCAATAAGGTTATTAAATGAAGAGATTGAAATGCTGCAATAGAGAATATAGGATCAATATTAAGTTAGTTTTTAAATTAGAGAGGATCAACAAAGAGCACTGAATAATATAGAATATTTGAATTCATAGAAAGAACTATTAAGCAAAGATATCGAGGAATTACAATTTGAGCATGCTAAAAAAGAATAAGATACTATGGATTTATAAATAAAATATCAAAATGAACATAACAAAATGAAGTAATTACTAGAAGAATTAGATACTTGTCATTCAAAATTAAAAAACACAGAATAATTATGCAGAGAAGCAGATAGAGTGTTAAAATAATTGAATGGTGCTGTGGCTGATAAAGAGTAAGAAATGTAAAGGTATGATAAAATCATGTAGGAATCAAATTTGGAAAAGGAAAAAATAAAATAGACTAAGAATGAGAACTTATAAATCAAAAAAGAATCATAGAAATTAAGGACTGACTTAGATAATTTGGAATATTAAATATAGGTCAGTCAAGATAATTTATTAAAAGGCAAAAAAAATCTTTAATAAGTTACGCAACTAACAATAGAGAAGGAATAAGAATTGCTATAAATTGAGAAACAATTAATCAATACTGAAAAACAGATATAGGATTAAATGAAGTAAAAAGACATGTTGGGTAATGATTTCGACATATTGCAAAAGGAATTGAAAAAATTAAATATTGAAAAAGCTAAATTGCAATAACAAGTGGATGATGCTACTATTGATTTGTAGAGCATTAAATAAGAGTATCAAATTTAGTAATCTAATTTACAATCCTTAAATAAATAAATTGAGTAGAAAGTGACAGAATTATCAACTTAAACACATTATCAGATGCATTAAGGATAAGAGTAAATCGTCAATTTTTAATTCTAATTGCAAAAATTACAAGAGGGAATAGAAATCAAAGGACAAGAATTTAAATTATTAGTTGATCAAATTGATTAATTACAATAAAAGCGTGATCATCTAATCTAGAGTGTTTAGTAATTATAATCATCTGTTTTATAAGAGGAATAGAACACTAACTAAAAACCATATGTAAATATTAAATTAAATTAGATTGTACATGATGAAGAATCCTTGCATTCTTAAAGTTATGATAAATTAAAGCCTGATTGGTTAAAACCTACAAAAAACTCTGCAATTAAAAGTCAAACCAACTTTGGCTTATTAAGCGATTTAAGTAAGAAATTTCAGCCAAGATCTGCAAATTAATCCATACTTAGGAAATCTCCTTTAGGCAAAGATTAATCAGTTTAATCTGTTATTTAAAATCTAGAGGAATTAAACTAAAACTTAGATAGAATGTATATGGAAAGTCTTGAAAGATTTGAATCCTGAATATTTATTAAAAATAATACTCATACCCCTCTTTTTCAATAAAAACTAATTGCCAACTTCCCTAAAATAGCAGTTGCTAAAGCATATTTTTATCAATTTTCTAAAGCTTTGAAATAAAACTTATAGTATTAAAAGTTGACAAAATATATTTTTATAAAATGAATAACGTGAGGCTAAAACAGGTTTACTAAAAGTTTTTTCATCTTCATTTCTCCTAACATTGGGATTTTTGTAAAAAATATTGTATTATATTCACGATTAGTCATTAACTTATAATAGCGTTTACTTTCTCTATAGATTAAATATTCTAGCTTGTTATTAATTTAAATAAATGCTCTTATCCAATCTGATTATAAAGTATTTCAATCAGATAATATAGTTCTTCAACGTGATGTTTCACTTATTATATCAGCTTTTCCTTTTATAAGTTTATGTTTCATCATTTAAATATAATCATTTCTTCTTTAAATCTCATTTCAATGAGATTTATCATTTATTTTAATAGATTATGGTCTATTAGTTTTGTTCTTTATCCTATTGAAATTACATCTTTGACGAACTCATATCTTAATTCTCTCTAAATTAATCACAAGCTTCATTTTCTGTAGACTGAAATCCTCTTAATTGCTCATCTTAATTTAACCTTTTAATAAAAGTCCATAAATATATTATAAGACTATGCATCAATCAATATTTATAATCAAATTCAAGTTATTCAAGCAAGAATATTATACTTAATATAATTTAATACTATGTTATAAAATTGAAATATATATCTCAAGGTAGAATTTATATAATCCTAAATTAATACAAATTCAAACTGTGATAATAATATATTTCCAGAGCTTTATTGCGTCAACCATCCACAGCAAGGAAGCATCATACTGTTTTATAGCTTTTTCAATAAGATGGACAAATTTTTGAAATAAATGTTCACTAATTTTGAGTCTTGAATGAATAGCTTGTATGTCAGATCTTTTAAAATATTTTCTACCTGATAATAAGTATTCAAATTTTTTTAAAACAATTTTATTTACATTTGCATCATTGCTATCAAATATGTTCTTGATTTCAACATTTGATTTCAACTCATCAGATATTATAGGAATGAATTCACATAATCTCTATTAGCCTACAATATCACAAGGTAATTGTTAATTGGTTATGTAAGGAAGTATCAAATCATATTCATCTTCAAAGTCTTAAAATATTATTCTTTGAGGATTCAATTTCGACAATAAGATCATCATTTTTTCTTTGATACTTTGATAGAGAGCTAGATTAATCGAATGTTAACAATGAAATGATTGCAGATCTTCAAGTGTAAAACAGTTATTTTATTTATTAAAAGCATAGTGCAAAAAATATTTAGTGTGTTCTACAAACTGATCATATCCAACTTTATGAATGAAACTCTTATTTATAAGTTAATCTTGTTAGCATAATTTGATGAATTCACTAGTAAAATTGTCGAATCCTTATTATTTATACACTAAATCTTTAATGCTATCTTAATTGATTACAGCTGCTTTATATGCATCAGTTTACTCTAAAACATACCAAATGACTTCCTTTTGAGTATGTTTGGATAAAGATCCTGATAAATAGTATTTAAAAATTGAGTATTAAACAGAGGTGATTTCAAAAGCCTTATGAAAATCTCTCATAGAATCCATCACATAATTTGTAGATTCAGCTGATCCTAAGATAAATCCAAAAATTCTGCTGAATTTGATTGCTTGTTCCTCTTACTTGGTTCCTTTAAATAATGGACTTAGAGAGAAATCTTCGAAGATTTGACTGTACATATTTTTAGCTATAATTCTGATATTATCCTTAACATTTTATACAGACCGAGACTAGTGGATTTAATAAGGAAAGTACCTTAGAAACGATAGCCCCTCTGTAGGATTCAACAGTTTAAGCACATTTGAAGACTGCCTCCATGTTTATTTTTAATGAAATCAGGTACTTAAGATAAAGATATTTGAATCTATTGAACATTTGATCAGTGATATTTAGAGTAGAATGCAATTGTTTCAAGGTTTCAAAATGATAGGTAAGTTTATTGCCATAGCTTAGATCTATGAGTGATTTGACCACTCCTTTCATTTCAATGACTTCTTTGAGAATTGGTCCAATGAGATCATCATCATTTAAGATGGAGCCTAATTCTTTGGTGTAATCATCCAATCCCTCCATTTTCTCAAATTCACTATGACGAGTCATACCATTTTTTGGTCTAAATAAAAGTAAATAAATTACTTTTTATCTTTAAATGATGAAATAATGTCTTTGATTGATTTACCAGATGAAAATGGACATTATTGTTATTAGACTTAAGATTATGTTTATTATATTAATGACGCTTAATGATAATGTGACTTTTTTTAAGCAACTTGAGTGGTGATGATACTTGTGTTATCTTCTCTTTGAGTTTTTACACTACCAGTAGATGATTTAGTATGATTCTTTATGGTGAATAATCTTTGAAAATTTCGACTAGAACCAAGATCAAATTAAGTGGTCTCCTCAATTTATATTGTTTAATTTTTTTTCTTTTTATACTGCTAAGGTGTAAGTGATTTCTGGGCTGTATTTACTCTGTCTGTGTCTATGCAATTAGCAGATCCTCCTTTCTTAACCTGCCAAAAATTATTGGACTAAGTAGAATCTAAGGAAGGCAATTTTTAGAATAAATATTCTTTTCTCGAGGTTTGAATATCTTTGGTTGATTTGCTAAAATTAGGTTAGCTAAAAGCATGTTATTACATTTCACCAGAATCTCTACGAATCATAAGAATTAGATAATTAATATTTAATAAATAATTTGTTAAGTAATAATAATATCATCTGAGAAATAAATTTTTACTGGAACACATCTCCTATTTATTTTGATTATTTTGTTCTGTGCCAAGCCTCCAAAATATCAAAGTTTCATCACCTGCAGCTGAACAAAGCATCGATTGATCAGGAGATATTCCTAAGTGCAAAACTCTCGATTTGTGAGCTTGTAATTCCTATATTAATTTGGCTTACTAAATTTAATCAGCATTCCATATACTAATTTAAAATTTAGAAAATCCATGAGATGAAATCAATTCTCTATATCTTGGCAAAAATTGTAGAGCACAAACTTGCGATCCTGTGTCAATGCTTTTAAAACAAGTGCCAGTATCAGCATTCCAAAATTTTATGGTTTTATCATTCGATCCACCTCCACTGACAAGAGTATTTTGTAACCAAGGACACCATGCCATTGCTTTGACAGCAGCACAATGACCTTGACATGATTAACGTAAGGACATTTATCTTCTATCCCAAAGTAATAATTAATTATCATTTGCTCCACTACTCAAAGTGCTGCCAGATGAATTCCATTTCAATCCGCAAACTTCTTAGGTATGTTTCTAAAATACTCCAACTACATTATTATTTTTCTCTCTGAGATCATGATTGAAAATCACATTATCCCTACCTGAACTCGACAACAAATCGAAACTACTACTCATTGTTGATACTCTTTCATTATGATAATATAACTATGTTATTGTTTAAGAGGAACAAACATCAACTATCTTTATAGATGCATCATCAAACCCTATGCCCAGAATATGATCATTAATCCAATTAACTGATGTCACATTTGAGGTTGCTTATAAAAGTTGTTCGATATGTTCTATTATATTAATAAATTTGCTTTACAATTCGAAGCATTCCATAAGTACACTTTGTTTTGCAATCCCACTGACAATACATTGTTGTTTCCCCATTCCAATATATTAAGATAAAAATCATCTGCAATGTCTGGAGCATCTAGGATCTTCTCTGGAATAGCACTGATTTATCTAACTATTTGCTGTTAAGGCAATTTGTATTAATTATGTAACTAATCTAGAAAGGAAATTGGAAAATTCTGTTATTATTTGCCGTTTCCAAAATTTAAGACTTTTTCTTCGTTTATGTGATACATTAACTAAATTCTAAATATATTGTACGTCGTTGTAGTTTGATTATGTGTGTGATTGATATAGTAATTTCGATTTACTTTTTGGTATAAATCGATCCATATATCCGTTAATTTAATAATAAATATTAATACAATTATTTCTTTAATAAACTCATTTATTTCTAAAATTGAACTTGTGTTATTGGTAATTTTGTGTACCAAGGTTTTCATGTCCTTCGAGACTGTTATAAATATTAATTTTATTTTTGTTAGACAATTTATTAATAAAAATATTTAATAAATTATAAATATGAGTAATGCTAAGTATTTAATTTTTCAATTCCCTTAGATCTGATGGAGAGAATCCAAAATATATGATGGGAGATGAACCTGTGAGATTTTAAAATTATGTAGGAGGATAGGATGAACAACAAGGTATTTTCATATTCAAATCTCAGTCCCATAATAGGATCAAAATTTAGAATATTACAACGAGTACCTGAGATTATATATAGCCAATGTAGTCCTGACAAATCAAGTAAAATTTGAATCTTATAATAGTTAAAAGAACTCTTGAATGAGAAGAATGAACTAGTCAATAAATTAAACAAATTAGAAGTAATTTTTAATACCACTCTAATTCTAGCGTCGAAATCAAGAGCTAAATTCAAATGTGGAAGAAACAGGAGAAGAGAGAAAGAAAAGATTGAGGAGACCAGCACAAGAAATTGAAAGACACTTTACTTGTCCAGTCGAAAATTGCCAAAAAAAATACGGGTATTTATGATAAAATTTATCAATTAAATAGAGCTGAAGGATCTCTCAATTAACACATCAAACTTAAACATCCAGAACTTGTAAAGGACAGGGCATTTTATAAATCTAATGAGTAATCACAACAACAAGGAGAGCCAGAATCGTTGTCAGACCCAAAACAGGAGTAAAATTAATGACAAATAATTAAATAATTATTAGTTTATTTTATCTTTTCAATTCCAAATCCTTCCATAAGCCAAATCAAATATATATCCAATATTTTATTTTCAAACATTTAAATAATAATAAACCAAAATTTATATAATTTGGATAAATTAATAAAATGACACATATGTGTTGTGAATAAATTAAAATATATAAATTAAATTGAAATTTAATTACGATAACAAATGAATATTGTACAAAGTTCCTTTATTCAATTTTTAAAACTAGGTACTATCCCAAACCACGTCGGTGTGATTATGGATGGTAATCGGTATTTTATAGGTTAGATGTAGACGATATGCTAAGCAAAGGAGAATAGAGTCAACTGAAGGTCATATCTAAGGATATCAATCTTTCTTAAATTTACTACAATGGAGTTAAAAACTAGGAATCAGAGAAATTAGTGTGTTTGCTTTCAGCATTGAGAATTATAATAGATAAAAGGAAGAAGTACAATTTCTAATGCAATTAATGAAATAAAAAATACATCATTTGCAACATGATCTCAATTTTATAGACAAAAACCAAGTTAAATTTAAATGCTGTGGCGACCTCGATTAATTATAAGATCAAGAACTAAAATAAAAACTCTAAGAACTTGAAAATTATAGTTCTAAATATTCTTAATACAAGTAAGCATGCAACATAATTATCTATAGACTTAACCTTTGCTTCTCTTATAATTTCACAAATGAATTAGACAAAGCAATATAATCAATGCCTAAAGGCTTATCTAAAAATGATTTTTTTTAGAGCTTAAATTCTCATTTAATGGTATTAAACTCCCCTGATATTCTCTTAAGAACATCTGGAGAAACAAGACTGAGCAATTTCTTACTCTATTAAATAAGAGAAAAAACAGTAATCCACTTTATAGAAAAGAAATGGCCAGAACTATCATTTCTAGATTTTTGTAATATGATTTTATTCTATAGAAAAAATAAAATTTGATTGTTTGTTCTAAAAATATTAATTTTCCGTAACAATAGTAATGGTTATCAATAATAAATTAATTGTGCAACTGTCATAAATGTTCGAGTTTGTTATCTCAAAGCTACAATGAATTCTGATTATCCTAAATTGTTTAAGCATTTTGACATCTAAGTTAAAAATGAAAATAAATACATTATGAATCTATAAATCATTTCCAATCTTTAGTTTACATGACATTACTTTATTTTGCATCCAATTAATCCAATAAATGGAACCATCAAATCCAATAAGAATGATTATAGTAAGGAGAGTACTTCCAAGAACTGATTACATAGTTCTTAGTCCATAACTCTCAGAGACGTCAATAATTTTAATTGAGTTACCAGTTTTCCAGTTCCAAACAGTAACATAATTATTTAATAAAGTCACAATTACATAATCTATTCCTTCGACATCCTTTTAAGACTTCAAATAACTTTTCTCTTGAGGACTCAACTTAAATATTGTGAAATAAACTTCACAATGCTCTGTAAGTCCAAGTTTATGGGACAACGATTCATCATCCCAAATTCTAGATAAAGGTTAAGATTAAAATAGACTTCTAATGGCCAATTTTACTTAGTTTTTTTAATAGGAACACAAAAGTAAGTCAAAAATTGAATCAAAACCATGACTAGTAGAAAATTTAAGCGCATTTTTTGATTCCGGTAATATCTATACTTGCTATATACCTTATCCATATGTAAATTCATAGAGATAGTTATTAGAGAGGGGATTCACTTTTATCATCCCCTTACTATCTAGTGTCAGTACACAAGTTTCATGTCCCTTACAGTATAAATTATACTTATTAATGAAAAGGATTTGTTAAATTGGATTTATTGATGCATTTAGCAAGGTTTTTATTTTTCTAAAATTTGAATACATATGTATAAATGTTGGTTCTTACCATTTAACAATTAATTGTAAATTTTGATCTATATGATGTGCCAAATAGAAATCATTTTACTAGCATTAATGAAGGATTCCAACAAATTTATAGTTATGATTGTATTGCACTATTTAATTTTGATTTAAGACACATATTATCTTGCTTTTAGATTAAAATATCTCATCCACCGTCATATTTTTAAGTATGTTCTGGATATTAAAGGAGTGGTTGTTTTAACCTTGAACTATGTTCCAACTGAAAGTTGCATGGTTTTTGAAAGGTAACTAGGAGTATTTGGTTGGTAAATATGAATCAAAATCATTTAATCTTGCTAGATGACCTAGAACTCGACTTTTAAATTGGTGAAAACCATGTAAATCAATTTGGATTAAATCTAAATAATTATGATTGGCTCCATCATTAGTGATGTAAGTATAAATATTTTAAATTTCTGAATTGCCTGAAATTTTAATTGAGTAATCTTTTATTATCTAATCGAATGACTCTTTAGAATAAATGCCAGTTGAATATTTTTGTAAAGCTAATCCTAATTCTTGTAAATTATATATTGAATCAACTCTCTATCTTAAGTATTCAACATTTTTCAGAGCATTTTCACCCAGGATTCTTAGTTTTTCATTAAAATATTTCTATACTTCTCCTAATTTTAAAGTAATTTCTCCTAAAAATGTGTCAAATATATATTGCAATTATTATTCTATCTCAAAAGAATTTATTTCAGTTTAGCTATTCTATTTGAGAAATTCAAGAACAGGTTTGATCTTTGATTCAGCCCATTTAGGTTACAATGTAGTAATCTTCTTATTTAAATCCTGGACAGGAATCTGTATAAGCATTGAAATAATACTAAAAAATGATTTGAAGGATGTTAACATAAATCACAAACAAGTCTTTTTTTGCATCCTTCTGACAAACATATATGTGAAAATTGTTTTTCAATATGGTATTCACAATTCATAAAATAAATGTATAAATTAATAATACTTATTATAAAACTTATATGTGAGATAATAAATGTCTTTTATTCAATTCATTTAATCCCTTTCATTTAAAATATTGGCACATATTATTTTGAGATGATTCATTTACCTTTCTAATATTCTATTTTAATAGTTAGCAAATACATTTAAGCAATTTTATACAAAAATCTTAAAATTATATAATATTCTTCTATTTAAATTTTCTAATTGTGAATCATATTCTTTTTTCTCTCTAAATGACATAGTTTTAGTTGGAATTAAGAATTCATTCTCATTTAGATAATGTTATTAAATTTTTCTGACTGAATCATGCTAGCAATTTATTTGTAACAGAAGACAGAAGCACTTTTTCAATTAAATCCTATTTAAGTTGTTTATTTTAAAAATGAATCATCTTTCTTTTACACTGTTTACCATTTATGATCCAATTATTCTCTTGAACAACAGTGTATTTTATCATAAAAAGTATTATAAAAAATTCTTATTCTCATAAAATCATCTTAGGAAGATGAATTCAAAGTAATTGCATAAATTCTTTAAGGTATTTGAAAAAAGAATTAATGTGGATGATCAATTTAGCTTTTGTAATTTAAATTAACTATCTATTTGGATTTCCGAATAATAATTTTGACATATTAATTTTTCTTTATATTTTAAATTATTTTAGTATTAATTGCCTCATTTTTAAATACAAAGAGGAATAAAAATGCAAACTCACTTAAAGAATGTCAAAAAATGGATTTGCTTTTAATTAAATAAAATTCTTAATTTTGTATTAGATTTTATATTAATATCTATTATATTTGCTCAATCGCTTTCGATTGTAAACATTCTCAAGGTACCTAATGCTACACTTCCTAAAAATTAATAGAATTCTTCCTAAGAATATTTTAAAGCCACATTACTTCTGTTTTGAATGAATCCTCTTATTATAAGTGTCTTCTATAATTTCTGATTGGTCTGAGAACATTTCTTTCAAGTTTTCTATTAAATGGTGGAACAAATAAGTATCCAACAGTCACTGCACCTGCTGTTCCTAATGCTATCTTAGCCAATACCATTTTATTAATAAAATATATAAATAATAATAATTAAAATGTTATTCATTTTTCTTCTATTTTAGCCATAATACTTAAGACCTTCTCAATTAATTTTTGGAATTCATTTTCTGAAACCTTACCATCTGAATTCTCATCTAATTCTTTTAGTATTTCATCCATTTCTTCTGATGATGGTCTTTCAATTTTCAAAGTGTCAGCACAATTATTCAAAATTGAAATTAATTCCCTCAAATTATGTGAGCAATTATTACTTCCTCTCTAGATAGCCACTGTCATCTTCATCCAATGCATTGAAAGCCACTTTTGTGATTTTTTTAACTTTTTAAGTGTTATTTAGAATATCTCTAAAACTCATTATAATAATTAATTAATTATTTATGGTAAAAGCCTATTTTGGATATAAATTTGAGACCCTATTTGGTAGTATTGGCAACAATGGAGGAGTAATAATAAATGATATAGCATACACAATAGTAGATTAGTATTTGCTTTTGCTAAATATCAAGACACAAGAGATTATTTAATAAATAGTAATTGAAGGCAAGAACATAAAAATTACAAAAATCGCAATAAAAGACAACACTTTGGCAATAGGATATCACGATGGTGAAATAATTATATATAATCTGATTGATAATGAAATTTAATGCAGATTTTTTAACCATTAAAGTGAAATAACATAATTAGTATTTTTGAGTGAAGCAGTTTTAATAAGTGGAAGTTGTGATACTTCTATTATTGTATGGGATCTAGCAGATTAATAATTATAATTTAGATTGATTGGCCATTCAAATTAAATTACTGCCTTAGACATAATTAGCCTTGAAGATTAGAGTCTTGCAATAACTTAATAATTTATTGTGTCAGGTAGCAAAGATGGACTAGTCAAAATATGGGATTTGAATTTAGAATGCTCTGTAGCCACTCTATCAAGTATGCACAGCGAAGTCACATGCTTATGTGTTTATGAAAATTATTTGCTTATCTGCACTAATTCTGATGAAGTTCTTATTAAATCATGTTAATTGATTTCAGGCAAGTGTCAGATTGATAATGATGGAATAATTAAAAGGTAATCCTTTATTAGAGCCATCTAATGCCAATATGTTTAATAAAAATTGTTAATTCTAAGTAAAAGTTATTAATATTTTAGATAATGAAAAGAAAATAGAGGTTTATAAATCAAAATAAGGAAAGAAGCTATAAAAAGCTGAAAACTTTAGTTAATCCTTAATTTATAGCACTGTCATATCACAATTGAATAAGATTGTATATTTTTAAGCAGTAGTATTTAAAAACCTATTGAAAATATATATATTCACATCAGACAATTAAATTGTAATCAAAGAATTAAATAATGATAACGTGGATGAAAATAATAATGTAGCAATTTAATAGATTACAGGACAAATCAAATAAATTAAATTAACTTAAAATGATCATAAATTGGTAGTAATTGCATCAAATAAATGTTATTAATTTGATAACGAAACTGCTTAATAGATCAACTGTCTTACTAATACAAGTAATTTAACTTCTTTATGCATTTTGCCAAAAAATAAATATTTTATGGTTGGGGATGAATAAGGAACCTTATATCTAGTTGATATGAATTAAAATGAAATTGTTTTTGAATAGAAAATTCATAATTCAAATGTTAACAGTATTGAATGCCATGAGAATTGTAAGGCATTTAATGGTTTAGTAATAATGACCACTGAAGTAGATAAGAAAGTGAACTTTGTGGAGTTATTTTTTAATAAAACATAAAAATGCCTGGAATTCTAAGTGGTTAATACGATTTATTTAAAGGAAAATATTAGAAGTGCCTAATTTTCATATGATGGAAATTATTATGCATTTGCCCAAATGAATAATATTATATCGATCTATTACTGTGACTCTCATAAATTGTATCTTGAATTATATGGGCATTCATTACCCGTTTTAACTTTTGCTTATACTTCAGATGATACAATAGTCATATCAGCAGGTGCAGATAAGAGCATTAAATTATGGGCAACTGATTTCGGAAATTGTAAGAAAACCCTTAAAGCTCATACAGCAGAAGTTATTTAAATAAAAACAGTAAATGACACTCACTATTTCTTTAGTGGATGCAAAGACAATATCATTAAATATTGGGATGGAGATACATATTAATTAATATTGCAATTTAATGAAGCCTTAACTGGGATATAATCAATGGTTGTTGGTTGTATTGGAGATTTGTTTTATTCAGCCACAAAAAATGGAGTCATTAGAAAATATGTTCAAACCAAAGAGTAAATTTTTGTTTCGGAAGAGGAGGAAAAGAGATTACAAGATTCTCTGATGTAAGAATTATAAAATAAGAATAAATAATAAACTGGATTTGATTAAGGCTTAGATTAAGTCAAAAAAGATTTAACTTTAGTGTAGATTGGATAATAAAAGCTATTGGAAACTGAATAATTAATGGACATTTTGGAAAAGATTAAATAGTATAGAGAAACTATCGATTAAGGAGAAATTCCAAATGAAGATTTATTCTTCAATAAAAATGTCACTGAGTATTTATTTGATCATCTCTAAAATTCAGATTTGAGTTCTCTTATGAAATTTCTGCATCATCAACATTTAGTAACATTGATTGATGAAATGAACTAAGATATAGCATTAAAATAATATCCCATAATAATTAATAAGTTAATCACTTATATCTTTAATAAGGTCGATGGATTTGGATTCAATTCGCATGAAATTATGATGAAAGTGATAAATATTAGAACCTAATTACAACTATATTTTAAGAAAGAGAAGAAGATTGCTGGATATAACCTTGACATTCTCAATTTAATGATATAAGACATAAGTAAAAACTAGGATGATTTTGTTTTTGAATGATTAATTATATGTATATAAATTGATGATGTGGATAATTTCATGTAATATAAATTTTTATTATTCAAAAATAAAAGAAATGAAATAAAAATAATGTATTTAATTATTCTTGTAGTGCTGATTAAATGCATGCTGATTAATTTATAGTAAAAATATTAGTTATCTTTAGTTACAGCACTGATTTTGATGTACATAGAAATTGGATGAGAATCACCACAGAATAACCAATCAATTAATGGTATTATGATGAATAATCCATTTGGACACTTGATTACCCTCCATTGTTTGCTTATTTGGAGTACTTATTTGGCAAAATAGCAATATTGCTCGGAATTGACTTATACAATATCACAGATTCATTAGTCTGGTTCTAAAGAATTACTGTAATAGTATCAGAGTTTCTTTACTTTTTTGCAGTCAAAAAGCAGTAAAAGTCATTTACAAAGTAATTCATTGATATGATTCCATTCGGATGCCTACTAATTGATAGTATCAAATACTTGTTATAATTAGATATACATTTCCAATACAATGGATTCTTATATGGTATTCTGTTGTTCATTTGTTATAAATTGCAACAGTAACAATATCTACAAGCCTCTCTATTGTATGTAATATTACTTAGCTTTAAACATATATACATCTATGTATTGCCAGCTTTTGGAGTTATTGTGTTGAAAAATTGTCAAATTAAACAAATCATCTCAATAGGGATTTTATCAGTGTCTTTGCTACTAGTCATCTTTTTACCTTTTTATTAGGACATCTTTTAAATATTGAAAAGATTATTTCCTTTCCAAAGAGGACTTGTTCATGCTTATTGGGCTTAAAACTTTTGGAGTATATATTGTTCAGCAGATAAAGTGTTAGGAGTTATCTTGAAAATTAATAAAGCTTCAACTGCTTCTGGTGTTGTTTAAGAAACAGTGTTTAATGTGCTGCCTTCAATAGGGAATATAACAACTTTAATAATTATTGGATCTTTGTGTTTGGTATTAAATTAATAAATGTTAGTTGTTGTTTAGAAAAAAGTATAAGAATGTATATGATATTTTCACAATATCTTCTTTAATATTTTTCAATTTTGGGTATCATGTTCATGAAAAGGCCGTAATGATTCCAATAATTTTACAATTTGTTTAGATGAAGAACCCAAATTTAATTTTTATGGCTTCATTTATAAATGGCATAGCATTGTTGCCATTGATTCCATCATCATATGGTAAAGATGATAATTAATTTAGAATAACCAATACTTATAATTTTGCTAATTATCTTTCATATAATATTTTATGCTGAATATTAAATCAAATTAAACAATGCAGAAAAATTATATCTATATGCTGGAGGCCTGATTATTTTTTATGATCGTTTCCTCCATCATATGATTTTTGGAGGGAGATTAGAATTTTTGCCTTTGATTATGTATTCCTTATATGGTAGTTTGTTTAACCAATACTGGCTCATAAAGTAACTAAGACAGAAAGATGATTATTATGTTAAATTGTGTTGAATTATTATCAATATTATAAATATTTTATAAAAATGAAATCTCGCTACATTCAGATTGATAAATATATGATAGACACCCAGAAATAATTGGGCAAAGGAAATTGTGGAACTGTTTACTTAGGATTTTATGCTAAAGGAACTGGAGATGAAAAAATCTTTTTAGCCATTAAGGAAATACCTGTAAAAGCTTCACCGGAAGTAACAGTGTCACTTTTACAAGAAATCAATGTATTGAGAAAAATAAATCACTTAAACATTGTTGGATTTATAGATGCAAAAAAAAATGAAGAATTTATGTATTTGGTTACAGAATACTGTAATCAGGGAGCTTTAGATGATTTTATTTTGAATCACAATCTCTCAGAAGAAGATGTGGTTGTATTTTTCAGATAAATTGCAGCAGCCTTCAAATATTTAGTCAGCAAAAAGATTATTCATAGAGACATTAAACCATAGAATCTACTCTTGCATAATGGATAAGTAAAAGTTGCAGACTTTGGATTGGCTAAGGTCATGGATCAATCGAATCAGAGTGGAAAATTTTAAACTTTTAGTGGTACTCCAGTTTTCATGTCTCCTCAAATAATCAAATAAGAATCCTATAATAGTTTGAGTGACATGTGGTCCTTAGGAGTTACATTCTATTTTATGTTATTTAGAGAGTACCCATGGGAGGAAGTCAACCCATTGAAATTATTAAAGAAAATTCAATAAAAAAGTATATCACACATTAATCTTTAGTTGACAATCTCATTCCTGAAGGATGTACACTATCAGAACCTACTAAGGATTTGTTAAGAAGAATGTTGGTAATTGATGAAAACAACAGAATTTCATGGCAGGATTTCTTCAATCATAAAGCAATTAAAATTGAATAGGATCCGTAATACACATTATCAACATAAGATTCAGTTGAGGATTTGACATTGAATAATTTTGTGCTTTAGAGTGGAAGTCTTAGTTTATCAGACAAGGAACAAGATGAAATGCAAGAATATGGAAGAAGACAAACATTGTAAAAATAATTGATATTTTTAGGAATTATTTGGCACATTAAAATATTTTGAATAGAGCCAGAAAAGCTAAGGATCACCTAGAATTTGAAAAATCTATTGGATATTATTTCCTATAAGTGGCCAAGGAGTTGGAAAGTTAAAAAAAAATAGATTCTGTTAATCTGATACCTGAAGATTTGTATATCAAGTGCATGTTTCTCCTTTACAAAAGAATTTACTGTGTTTTTTCATCTTTAAATTAGATGCTATTGTTTGATTGTAATGAAGCAGGCATCATTGAAATTGATGCTCAAGATTGGCTGGAATTGATGACATCTGAATATCACTAGAATGATTTATAGAAAATTAGATAGAGTACTTAAAGAGACTTTGATATTTCTAGAAAAGAATTCATCAAATGGAAAGAGTAATTATATGATGCATAATTTCAATTGGAAAAGTTCTCAATCATTGAGAGAGGAGACGCTTACAAGGATAATAGTATTGAAGAAAATGAATATTTGATTATGGCGATAAATGATAATTTTAAAGAGTTGTTTTTAATTTTAGCTCAGCAGTTAGAGCCAATTTATCAATAGATTTTAGAAACTCAAAAGCCTATTAATAAACATCAAATATACAATGAAAAGAAGATAGATACAATATTTGTATATGATCTGATAATATTCTTATGTTTCAGAAATATTGTCAAAAAACCATAAATGGATTGCTGCATACAAATTAATTTTTAGAAATACTATGAAGATAGGAAAAGAATTGAGGAAATAGAAATATTGCATAGAATTTAGAAGTAGTATCAAGCTTGGAAAAAACATTGATTTCATAATTTGTTTATAATTTATTTTATTTTCCTATTATCAAATTCTATATCACCTACTTTTTAGTTGAACCAAAATTAAAGTTATTTAGAGTGGATAAATAAACTATAATTTTAATTAATTTAGATGTGGATTATATAACAGCAATTATTTTAATTTTTATTATAAGACTAATATTTTAATTATTTTAATATTAATAAAAAAATTAGAAATCAAACCTTTAAGTAAGATCTTAGTATCCAGATATCTCCTAATGCATTCCATCTTGAATAATAAGTTTGGAACAGGTAAATTTTGTGATAGAATATCAGCTCAATTAATTTAACAAATGATTTAAGGAATATTTGAAATGTTAAAAATAATGTTTATTGATTTAGGGTAGAAAACTTCCAGGAGAAAAATATAATAAACTCATTTCTTCTAGAAGAAATGAACCCAATAGTCAATGACATTTATTATGTAATATATATTTACAAAATTTATCACATTTATATTACTTATAAATCTTCATTTTAGCTAATTAATAGTAATTCGCAATTATTTATGACTTTTAAAAGGGCATTCATAATTGCTAGTTTTATGTATTAATCATTCATTTTAATATTTACGTCTTATGACTTCATTACACACCTCGATTTCTGCTTCCAAACATCTAAACTCAAAGAAGATAAGGAATAACAAAATGTTGCACAAGCTCATAACTAAATAGAAAAGTGAGCTAATTTAACCAAGTAAAAATATACAGGATTATTTTATTTAGATCATACCAATCTTATAAAGCAAGAGGATCAGTTATACAAAATTACTAATTTATTCAGAGTTGCAGAAACTGACTAAAAAAATAGATATAAATGCCAAGCATTGGGAGCATTATTAATAGACAAATTGTTAAAAATGAGTTCAATTATAGAAAGGAAACATGATAATGAATCTTTTGAATGTAGGCTATCGTTCTTTAATTATAATACTGAAGTGTAGAATGAATATTTTTTAGAATATGATTAAATGATGCATTTCTATGAGAGATTACCTTTTGAGATGATAACTGAAAACAATAGAAATTCATTTCAAAATACTATTGAAAAACCTTATGAATGTTGGAATTTCTAATTTATTTAAGGGAGGTTAGTTGGAATATTAAAAAAAATGAATTATGATTTTCTTAGATTGATGGGCATAAACGAAGAAATTTTAGACGACTACATACAAAAAGAGAGTTAAATCCCAATTTGTTGTGACATTTAATAGTTCATTTAACTAAGAGATGGAATTTACTATAATTCCAGTTTAATTAATTTTCAAGGGGAAATATTCGAATCTTAAATAGAAATAAAAAAATTCCTTTAAACAAATTCTTGTTAGCAGATATCTAATTACTATATATATTTTATATATAATTGCGATAGAAGTCAATTAAATGTTAATAAAATTGAGAAAAATTACTTCACTTATTTTTAATAATCAACGCTATCTATTGCATCATAAATTTCCATACATAAATCAAGAATTAAGAAACCCTGCCTTGTAAAATCAATAAGAGATTCTTAATGAGACGATTATTAATTTATAAATGTCATAATATATTATTAATTAATTTGTGATAATCATCTTAATTGTAAATTCTGATTTTTTATATGTATATTTATAAATAAAATAACTTAAAATGTAATTTTTCAATCTTTAGATTTTGTATTTGTCCATAATTTTCTTATGAAAGATATCTCTCGCTTTCTACTTTTTAAATTAAAGGAAAATATTATTTCATTTTTACTTATTTTTTGAAATCTAATTGCAATTTAATAATTTTTTAATCCTTCTAATAATTATTAGTATCATTGTTAGAGATACAAAAAAAATACTTTCTTTTCATTAATATCGGTTTCTTATTCCTCTTAATCAAACTCTTATTGGGACAGATATATTAAAACTCAATTATATATTTTTCTTGGAAACAATTAAGAGACTTAAAAATGATAATATTTAAATGTTTTAATTGAGGAATTATATATATAAATTTTCAAAGCTTTAAAACTATACTCAATAATTAAGAGAATCCATCAACAGGAACTAAAAGAACTTTGCTTATGCTTCATCGATCCCATAGGAGTGGAATGAAGAAAAATTTTAAGGGTATGTTGATCCTTAGACATAATATATTAAAAAAGGTAAAGCCTAAACATTATAGCTAGTTCATTTTGTAATAGACTCATTAAATAGATTTAATGGAAGAGCCTTTATTGAAATGGAGTCAGAAGATGCGGTGAAAGAATTTACGAAAAATTTTTAAGAGAATAAAATAGAGGAGTAGGATGCTCAAACCAAAATTTCAATAAATCCTTTAGTTTTAAAAATATACAGAAAAGCATTAGATTAGGAAAAAAGAGAAAAAAAAACATATTTAAAAGGATTACCAAGAACAATAAAAAATGAAGAATTGCTTGAATTAGCAAAGGATTTTGGTGAGATAGAAAATATTGAAATTCTAAAAGATTAAAAAGGGGAGTTTGGTAGAGGATAAGCAATAGTAGTTTTTAAAAAAGAGGAAGATGCAAGAAAATTTAAGTATTTTGCTAATGGAAAGTAATTCATGGGAAAAAAGATTCAGTATTTAATATTATAAATGAACTTAGAATTGAGTTACGATCTTTGAGAGAGGAGAATGAAGAAAAAATGAATGAAAATGATTAATAAAATTAAGGAGAAAGAAAAAATGATTAATAAAAAGTAGATTACAGTAATCTATAAAAGATGTTAGATACAGAGTGATATATAGCTTATATGTTTTTGATTTGTGGTAATTCAAAAAATAAAAAGAAATTCCCAGTTATTTAAAAACAATATAAAATACTTTTCATAAGTCCTATTTTTTTTCTTATCTCACATAAATTTCACACTTGGTGAATTCCTTGATTGAAAAGTCGTTTTTATCAGTGTCCCAATTTTTAAGGCTAAATTCAACCATAAACTCATTTACTGACATTTTAACATGGTACTATTTATGAACTAATAAATACAATCATATTTATGGTATTGAATTCAACATTGCTTCCTTGATATATTAATCTCTCGAAGAATTAATCTGTGTTGCAAAATTTCTAATAATGACTTTCAAAGAATTCCAACCCAATCTATTTAATGATGGGTCGAGTTATGACATCATAAGTAGGATCGTTTAAGGTTTTAAACATCAATGCCATTTCCTCAGTAATCCCATAATCAATTTTTCCGTAATTTGTAGTGCCTTAGCCTCCTTACAAATTCTCTATTGGTTATTCCACTTCTTCGAATTCAATAGGCATTTTTGTCCATTCAATTCCATCTTCAAAGACAGTTTCTACTTCGCTAACTACAAAATAAACTAGTATATTGAAGATAATAAATTTCATTTATTAATATATGGCGTTGTAATAATAATTTTCATCAACCGGTTCTAAGAATGATGTGCCATCCTGAATCGCTTTTGACTGGTTGACTCAACTCTCCAACTTTTAATGCAAATGCCACATCCTCAAACTACTTTTACATTTATCCCCTTGTGAATTCTCCTAAATCCCCGCCCTTTTAACAAGAAGAACACTATTGTAGATTTTACATTATTAAATACTTCACTTCTCTCTTGAGCTATTTTAGCAAATAAATTTAAATTGTTTTCTACTTGGGCCCTGATTTCTCTAATTCCTTTCTCTGCATCAGCATCAGATCTTATTGACATAAATTAAGCATGTACCTAGTGACTTATTTATCTCTAAATCTATCATAGGGGTTTCTTGATTGTGTGGATTTCAATAAGATATGTGAAGCTCTTACGGATTTTGCCTGCATATATAAAATAATAATTAATAATTCAAAATTTCATTCATTTTATATGTATAATGATTGGGTAGTATAAATTAAATTGTTGTACTAATACCATGTAATAGAATAATATTATCATAATCCTTTATTATTTACACCGCCTTTTTAATATGGATTTTAATTTGGATAGGTCATTTACTAATTAAGCAATCCAATCAGCAAACTAAACTTATATATGTAACATACTTATCTTCAGTTTGCTAGCGTTTATCAATATTCTATGGTGGAGCTTAAGGAGGATGAGCTTTATTATTCTCTTCTGGCTATAAGGATTGTATTAAATCTATTTATCATTATTAAACAAATATACCTTTAATTGGAACCTTTTTATTTGGTGCTCTTGCCCATTGAATCTTGCATATGACGTCCTTTATTATTATATTATTATATAAAGCATTAACAGCAGTTTCTGCATCTTTTCTTCTTGCAAAATTGATAAAACAACTTTGACCATGTTCCATTATTTTAATTGAATTTAGTTTCCCATATTTCGAAAATAAATGTCTATTTAATATTCAATTGTACTTCAAATCTGATTCCTTGATGTCATTTGACATGTGGGATACATAAAGACTACTGATTTTTGGATCATCAGGTGGCAACAAACCTTTTGCCTCAAACTTTTCCTTGTATAATAGATCAATATCTTAAGGATTTTCTAAAGGCTCTGCATAAATTTAATTAGCCGGTTCTGATTTTCCATCATTTAATTGATTATTTACATCAGCTAATCTTGGCTCTTTTAGGATCTGATCCAACATAGGTAGTGGGGCATCATAAGGTAAAATCAATCTTTCAATTTGACGATTGGCTTATTCAGCCCAATAGTCCCTGTTTGCTGTATGTTCAGGGATTTCGATTTTTTAATCTCCTAAAAATTTATCTCTAGTGCATAATCCCATATTAAATTCCAAGTCTTTAAAACAAGCTTAGCAGATGTTTTTAATTTTGCCACAAGTTTGACAAATTTCGGTCTATTTCTATCTTGAATTATTCCCAGGCTTCCACTTAAAGGTTGTGAATGGTCTTGCACAGATTCTACATTCTTTTCCAAATCTATCCTTGAGCTGGAAATTTATTAGTTAATAAATGGATACCATTCTGATATAAGGATTTTCACCAAGGCAATTGTTGCAAACTATTGGAAAATCAGTCTCCTCCCAAGCCAATTTGCTTATGTCCTATTTTAAAGCGTGTCCTCTTTCTGCCATTTAAAAATTAAATTATATAATTATTGTAATAGGTATATATATCATTTTTTCTTTAAACTAGACTTTTGCTTTTTGTGATTACTTAAGAGTAAAGTAGAAGTTGGTTTTAATTACTAGTTTTATTATTTCTCCAAATATTGTATCACATATTTCATAAACTATTGATTCTAACGTTGTTATTATTCTTGAGCATCTTCTAATTTATGAACCAATTTTTCTATTATCTAGAAGTCTGAATTAGTTTTTGCAGAATCTCTTTATTTTTCAACTCTCATTTTGATTTCACTTATCTCCAGTTATAATTTTTCACTTCTCTTTCTCTCCTCTTGAACCTCATACGTTAAAGAACTGACTTTTGGATTGTTGGAATGTTATTCATTCATTAATTATTATATCTCTCTTGTTAGATAAGAGTTTTCATCTCTCAAAGTCTGTACTAGTATTTTAGTATTCTCATTTTCTTTATTTACTTAATCAACTTCTCTAAAGTTAAAACAAAGTTTACTTTTATTTAAAGTCCAATTATTGTGTTAATCCAGAAATACATTCCTTTAACTCTTCAATCACTTACTTTAGTTGTATAATTGTGTTCTTTAATTAGTCAATTTCAATTTTGTATGATTGATCAATTTCTTGGATTTCTTTCAATAATGGAATTTGACAATCTGAAGTTCTTGAACATTAAGTCAATTATCTCTATGGAGGAATGTTTTCTAATTGACTGAAAATGTTGGAGTCTCCTTTTTCTTTTTTTGAATACATAGATATTTGTCTATTATTGTAGTCTAAATTTGAATTGTTTAATTGCAATGGTTATATTTGCTTTGTAGATTGAGTCTTTAGAAAGTTCTTGACTCTCATTTCTATTTTGTCGATTAATTAATGTGTCTGTTCCACTCCAGCATCTCTCAACATAAATTTTAACAGATTATAATTTTAATATCATTATAATTAGTGTTTCTCTTCCAATAATCTTAGCTCCTTCTCCAAACGATTTATTTCAATCTCTTATTCTGTAATTAGATTGGTGGCTTCCTCCTCAATTCTATAACGTTCCTTCTTCTCCTCCTGAAGTTCCTTCAATAGCTTAGTTAATATTTCTCTATCTAAATAAATTAATAATGTTACTATTACATCACAGCATCACAAGCTGAATTATCTTCCTTTCCTAAAATATCATATTCCATTTACTTTCTATATTTGCTTTAATTTAATTTAACTTTTCCAAGATTTCACAGCACCATTCTTCAATATTGGTGACTTGGCTTTATTCAATATTGTCATTGAATTCTATTAGCTCTTTTAGCAATTTCTATAGAGTTTCCATGATTTTATCATCTTTATCCTCAGGTTATTGTTTGGCCACTTTAATATTATTGCTGAATAATTTTGTGGCACTACTATTAAATAAGTAATCAAACCTGTAGCTCTTTTGTAGTTTAGGAGGAATTTTAGTTTCTTTACTCTCCTTCAATAGAGGCGATTAGGATTCGTCAACTTTCACAGTTTTCTATTTATTCAATTTATTCAATTCCGATGGATTTGAAAATAACCCAGGTTTAATATTTGGGCTTAATCCTGGAGATTTGTAGATTGGACTCTTTCTTCTATTCATTTAATATATAAATTATATATTTTAATTCATTTAAAAAGCATTGCATCTGTGTATTTATGTTCATTTTGGATTTTCAATAATTTTATTTAAGAATTTATTGCAAAACTAGAATCAATTTAAAAGATATGAAGTATCATTCTTATTTGCTCTACTTTTATTCAACTTTTAAATGAGATGTTAAAATTCTTGTTAATATTATTTCAAAAATATAAAAGGTATTCATAAGATTTAATGTACTATTTTCGTAGGATTAATTAGAAGTTGAAACGAAAGAAACTGAAGGTCATTTCAAAATAATCTAAAAGTGATTTCCAATTAAAATAATAGAATTACAGAATGATTAAATAAGTGATAACGAAGAATTTAATCAAATCAATCTTAAGGCTAAGATGTTTAAACATCTCTCCCATCACCAATAAATGGTATCTTAACCCATAGAATAGGCTAAATTTCAAACAGATTAAATTTTTAGAATAGCTTTTCCTTTATCTATATAATAATATTAAATATTAATTATTTGATATTAACCTAAAAATTAAAAGCGAAACATGTGCAATCATCTACATCCTAGATAAATTGAATCTTAGATGGAAATTGTATTATGCGAAGATGAAGATTGCGATTATTAATATTTACCTTAATGCTTTCAATGCTCATTTAAATATTGTAAATCACATTTCTCCAGTTGTAAAACTGGGGACAGTTTCTAAGATTCTAGAGCATTGCTTTAATAAAATTATAATCAAATGGAAAAGCAATTTTTTTAACTAAATTAAAAACTTAATCAACAGTTAGGCATGTTACTTCAACACTGCAAATATATTCTAAATAAAGTTGAATAATTTTGCGAAAATGGTTTTTTTGAGGATGTTATTCCTTTTAAATTTAATATAGATTATATTATGGATGTATAGAAGGATCTGGCTAAAGAGATTGATTATAAAATTAAAATTATGGAAAAATATATAGAGGATTTCAACATTAACTATAGCTTTTATCGGAAAAAGGAATCAAAAATATTGCAAAAATAGTCTATTTTACATGAACAAAATAATAATTTAGATTACGCTTTGTAGGCTGTTGACTCAAGTCTGGAAAAGGATCCTTTATCATTGTTTTCGCTTTATCAAAAAGGTACTTATTAGAATATTTATTATAGGAAATATACTTCTAAAATAACATTAATATGAGGAGGCTTCAAAGTATTTGTTGAAAGTTTTCCTTCTCAGCAAAATGTCCAAAAAGAAAGAATTAAAAAATCAAATCTTCTTAACACTATGTGATATATATATAGCTATTTTAGAAGAAAATTGTTTGTTTAAAATGAAAAAGTACAACTAATTAATAGAATTATCAAATTAATATTCAAAAGATTTTGATGAATAGAACGTTTCCATATTTAAAGGTATTAATAGTTATTGAACTTAGCATTTGCCGAATTCAATAAAATGGAATATCAAAACGCCCTTAACAGTACATAAGAGGTTAATGCAAGCTAAAGAGAAGACTACAAAGTTTAATAATTTTAAGGTAATTTTATTGCAATGAATTAGAGTTATGCAAAGGATTATTAACAATTTAGAAAAATAAATAAGAATAGCCTGATTAAAACCCACAATAAATGTTAAAAGATTCCTTGCCAAATATTTCTAATTCCCATCCAAAAAAAAATGCAGAAAATTAAAATCAGATGGATAAAAGGGAGAAACACAATGATTTCATAAATATATTTCTAGTCACCCTTGAAAAATATTTTACTAACGTTTTTGATAAGCTTGGTGGAAATGACATAAATCCTGCCTTATTTTGGGAGGAGCAACAGTATATGATTAAGGTTAAGGGAAAGTATTAAATTTTATAAATTTAGTAAAATCCGTATTGAAAAATTAACATATATGCAAAAAGTAAAATATTGTATTTACGATGCATAGCTCATATGGAAATATTTGAGAAAATTCAATATTGATGATGCAAAAATTAACTAAAACGTAATAGATAAGGGGTGAAACAATTTTGTAGATAATTCATACTTACGAAACACTACTAAATAAAGTAATTATAATTATATTTATTTTAATTCATTCATTATTTCTCCATAAAGGCTTGTTAGAGTACCATTGTGAAGGCTGCTGAACGTAATATAATAAGACATCATTTTTATAGTGGATATATTCAGCTATGTTATTTGCCTCTGATTACAGTATGCATTTTGTTGCCTAAGAGGACAAAAACCAGATTAAATACTTTTAAAAAACTCTCTTTCTTTCTTATTCTTCTTTAGGTTCATCATCTTAAATTATTAAATGATCTTTTAATACTCTAAAGCCTGAAATGATTTCTAAATTTTATTAATAAAACTTTTGAAACTCAATTAATTTTTGAGTGTTATTTCTAAACTTTTCTAACAAAAATTCCTGAGACGAATAGTTAACTATCCCTTTTATACTATGTCTCAAAATATTTCTGCATATATTTTTCTTATAATCTCTAATTGCAGCTGACTGTTATTTCGCCTTTTTATGTATTTTCTTTTTCTTAATATAGTTATCTAGAGAAGGAATTTTCGATTTAAACTCCAAACTTAATTAAGGGTTCAAGAAATACTAACTAATACTCAATTAAGGGTATTGCTCCTAGAATTATTATTGTTATTATGAAGGTTATTGTTATTCTTCCAATTTAAAATCTTCATATGATTGTTGATTGAATATTTTGAAGCAAAATTGATTTGGTCTTTTGTTTTAAACAAAGTTAGCTGATTCTACAAATTCACTGCTTAGATTTTTGAATGAATACACAAATGAATTCATGATTAATGTTAAATTTTAAACTAATAAATTAATCTAATATTTCTAAACACTCATAATAGTATAAAAAAAATAATTTGTATTTTAATAAGTGAATCGATAGAATGATACCTATTATTTTTTAATTCAAATTTCAATAGAATTTAGAATTTCTTTTATAAAAATAAATTTAGCTTTTGGTTTATAATCCCAAAAAGTATTAATAAGGCAATGTTGGGCATAAGTAAAACAAAAATATTGCAAAAGCCAATAAAATTGTTAATGTATTTGTTTTATTTATTTTTCTCATATAATTAATAGAATTCTATGTAAATATCCTCTATTAAAATTAAGTGTGGTTAATGGTTGATAGATTTTAACAGTGAATTTAATCATTTCAATTTCAATTGCTTTTAAATTGAGTTACTCTAATATTTCATTTAAATTAGTTATTTTTTTGTGTCCATCGTATAAATTATTTTTAATTGAAAATGGATAATAAATTAAGATGTTAAAAAGAAGCTTACTTATAGGAGGAGATTTTAGATAAAGGAATTGATCCTAATCACTTCCAAGAGTTTTGCGAGAAGATTAAGGGGGAAGGTATGGATTCAATATAAAATAAGAAAGCGACATTGACAAATGGACTTTCGAAGATATTGTTTAGTTGGTCAACCAATATAAGATTGAATTTTTTACAACTGATTTCGATTAGCCAGTAGATGAAATGATAATTGGGTGGAATGCATTTGATTAAGTCATTCCATAAATGGATATAAAAAGCGATCCTTAGATGTGGAACTTAATAGACTTAGATCATACAGGACCATCTGCTCTATTAGAGCAATCGGAAGATAAAAAAAATGAATAACCATTTTAGTAAACTCAAAAACAAATTTAGTAAATTCATTAACAATAAACATCAGAAATTAATTAGAGAGTCTCAGAAAAACTAGATATTCCCAACATTGGTAAGCCATTGTCGATATCACCAACTGCTCAAAAGCTATAGGAAATTTAGCAATAAATGCCTAAGAAATAAGCCCCTGAAATTTATTCTTTTTCTCAATGTTCAAAATTACAATGCAAAAAATTAGGTTTTAATATCTTTGCAAAAGGTGTACCATCTATAAAAATAACTGGGTAACTTAAGTATAATTTATTTAGTTTTGAAAAGAAAACAGAAGGTCTATTTAAAAGTGATTATGTAGTCTATAGTGTGAAAACAGGAGATGAATATGTTGTATAAGAAGATATTCGGATTTCTAATGGTTGTAACAAACACTTTTCAAATTATTCCCAGGAGTAGGAATACCTAGTCTTTCAGAAAAAACAGCTAAGAAAACAGCAAAAAATACAGTTCAAAAAAGAACTATTATGCTAGAATTTTTTTTGAATGAGTTGGCTAAGAGTGAACTTTTTAGAAATAGTAAATATTTTGTCGACTTTCTTCGTCTAAATGATCCTGCTTAGTTTAAACAACTTATAAAGTTTGGAGAGAAACTAAGCAAACCAAATAAATTCGAAAGTCTTTTAAATATGACTGGAACTATTATCTTTGTACCAGATATTAAATTGAATAATTTTGAAACTTATATCTAATAAGAAGAACCAATTTATGCTAAAATTAAAAATCTGTTTAAAGCAATCACACATCATTTATCAGCTGTATCTAAAATCATCAAGGAAATTGAGGATTCTATATCAAATTTAACAAATTTATGTTAAAAATATGAAGTTAATCAAGATTATGATCCCTTATAAGAAATGACCAAGAAATTAGAAGAATAAATAACAAAGTGCAGCTCGAACTAATACAATAGATTGTATAATATGTTTCGTTATCAAACTTTGAATTTCACTTAAATAAGAAACATTTTAAAGCAAAGAAATGAATTATAGACAGAATTCTCTAATAGAAAAGATTTTAAGTTTGAACAAATAAGTGAACTTTATAGCTCAAGAGAAAATGCTAAATAAATTGATGAGCTAGAGTTCCCAGCGAAAGTAAAATAAATTGTAATAATTAGAGTTCCAAACTTTTAGCTTATCAATTAGGCTATATGAATTGGAGAACTATTGAGGAGATTAAAACATTTTTAGAGCATCGTTAGATTGGATTTCAAACGTTTTCATAAGAAGTAATGAGTTGAATATTTGTAATAATATTAAAAGAATTATTTATTCTAATTTTTATATTTGAACAGAATTCTATTACTTATGAGTTAAACACCTAAAAGCAAATTAAATTTATAAAGTAAGCCAAAGTATGTAAACGGAATAAATAAGCCCGATTAAATTCAAAACAAAATTAGCAGAGGCACATCAGCTGATAGAAATTAAAGAAAAAATGAGTATAAAAAATGATAAATAAAAGATTAGAGTAGAGTAAAAGACGAATTCATCAATTGGCGCAGCTAAAACATCCTTTGATTTTAGTCCAATTAGTTAGAGAACATAATAAGATTAAGTAAGATAAAAAGAGATAGAGCATGCTTCACCCTAAAGTACATTGAGGAATTTCAGAAATAGAAGCGTGTCGACTGCTACAGATTTCAAATCTTTTCAGCAAAGAAATTAAAATTAAAATTAATTAGTTAAGGAGCAGACATTGACCAAAAATACCTAAGCAATTAAAATGAATACTTAACGTTTTTCATTTAAACCAACAGAAACAACCCAAAAGCAGAAACTAGTTTAAGTACAACCCAAAAAAAATCAAAAAACTCAAGTGTAATAATAAAAAGTTGAACAAAAATCTCAACCTTTAAAACTATTGGATAAAAAAAAAGACGTATAAAATGCTGTTAGTCCAATCTCTAAAACAGAGGATGTAAAAAATTAGAAAAAGTAGCAAGATAATGCTACAAAATCATTAACACCAAGGCTAGATATATCAAAGGTGTCTAATACTCCACCCTAAAAATTAATTACAACTTAGAGAGGAAAATCACCTAGTCATGATTAAAATTATTAATCGCAAAAACTAAAAGCTTTTATAGTAAAAATTAAGATATTATATAGTCTGTTATTAGACCCATCTTTAAAGACGCGAAATATTATATAACTTCTGTTATCCATTTTTTAAGGGAGTAACATTTTCCTAATACTACTCCCTACAAAGTTTAATTTTAAATTGAATTCTAAGAACAATAGCTGTATTTTAGATAAAAGTTTTGCGATCATTATTTATCTAGTTTTTAATATTTGAAATAATGTTAAACTTTGTAATAGAAGACAACAATAAAGCCAATTTAGATGGATCCGCCGAAATAGCCTAAATTGAGCAAAAACTCTCCTAAAACTATAATATTTGATCTTGATGAGACTTTGATACATTGCAATGATATTAATCTTAATCCAACCGATCATGAAATTACTGTTTAGATTCCTAATGAACCTCCTTAATAGGTATGAATCGAAGTTATAAATAGGTTCGATTTAACATAAGGCCATACTGTATTGAAATGCTGTCAATTTTGTCTTAATTCTATGAGTTGATTCTATTTACTGCATCTTTTCAATAATATGCAGATTAAATCTTAGAATTCATAGATCCCAAAAAATAGATTTTTTCTTATAGACTCTATAGAGATAGTTGTATTACACTAGGAGATGGCCTTTTAGTAAAAGATTTAAGAGTCTTAGAAGGCAGAAACTTGGAGGTATATTAATATACAATTCTATCATTAAGTCTATGGCTTTAGTCGATAATTCAGCTTATTGCTATTTTTTACAGCCAGATAATGGAATTCCAATCATTCCATTTGAAGATAATAAGAAAGATAAAGAACTTATTTTTCTAACAGATTATTTGATTAAATGTGAGAAACATCCAAATTGGCTTGAACACCATAAGCATCATTTTAAAAATTTCATCCATTTTAAGGCTTAAACAATAACTGAATGTTTAAGAAGAATTATTTGATAATTTAATTATTAATATTTTTAGTAAAACAGTATCTATATGAAGTAATCTATAGTTTTTTTAGCATTGATTTAATTGGTTAAAATTTCATATCCATTAAAAATTAAATTTCATTACTTATAAGCAAATATTGTTACTAGTTCTTTTGGGTATTTTCAAGATTCCTTATAGTCTTTAATTTGGCTAAATTCAAATTCTTTAAAATATTACTAGATTCTAAAACAAAATCAAAATAATTTAAAAGTTTCATTTATTCGCAAAAACAATAATTAACCTATATCTCTAAAATATGTAAATATCTAGGAAGTCCCAAAACACCATAAGCAAGTCATTCAGTCACTTACTTGAAATAGATCCATTTTTGAATTCTTCAGAATGGAGTGTTTTAGCAATGTTAGAATACCTTTATTCAAATTGATCATATTAATATTATGTTTAATTAATTTTCATTTTCCATATTACATTGCTAAATTTTGTTGTCCAGGGGGGAAGTATTTAATTAAATCCTCCTTGTTTAAGTCATCAAAGAATGGATGTTTCATTGCTTCCTTAACATAGATTCTCTTAGCAGGATCAAGAGCAATCATTTTAGTAACTAGATCCAATCCATTCTAATATTCGAATAAATAGTGTACTTTTTCAAAATTTTTGAAAAATTGTTCTGGAGGTGTTGGTCTAAACCTGGGGAATGTTGGCTTGAAATCTGGAAGATCTGCAATATTTGGCCAATCCTACACTGTTGGTGTTCCATGATATTGAAAGATCTTAAAGATTTAATCAATTTCACTATCCCCACAAAATAACCCGTGCTTTTCAACCATTTCTGTGAGAATGCATCCGACAGACCATATATCAACTCCCAACGAATATTGTTTTTAAGATAATAGAATTTCTGGTGCTCGATACCAAAGAGTTTCGACTTCATGTGTTAGAGTTTTGATTGGTACTCCGAAGGCTCTGGCCAATCCAAAATCAGCCAATTTGATGATTCCAGTTGATTTATCAATTAGGATATTTTATGGCTTGAGATCTCTGTGGATAATACGTCTAGAGTGGCAATAATTGAGACCATTTAGGATTTGGAATGTAAAATGCTATAATTGATTTGATTAATACTTTGATTTGGCTTAATGTTAGGTTGTGTTTGTTCTAATCAAGGAATTTCTTGAAATCCATCTCAACATACTCAAACACTAAATAGAGTTTCTTCTCATTAGGCTGATAGATGACTTCCTTAAGGCCCACAATGTTTGGATGCGGCTAGAGTTCTTTTAAAATTGAAATCTCTCTCATTGCTGTTGAAGGGACTCCTTCATCTTCGTTTTCTAATTTGATTTTCTTCAATGCTACCAATTCCTTGGTCACTGAATCACGTGCTTTGTAAACAACCCCATAGGTTCCTAAACACAATATAATTAATAAGTACCTTCTCCAATCTTCTCTAATTTCTCATATCTCTCCAACTATCTATTGTTGCTGCCCATCTTGTCTCCTCCTCTCAAATCATAATAGTTTTATGCTTAAATAGAGATGCATTCATACTTAACATAGCTTAAAATAAATTCAAAAATTAAAATATTAACTGTTATTTAAATCAATCCTAATAGAATGTAGGTCTCTAATCGTTTAAAAATAATTTTGCATAAAAATCATTTTCTGTTTGGCTTGGCTCATCCCTGAGTATTTTTAATTTCCCTTAAACAATCTTTACTAATCCTTTATCATGAACCTAAGGATAAACAAAGAATTCATTTTTAGCTTGTTCCTTCAATGGTCCTATATCGTCTAATAAACTCTCTAAGAGTCCTTCATTATTCAATATATCTGAAAATTTATTGAAAATAGGTAGCAATATTTTCTTGTCTTAAACGACATCAAACAATGCATTAAGTGCTGGTACACAGGCAAAAGTGTTACATTAAACGAATTTCAAAATTAGAGTAGCAAACATTTACCTATCCTTATTCAAATACCTGTAAGCAGGGATTTTCTACTATTCTCTAAATTGTTGTAGGTCTGGATTTAGGTTTAAAATTTAATTAGGATCAATCCACAATAGACTCCAAAAAAGAAAGGAATATTTTCTAATGATACTTACAATTCTCAATTAACGCTATTCATCTTCTGTCAGTTCATTAATTTCTAATTGTTTGTTTCTGTCACTTGACCAAAAATACCATTCAAAATAATCTTTGAATTCTGGGATAGGTGGAGCTTCGTTTTTAAAAACACACGCTAATTTTTCATATAATTGAGCCACCATGCATTCGTAAATTAGTTGTCCTGTAGTGCTTTTCACTAATATAACTAACAAACATACTTCTCATAATTTTAATTATAATGGCTAAAATCAATATCTTATAATCATGCCAAACTTATTGAGGAGGTATCAGTGATCCTGTGATGAAGGCATCAATATTATCTTCGATGAATAGTTTAATAATTCCAATGTTGTCGATTGATTTATTCATAAATTCTGTATAAGAAGTCTTGAATAAATTGATTAATAATTCAGTTGTTGAGCATTATTTTCTTTGTATGCTGTCTTTTTCAAATATGTCCAAATAGCTATTACGTAGATGATTATTTTTCATAAGCTCCTTATTCAATTTGATATTGATTTTTTGAAAATATTGATCCAAGTCAACTTGAATTGCCACATTAATAATTGATGGTTAAGATGCTATTAGTTCTTAGATGATCTTCTCTTCTTCTTCAATTTCCATCGGATCAAATACTACTTAAAATATTGGTTTTAGAATTTTGCATGAATTGGCTCTTTTTAGGTTGTTCTAAAAACAAGGTTATGTATTTTCATTCTCATCTGCTGTGTCTCTTTGCTATCCGTATTTATTTTGTGATTCTAGGTATGGTCTATAATAAACAGGAGTCTCTCTGAAATCATCATGACAATATTGAACTGATTAAAAAGATAGGTTTTAAATCATTTTTTTAAATAAATCACACATTTATAGTCAACACTTTATTCTAAACTCTCAATTCTCCCAATTCTATAACCCCCTTGTCCATGAAATAGCCACAAAGAGAATCTCAAATCTCCCTCCTCATTGTCCACATCAGGATACTTGAGATCAATTTTACTCATTGGACTGAATCCGATGCATCTATTTCTGACATAATACCAATACACATCTCCATTCCTACTCTTTCTGGCGAGATTCAAATTTTGAGTTTCCGTGTAGAATTCAGAAGCATAGTCAGTAGCACACAATATAAATTAATCCGGCTCTTTTATACTGACTCCACCAATACAAATTTGAGATTAAGAATTGCATTTCAGTTTTATTAATTCTATGTGAGTTTGAGTGAAGGGCTTGTTAAAGAATTCATCGTAGATTTTAACGAATCCCTTCATCTCTAAACTCCTTAATTTCACTTATTTTTAAATGCAGAACTGAGTCTAACCAAAAGTTCCCAATTAACTCTATTAATCAAAATCTAATCTCTGATTGGACTGAGTGTCACTTCTATCATTTCCAAAGATTTTCTTACTCTACACAATCTAACTAAGTGGACGCTCAATCAAGGTTGTGAGATTTTAAATTTAATACAAAATCTCTTAGACTTATTCTGTAAAACTCGAATGAATTATGTTGGCCTTGGTTATCAGCGTAATATCTCTACAAAACAAGGCTGCATCAAACACTAATCTACTGGCTAGGCTTTGGAATTTATCAGACGGCTCGTAATCGATTTGTTTATATTCAGGAACTCCTTCTTTGTAGAAGATTGACTCTCTTATATCCTTTGCCAATTATTCAAAATCTTTTTCACTCAAATTTTACTGATCTAGATACTTACGCTTTAGAATACAAACTTAACTCTCTTGCATTTACTAATTAACAAAGTTTTGAATCTACTATTGCAGAAGCGTGATCTTATTGAGAATAGCGGCAATGCTCATTTGAATGCAATCAGTTAAATCTTTGGTTTTTTAATTGTACTATTGTAGTTCTCTGCTCCATTCGTTTTTAATGAGAGTGTCCAAATTAGATAGATTGATCGATTTATGACCAAAATGTTAATCTCCCAAACATAAACCACACAAGGCCTTTTTTGAAATTTGGCACTTTTAATCAAGACACAAATGGATAATCTTTTGATCCACATCTTTGTGTTCTGGAATCGAACAAAATACATTAGTTGCTTTTTTCAGCAGATTCATGATTAAATTTAATTTGAAAGTTTATTATCAAAGAAATTTATTTAAATGAAATGTATTCCTTATCACTGCGAGAATCAATATAAGGGATTGCTGACATCAAAATAGGATTGCAATATGTTGATGTAAACCATCAGAATATGATGTCAAAATCATTAGAATTAGATATTATATAATATTAAATATAAAAAATAATAAAAATGAATTACAAACCGAACCTGAAGATGGATAGTACTTCTGGCTCGTTCAAAAAATAGGAGCAGACCTCGTCTCTCGAAAGCACATAGAAATTAGAATATAACGCAATCAATATAAAACCTAATTTTGCTTGTAAACCTGTTTTTAACATTCGCAACAGTTCTCCTCAACTTTAAGAATAAGAACCATAGTTAACAAATACGAAGGATGATTTCTCTAAAACAGGATCTTTTTAAGAGAAAATCCCCCTGAAGGACAGAATCTAACGATCAGACGAAAAGAAAAACACTGCTCCAATTTCCAAAGGACTATATCTTCCCGGCCAAGAGGAGCTCTTTAGGAAATAAATATAGGTTGAGAAGAAAGAGATGCAATTATAGCAAGAAAAAAAAGAAGTCCAATCTGGAAAACCTGTTTAAGCAGAATAATATATGCCATCCATTGGATAGCAATCGAACAAAAGAGAGGCTGCCTTATTAGGTTCTAAAAACCCAATAGAAAATAAATTAGCAATCGCAAACCAAGATAGAGTGTTGTAATAGCTTGGTATTTTATGTGATAATACATCTAGAGGAAGCAGAACCTATTGAAGATCTGGAATTAATCCTATGTCCTGAAGGATGTGGAAGATAATTCAAGTAAGATGCTCTTGAAAAACATGTAAAGGTCTGTAAACAAGTCTTCCAATAGAAAAGACAAGAATTCAATTCAAAATAAGCTAGAGTTGTTACAAACGATTAGCAAAAGCTATAGCGTTAAGGACAAATTAAAGAAAAATAATTGTAAAAGAAATAAGGAAAAGCTCCTTTAGATCCTAATTGGAAAAAACAATCAGAAGAATTACGTAATCTAATAAAAGAATCCAAGCAATAGCAATGATTATTTTATCATTAACATTACAATCAAGTCCCTTTATTATAATATTGTAATAGATAATAACTTCATCTAAATAATTCCATAAAATTGTGTGATAAATTATGAATATCATAGATGACTGAGTCTTAGTATTCATCTACCCTTTCAAATTCTCAGGTTATAATGAAATATAAGTAAATACTTGCCTGAGTTTCTGCTTAAGTAGGAATATTATTATGAAAATTATAAAATTTGTCCTTTACTTCTTTTCCTGAAAAAGGCTTGTAATATTAAATGGAAAAAATAGCATTTATTATTTTGATGTAAAGAGCATTAGCTCTAATAGATTATTCAAAATTGGTATTCATTAAATAAATTAAGTAATAATTTATTTTCATTAATAAAATATTACAATATAAATAGTGTAAAAACTTATGATGTCATTTCTTCTTTGTAGCCATACTCATTAACTTTTCTTCCATATCCTTTTATCTTGATACTAATTTCTCCTCTAATTCTTATTTTGCTAAATCTAATTTCTTTTGTATTGCTTCCATTATTATTGGGTCCAACAATTCCTCATCAGTTGGTTCTGGTGGAGCTTATTGATCTTCCTAATCAACTGTTTCGATTAATCCATCATCTTCTGCTTTTTGTTCAAATGGTCGATAAATCAAAGCCTCATCTAATGGTAATGGCTACAAGGGCAAGTCCATCTACAAATCCATATGAAGTTCCAATGTTCTTTAATCTGATATAAAAGCCTGATTAATCAAATCAAAATGATTTAGATAGATTTAGAAATGCTCTTTAATTGGCAATATATGCATAGATCGAAAATATCCTGCTTCTGCATGTACTTTCAGTAAATTATTAAATAATTCTGCATCTGTAAGTTTACTCTTTTTTTGAAGAGTATTAGTATACCTAATCTCCTGACTAAACTTACTGTTATTATTAGTGAATGATAAAAATAATATGTTTACCAAAACTTATACACTCTCTTCATTTAAGTTGTTTAACGATTTGGCAAATATTAGATCATTTATTAGTGCATCTGCTGATATCTAAAAATCAATATCACGTAGTTGATCTTTGCAGTTATAAATTTCAGCAAGCTTGTTATTTAGAAATCTGTTTATACTTTATGCAAATATTCAATTGTAGCCTTATGAGGTTCTGAGTGTAAATATACATACTCGATGCAATATTTGGTGATTGGCAAAGGCATGCTGGTATTAAAGATATTGAATTACTTCGTATTGTTGAGTGTATTAATTTTGTATTTCTCTAATTCCTTTCTCTACCTTTCCTCTTCTTCTTCTCTCAACCTTTGTTCTTCGGCTAATCGAGCTGCCTCTTCTTCCTTCTATTTCTGAGTCTTAGGGGGCATTTTCAATAATTTATTAATATACAGAATTCTTTCAATAAGAATTTCATATTTTAAATGAATAGGGGTCTGATGATATTTGTGTTTATTTAGGATTTAGTATTTCAGATTCAGAAAAATTGAATTATGTATATTATATTGTCTCTATCTTTAAGCTCATGAGAATTAGCCAAAAGTCTTATATTTGTTAATTAAAATGAAATTAATAACCTTCATGTTTGATTTAATATTTTCAAAGACTAATGGGCTTTCTGATTCTTCGCAAGAATGGGTTTTTTTAGAATAAGGTCTTATAATCTGTTTCTGTTTCCTTCAAAAAATTACCACAAGAAGACAGGGCTTTTGAAGTTAGAACATCAATTATTTAATTGTTCGACCTTTCATATTGTATTTGTTTTATCATGGGGTTAGTATTCATTCTAAGGCCCAAGTTTTTCAAGTACCTGATAACACTCTTCTCCACCTTATGAGATTCCTTCCCTTGATACTCATTTATTGTAATTTCAATAGAGTTGTCAGAAAAATCATCATAATCATCCATTGAAATTATTAATGAATTATATGATTGGAATAATTTTCATATATGAATTAATATTTTTCTTTGAAAATTCTTGATTAAATTCATCTTTAATTAAAATATATTACTGTATATGACTTTATCTCAATTACTTCGGATTTCTGTTATGAATAGAACCAATTTATAACTAAATTTGCATTTGAGAATTTTTGGATAAAAAAGAATGAATGAAGCAAAATAAAAAGTCAGAATATTATTTATATCTTACCAAAATGTAAAGTACTATACTGATTCTATTATAATTTAATTATATTAAAATTCAAAATAGTAAAAATACTTCTATGCATATAATTATGGTGCTGGTTTTGACCTATTATTATATGAAAAATTCATCCAATTAACATGTGGTTATCCTAAATTTACTTTTAGTATAGAAGGGAATTTTATGAGCTACAAAAGTTTTATTGTAAAATGTAAATATATTCCTTGTATTCAATTATCAAATTGAGTATTCTGAATTTATTCAATTTATTTATAATTGTCTAAAATGTTGATTACTAATCATCACTATTTAGTTTTATAAGAATTAAAAATAATAATATTTGATCAACTATGTAATTTTTTCATTCTTTTCTTTATAATCATTATCAAACTTTTTGGAAAGTTATTGATTTGATTTCATAATCTACTCTATTCACTTTACCTAAATTCAGCAGTATTCTTTCATCTAAAGATATTTATACAAATAAATTAAATAATTAATAAATTTTGATATCAACTTTTACCTCTCTATTCATTACTTAATTTTTCTACACTTGATTCATTCTCTATAATTAAAGAGGTAGTAATAAATTGATCTATTCTACTTTCTTCTTCAGCTCTTATTTCTATTTTTCAACTTACTTGACCTCAACCATTATTCTTTTTAATTGGCAGCCATTCCAAAGATTAAGTTTAGGTAAAATTGCTTCTTCATAAGGTCTGATTAATATATTTGAAAATTAAGATTTGTTCCCTGATTTGAAATATTTTAACTAATACACTATCAATAGAAATATTAGTCTGATAATGGAGGTTTATAATTCAAAATAGGGATTAAACAGATTCAATATGAATGCTATTTATTTAAAACAAAATAACCTTTGAATAATAATTTAAATATACAGAAAAATAACAATTAATATTAATAATGCTTTATGATTACTTTATTCTATCATTAGTCGTTAAATTAAGAATTTGCTTTTTTTTACAAAATACATTGAAAACTAATCCAAAAACATGAAATCTTAAGCTGTCATTTAATTTAATCATTTTAATTATAAATATAAAATAAAATGTAATTAAGTAAATTTTTATTCTATGGATTTTTAGTGATTATATAATCATTATCTTTTTTTAATCCATCTTACTATTTATGGGATAATTTCAAGTATTTCTTATTCTGCTATACAATCATGCCACATATTTTCATAGTAGATATGTTCTTTGTCTGGGGATGTACTCTATTTCATAAGTTCATGTCCAACATCAGGATCAATAATTTGATCCATTCCTCCTGAAATAATCAGGAATGACTTTTTGTAGTTTTTAAAGGTGCTAGGAGTTTCTCTTAACAGTTTTAACAATACTCTGCCTGTTCCAGGTAAAGTTGAATTCCAATTTATATATGGATCCTTCAAATTATCCTCTAAGACCTGTGGGTTCTTAGAACCATTTGGATATGAAGGTGGAAATGGGGACCATGTTGGAGATAATATACCTAAAACCAAAGCAATTTTCTTGAGATAAGGTCTATTATAATAATTGTCCATCAAAGCAGGGGTAATCAAGATAGTCCCTTGGACAAGATCATTCATTCCCAAAAGGTAGGATGTTAATCCACCTAATGATTATCCTAAAGCAAACAATTGTACTCCAGGATACAATTGTTTAATTAATTAAATAAATCTCGTACAATCTTCTATATGTTATTCTTTAGATTCTAGCCACCCTCTAAGACCTTCGCTCTTGCCAAATCCTCTGAAATCAAAGCCCACACACACGCTGTTGGCATCTTTACTCAATGCTTATGCTATATGAGCATACAATCCGAGATGCTCATTTAATCCATGGAAAAAAAAAATTACGGATTATGGAGCTTAATTAGATTTAGGGAAGCATCTGTAAGTGTGGAGCTTAATTGTTGTGTTTCGTTGAAGACCTGTAAAAGTTATTACCCCTTCCTCATCCCACTTGCTGTTTCCCTAAGGACAAGGCATACGGTATTTCTCTTCAGGAACAGCCTTTTATATACATTCGTTCCTTATATCTTTTTCCGATTTCTTAAACCAATACATGTATATTTTAATAATATAAATGTTGTTTGAATATATAGGAATTTAGATTTAAATTAAATAAATATGACATATAGAATTCAAGGCTATCGTAAATTCTTTGTGATGAGATCGATTTAAAGAGGATCGATCATCAGGCTGTTGGGAAGTAAAAATGGGTTGTTCATGAGTTCAAAGGGATATTTTGGTACCATCTTCAATATCATCTGCTTTTATGGAGGGATTTCAAGGGGCTGAGTGAGTTGGGGTTAATTCAGTTGGTCTTTATTTACTTAATGAATAAGATTAGCAAATTAAATCCCATTCAACTAGATATCGTCAATTTAATCATCAATTTATTATTGACAAATTCTCAACTCTTTTTGTTTTAGTTTAATTTATTTAATGAGACTAAGTTAATAAAAAGTGAATACAAAGAGAAATTCTTCTTATGATCTATCACTCTCCTGACAATAGTGTATAAATTTAAAAACACCCCATTATCGCAGATCCCAGTGGCATCTCTGAGGTTTTTGATGTAATCAGCCAATTCTTCTTCATCATGCATAGTATCTATAATTTGTTAGACTATAAAAGATTACAGGTTTTTGAGAAGTAGCTTTGACCAAATAACAGTGTACCATAGTTTCCATCTAAGAGGAGTCTGGCAATATTTTGAAAGCAATATCGTATATATTACTTGCGCTTAGTCCCTGTGGCTTTGAACTTGAGTTTATATGATTCTGTAAGCAATTATTGCAATTCATTAAATTCCTGCTCCTTTACCTTGAGTAACTCAAACAACTAAGTCTGTTCAACAATCATATCCTAGATGCTTGAATTCTATTCCAAAACTGAATGAATTGTCTAAAAAGTTGATTCTGTTGATTTTCTTAATTGTCCGATTGCCTAATTTAAGTCTTCAACCTTCTTTTCTAACAGATTGATGTATAGCTTCTTTCGTTATCTGGAATTTCTTGCGCTTTCTCTGTTCCTTATCATCTTTTGATCCTCATTCTCCAACTGTTTACTGGATGAACTTGGCTCCTTTTATACTTTTTTGATAATCTTTTCGTTCTCTCCCTCCACACTAAGCAGAGAATGTATTTTCTTGATATAGGTGTTTTTCACATGTCCCTTGATATTCTGCAATCCAAAAGCATCATCCTTTATTGATGCCTGGGAATCAATCTAAACCATGGATCTCTCCTCCTGTTTCACATCTTGTTTTGATAAACTATAAGGCAGAAATGATGGCGTTAGAAATCTCCCCCTCCCTTAATCTTCGTCGAATTGTTCATGTAAATGGTATTCTTGATATTCATTTAACTTTTGCATCACTATTTATGATAATAATAATTGATTAATGACGTCTGAAAAGACATATATAGCTTAATTGTTTAAAAAAATAAATTCATTTGACATAGTAACATTTAATATTATTTTCTATGCCGATATTATCATACTCTTTATCTGCCACTATTATATAAAAACGAGAGTTAAATAAATTAATTAATAAAATTTAAGAACAAAAAGCACATCTAATATTTGGATCAAGGCTGAGATATGTTATATATTCAAACATTCATATTGATGGAATAATTTGTATTATAATTCCAATTGTATTTCCTAGATTTTTGATTTTATTTTAAAAAAACCTTAATTTATTGGCTTGAATAAATACTAGCTTCTACTTCTTTATTAAAGACAACAGACATCATAACTTTTGGGTAGGTTGCATACATTTTCTTTACTTTACTAGATTAGACTGATAATATTAAATATCATATTAAACTATCTTGCTTAAATATACTGTAGAAATAGATTATTGTATAGTTTGAACTATATCTCTATTATTTTAGTAGCATCATAAATCTTCATAATAGATTGGGATATTAATTTAAAGATTATTAGATTAAAATATCGTTGTAATTAATACAAAGACACTCTTAAATAATAGAATTAATATTATTGAATTCTATTTCTTATATATTTATTTTGAATGACTTCCTATCTCTTCTATTCTTTGAAGGATAACTTAAATATAAATTTTTCTATAATACATATATTATTATTGTTAAGTATAAATCGGCTCTTAATTTTTCTTATTATTTGAGTCTCAATTTTTAGAAGAATTCAATATCCTTTTTTTTGAATTATCTAACTCATCAATAATTCTTCTATAAATTAATTGAAAGAAAAATATTATAATAAATTTATAAATTATTTTTCAAATTTTGAACCCAATTATTAAGTTCAGTTGATTGAGGAAATAACAAATCAAAATATCAAACATGCACAACTTTCTTAAGTTCTTTCAACTTCCTTGCTTTTATTTGAAGAAGAGACTTTTGGTTTTGTTGAATAGTTCTAACTTGCAAGAATTTAGAAATGTAATTGAGATGATTGAGGATCAATAAGTGCTTTATATTACTCTTGGAAATATTTTAATACTTAAATTGTATCATCTATTCCAATCATCCATTTTTAACCAGAAATATAGGATAAATTAGGATTGCTCATTTATTCGAATTTGAGAATATTTTCAACATTTTCATTTAAGGATCTAATCTCTGAAACAGATTTGGACATTAGAAATACAGCCATCTATATTTCAACTTCCAACTATTCTTCATTTTTTGTTTTATTAGCAAATACTTTTAATATCTATCCAATTTTTTAATCAGAAAAAGAGGTCATCCCTAAACTTAAATTTATCTCATTAATGACATTTTCTGATATTTTAATAGGAAGATACTCGATAAAAGTTTATGCATTATTATTAATTTGACTGTTAAATTCAGATATGCTCTTTTTATTAGAGAATAGAGAGGACTTTTAAATATCCTACGATTTTGAAATTGTAAATGGTTTTGTTGCTGATACTTTTTTACTTGCTTTTCTTAATTTGTCTCTTATTAATCTAATATGAGTATCTTAACCCTTGCTCTGGACAATAAAAGATGAAAGTGTGCTCTATGTCTTCTAATATTTTAGCTTTTTGTTTTCAAATAGCATCTTGTCTAGTTCTACAGGAAGCAAAGATTTTAGAGATTGATTCACATCCTTTATACAGTCTTATACTCTCTTGCTTCCACTAAATGTGTACATTCTTTAAGCAACCTTAATATAATTTGATAATCTCCAATATAATGATTAAAAGTAAATTCGGTTTTCAAGTGAAAGTAGTTAATGTTTAATTATGGACTCCTCAGTATTTAATGATTCTTAAACTATTTATTCTATTTTCTCTTTATCTTTGTAAGAGAATGAAGAACTCGCTTTCTCAAATTCTAAGTCATAGTTCCAAAGATTTCGATATTCCATATCTAATCGAGTTTTGAATTCAGAAAATTTTTAATCAAATAAGTTTTCATTCGAGGCTAGTATAAATTGAAGTTCAGTTTTTGCTTCCTGTAGTGATTTCTCTATTTCTTCTATGATTAACAATTCTTGCCATTGAGGTTAGACATTTTTAATTTTCTCTCTCAATTCATTGTACTTTTCAGGTTTGTTGGTTAATCTATATAATTTTGTTAAATTAAAGACAATCACAGGGTCATTTTTAGATATTTTTAATCCTTAATTTAAATTGTCGATAGCTTCATTTATCTTATTAATTTTGCACAATGATACAGCTACACTTACTATAGTACAAATACCTCTGTTATTAAATCCATTAGTCAAAAGTGGATTGAGTCTCAGGGCTTTGTTGTAATTTTCTATTGACTCTTCATATTTAGATAATTTAAATAAGGTGAATCCTAATTTATTGTCTGGAAATTACCTTTACTGTAATAACCTATATGGCAATCTGGTTGTAATGATATTGCCAGATCATATATTTTAATGCACTCTTCGTATCTGGATAATTCTAAACATAAAATTCCTTTATTGATTAAAGTTTCGTATTTAATTTTGCATTGTAATGAAATGTCGAAGTTCTTGACCGCATCTTCTTTTCTATTCATCTCGTTTAATATTAAGCCTTAAATCTACTACATTATGATACCTATATTGTAGTAAACAAAATATTACTAGGTTTTTAGTTTGACACATTCTTCATAATTTTTCAACGCCTCCTCCAGATTCTTCTCTAATCGATATATATCTCCTACATGATAATTCGGCACAAAATACCTCTTAAATAATATGCATCTTCAAATTAAGGATCAAGATGGATTGCCTAATTTATGTATTGCATTGCTTCATCCAATCTGGATAACTATAGAAGTATTTAACCTTACAGAATATTTAAAATACATTACTTTGTTTGTAAAATTGTTTAGCACTTTCTTTATCTGAAATGTATTCTTTGGGATTTATCAAACCTAATAAATCTTATGATAAAAGTACCATCAACAAATAAGTGCATAGAGGAATTGCTTTTTGATGTCAACATTGTAAATTAAAATAAATACAATATATTGATCATATTCAATTGAAATAATCATCGTTTTGTAACTGCAGATCAATAAATTAATTATTTATTATCAGAAATAATGTATGCAAATTAATTAAAAAAAAAATAAACTAGCACTTTAAACAAACTAAAAGATGAATATCAGTAACTTCTAAAGTCTTTCTTATATCAATAAATGAATGCAAATTATACATATTCAACTAAATTTAGCTTGTAATCCCTTGGATTAAATTAAATAAGTGTCAAAATTTTACATCGAACTTTCAATTTACTTTTCGAATGCTGTTTCTAATTCCCAAGTGTTTAAAATCAACTAAAATAATATTTTATTAATTTTCTTAAGAATGATATTGGGCGGAATATGATTAATTGTACAATTTATTAGTATTTGCTAATTTTTCAAGTTGAATAAATATTTGCAATAATTATAGATAAAAATTAGCACCAAAATTAGTATTTATTTCCTTAGTTTTAATTATAAAATAAGTTTAAATTATCTGCTTAATATGAGTTACTTTATAATGGTTTTATTTAAGATTTAGCTATATTTTTGAATATAGATTCAATTTAAATTTAACATTAGCGATGTAAGTATTTATATAAGGCACTATATATTAGTCAACAGATAAAAATGAATTGATAAATAAAAAATATAATGTTCTAGTAATATTTGAAAAAGGCGATAAATTTAAAAAACACATTCAATTAATCTATATGTATAAATAGAGTTTATAAATAATGGGAAATCAATTAATATTAAAATTACGTTTGCTTGGAAAATGAAAAGAATATCTATAAATTTGAATTTTCAATTTAAAGTGATAAAGAAATATCTATGTATGTAACAATTATAATTGAAACATTTAAAAAAAATCAAAGTCTTTATTAAATTTTATATTTGATTTAATTTTATTTTTACTCAGATACTTCTAAGATGCACATTTTTACTATGTGCATAAATGTATAAAGAGTATAAACTAGTAATAAGAATTATTTTTATTAAAATTCTGTTTAGAAAGCTTAGATCATATAGTAAATTCTATAACAATATAGTATAGATGAAAGGAGGGTTTAGTCTTCATTCATTACCCTCAATTATTTTATTGTTAGAATGTAGCAATTGCGAATTTGAAAATTCATTAATTATTTATTAAATTTGAAATTAACAGTCAATTATGTCTAAAAAGGTCAAATAATTGACAGAAGTAATAGCATTACAAGAAAAAACAATTGGAAAACTTTAGAAAATAATAGAAACCAAAAAATCTCAATAAAATGGAAGTAGAAAGAATCAAAGCATTAATTTAGATTAAAAATATTTAGTTGGGTATTTCACCTGAATTTATTGTCAGTACAAATGCAAAACCTCCTCGACTTGATTTTAATGAAACAAATAAATCATATAGATGCCGTCCCTCAATTTCTCAGACCCATAATTAATTGAGCTATATTTCAACTGATTACCTTCAAGATATTTAATCTCTTCGCAATAAAGTCGAGGGACTTCAAAAGGAAAAATAAGACAGATCTCTATTCTTTCAAGATAAAGAAAATCAAGACTATAATAATAATTCATCAAAAATAGAGATCTTATAAAATTAGATTAAAGATAGAGAATCTACTATAAATGCATTATAAGAGGAACTTGATTAGGAAAAGTAAATAAGATTATAAGTATAAATTTGATTAAACAACTGTATAGACTCAATAGGATTTAAAGTAGTAAAGGTCAATTTGGAATAAAATGTATTCAGAATTATAAAATGAGATAAAAACTTTAAAGTCAGAACTCAGAGCATTCTCTTCTTAACCTAAAAAAAGATCAAATTAATTATTTTTTTCATGATGTATATTTAAAATAATGAATCATAAGTATAAAGATAGTCTCCAAAAATTGCTAAGATAGTTAATTGATTGTTTAATACTCAATAGAAATTGCCAAAAATCAAAAGATTAATTTCTATCTTCTTTTGAAAGTCTAAGACAATCACTTCTTATTTTTAAACATTTAGTATTAAATTTTACTTAATTTATTTTATCGAAAACTTCAAAATTATTAATAACTAAGTAAAATTTATGACAATATTTAAGCTTAGTAGATGTATTTTTGATATTCAGTATTTTCATATTGATTTTTATTTATTTTTTAAACGAGCAAACCAACATTTCAAGAAATCAAGATATTATTGATGTTTAAAAATTTGATAAAATCAATTGAATCAATAATGATTAAATCATGAGTCAATTGACTCAATAGAAAGGGAAAAGGAGGTAAATATATAAATATGACAATGGTGTGAGAATTTCTAATTGATTTTCATAATTTTTGTTTATATCTTTATTGTAAATAAATATTAGATAAATTATTAATAAACTTAAATATGGACGCCACAGGTGATATACCTCCATGGAAATTTATATATTTAGAGGTTTCAATGCTCCTCCCCTCTATTGTAACAGGTGTACTTTTTTGGAAATATGGATATCCTATGATAGCATTATTAACGATTTTACTATTCTGCTATCTTATAGTGCCAGGATTGTTATTATAGTAATTTTTTATAATTACAAACTAGTCTTGACAAAGTTTCTACTCATGTTACAAGATTAACATCAAGTTTTGCCAATATAGCCTTGGAAAAAAGTGAATAAATAAAGAAGGGGTTAATTTGGTTTGCTGCTTGTTTAGCGATTTCCTTTTTAGCATTCTTCATTTCACTCAGTTATGTTCGCTTTTGGTCTTTTCATACCATCAATTTCTTCTACATGGCCAACACAGAAATAATAGTGGTAGTCAATATAAATATAATTAGATCTCCGTGTTAATGTTGTTGTTGGATCCATTTTTAGAGGAATTCTTTTGGAGAGTCTTCTTACAGAGTGGTTTTGCAGGCGGGTTAACATACTCAAACCCTAAAGAGTGGATTATTTGGATAGTTGCCATCCATTATGGATTACTTTACGTTTTTATTTTTGCAGTTGTTACAAGGTACTTCCAAATTTATATTTACTTAGTAAATTCTTGTATGCAATATTCTGTGCTATACCATTCGTAGTTTTCAGTAGAAAGTTTGCATTTATTCGTGATTAGGGTGTTTTAACAGCCATTTTGGCACATACTGGATTTAATCTTGGATTTGTAATCGTTTTAAATTTATGGTATTGGAATAATTGGGAAGTTCATGGATGGAAACCATATGAATTTTGAAATATAATAAAAAGTTCATATAATAGATAATCAGTCATTGATATTAGAAAATTCAGCGCATTCTTTATCTTCCTTCATTGATTCCTTTTCCATAAGACTATTATATATGCCAAAGGCAGTAGAGTTAACTTAAGATTTAAGAATGTTAATTATCTCCAAAAATTATGAATCAAATTCTTTCATTTCAAAATTTTATTATTTCATATAAAGATCACGAACGATGTTGTCTAGAACAAGGGTTCTATAATTTATAAATTTTAACAATAAGGGTAGCATAGTGATATATATAAAGAAATAATAATATAATTATGGAATTAAGATTAATTAACCTGTTATCTCATTAATTAAGCTATACTCCTTAATTTCCATATACTTTAATCAGTATTTTCTCAAAAAGTCTGATTGTTTGCAATTCAACTTTTCATCACAAAATTTTTTTAATTAAAAATTGAATTCCTTAAAATACACTTAAACAGAAGATAAAAAATAATTATTTCAATTTAGAAATCTTACTTACTTTCAGTTCTATTTTTGTTTTGGAAATTACATAACTAAATATTGTTAAAAGATATTGGAGTCTTTTTCAGATATTTTCTATTAACAAAGAAATATATATATATCAGATTTTCAGGATATGATAAAGATTAAAGAAAGTGATACTGAAGATAAGTTCCAAATACTATATATGTAAATAATTAATGTATATAACTAAATACTATTATCAATCATTTAATTGATCTTTCTGATATCCAATTTACAATTTTAGGTATGATTTCAAGTATTTCTTACTCCTAAACACAATCATGCCACATGTTCTCATAATGGATCAATTATTTATCTTGAGAAGGACTTTACTTCATGAGTTCATGTCCCACATCAGGATCTACTATTTAATCCATCCCTCCTGAAATCACCAAAAATGGTTTTTTATATTAAGTGAATGTTTGTGGAAGAGATCTCATTGTTGATACAAGTACTCTACCTGTTCCTGGTAATACTGCGACCTAAGTACAATAAGGATCTTTTAAGTTCTCTTCTAAGATTTATGGATTTCTTGATCCTGTCACAACAACTGGTGGGAATGGATTCCAAGTTGGAAAACAAGCACCAAAACATAATCCTAATTTCTTCATAAATGGTTAATTATAATAATTATCCAATATTGCAGGTGATATCAACACAGTTCCTTCACAAATGTCATTTAATCCCATTAAATATGATGCCATTCCACCCATAGACTAACCAAGAGTAAATAAAGGTAGTCTTGGATACATTGTTCTAAGTTGTATTATGAATCTTGAACAATCGCTTTCTAATTATTCTCTTGATTCCAACCATCCTCTTAATCCTTAACTTTTGCCAAATCCTCTGAAATCAAATCCAACGACAACACTATTTGCCTATTTGCTAATAGCTTAAGCAATATGAGCATATAACCCAAGATGTTCATTAAGACCATGAAAAAAAACAGTTACAGATTTTGGCTCAGATAATGTTGTTTTACATCTGTAGGTGTGAAGTTTAATTTGTTGGCCTTTTTGAACCCCGTTAAAATCTAAGAAATCCTCCTCGTCCCACTTGTTCCCTCCTAATGGACTTGGTTTTCTGTATTTTTCTTCTGGAACTGCTTATTAAATTGCTTCATTTTTTCTATCCTTATCAGATTTTCTAAACATTTTTGTTTAATTAAATATTTTGATAAAATTTTAGTAATCAATTAAATACAAGATAACATTTGTGTCAGATATGACCAGAAGAATTAATACTATTGATTTTTATGCGTATCTTTATTTTCCAATTTATATAATAAATATTCATCAAATATAACAATTAATCACAATTACTCCGATTACTTGATAAGATCTATAATTAATTTAAATTCACTATTGGGATCAGCCAATAATTTCTGAGGATGATCAAATTCAGAAATCTTGCCATCATTTAACACCATTATTTTATCTGAATTCATAATAGTAGTGACTTTATGTGCAATTGTCAACATAGCAGCATTCTAAAAGTATTTTTCAAAAATCTAAGGTTTAATTTATCTACAATATTACCTCCTTAACATGCTCTTCTGTATTTTAATCGATGTTAGCAGTGGCTTCATCAACTAATATAATTTGCTTATCCTCAAGAATGCACCTTGTGATATTTAGCAATTGTTTCTCTCCCTAAGACAAATTACTTCCTGATAGAGCAATTTCACTTTATAATCCATATTTTTTAAAGCTTTGCATTTCAAACAATCTACACTTTTATGCTACATCTAGGATTCTGGCTTCACTAAATTAGTTTAAGGGGTCTAAATTTTCTCTTAATGTCCCCATAAATATCAAGGGATCTTAGGGAATAATGGAAAACTTCGATCTCAATTCAGTAAGAGAGTATGAATTAATGTTCTGATCCTCAATTTCAATTTACCCTTCGATTTGTTCCAAGATTGCAGTCAAGGCTAAAATGATGGAACTCTTCCCTGCTCCAGTCCTTCCAACTACACCAATCTTGCCATAGATGTTAATTGATTACCTTCTCTCCTTTATGTAATTCCAAAGACATTTGTTATAAGACACTTTTTGAATTAGATCTATATTAGAAGGTACAATTCTCAAGTTTCAAGACTATGTCTGATTTTGGCTTGCTAGCTTAATTAATTTGTCCAGTTGGAGTAATCAATGGATGATTCCTTTCCTCCAATTCAATTTTACTAAACGGTATTTATAATACAATTTACTTTGCTAAATGCAAACATCTTTCGAAACTGATGAAGTACATCTGTATGTTCCCATAAGAAATTGCAGAGTTTAACAATAAAGTTGAAACAGTTTACATCTATTGCAACACAAGGTTTGTCATCTTTTGGGTCTTCCCTGGAAATAGAAACTACGTTAATCTAACAAATTTACACAAATGATAAATAACAATGCTTAGAAGCAATTGGTTATGGAGCCTGCCAAAGACTGATACCAATATTAAAAACCGTACAAATTAATTTGATTTCCCAAATCAACATCCACATTTTTTTATTGTAAGGCTATCACCTTATCAATAGGTAAGCAACTTCTAACGTAAGTCACTCCTCTGACAATCTACTAAAAGAAAGAAAAAACTGGGCTTTTAGAAACAGCTTCTATTCTTGTTATTTCTCTCAAACATCTATAATAGATGATTGTCAAGTATAATAGAATGATGAAAAACAGTAATAGTAAAGGTAGTGCCGCTATGTTCAAATAAAGGAAACATGCAAATAAGGGCAATAACAAAGAAGTGCATTGATAGGTTAAATTCTGAATTTCATTCGGAAACAATAAGTCAATACTATAGATATCCTTGCTTAATCTATTCATCAGTCTACCGATGAGAATAGTATTATAAAATTTAGTGTATGAAGCATTTAATAAGCTATTCATAACATTATCATGGATAACCTTTGAAGTGCTCAACCCTTTAATCAAGTAATAGCTTTTCATAAAGACCATTGCAACGATAATTGGCGCTTATATAAATGGATAATAGGTTTATGCCAACACTTTGTAATCAGCATCCGATATATCATCCTGAGCCATAATGAAATTGCCAAATAATTAACAAGCAAGAACAATAACAAAATATAGTATTGCACAAAGGATGGCACAATATCTTCCTATAAATCTGAAGATTTAAGATTGAACTGCCTTTGATACCTATCCTTTTTCTTAATCTTCTTTTTAAATCAAACTTGATCTTAGATCTTGGTTGTCTGTTAATTCTGGAGTGTAATGCTTCTCTTCGAATTATATATCAATGATTTCCTTTTAAGACAATAGTTTATTGTTTTCAACACCAATAATTTATGCAAATTTGCCTTACTTAATGATTTTTCCACCTTCAACTATATAAATCATGTCACACTCCTACAGATTCGATAATGAATTAGTAAAGAGAATACGAGTTTTATTTTTCAAGTAGCCTTAAATACATTATTGATTTATTTGATATTTAACTTTAATATCGAGTGCACTCATAGGATCGTCTAATAAATAAATATCAGCATCATTATATACGGCTCTAGCCAAATTAATTCTCTTTTATTGTCCTCCAGAGAGATTATCACCTTTCTCTCCTAAAACAGTTTCATCTCCATTTTTAAATGATGCAATATCTCTTTCCAATCCACAACATTTGATAACCTCTTTATATTTGATACTGTCAAATTAATTCATAAAAGTGATGTTCTTCTTGATAGTCCCACTAATGATCCAAGGATCCTGAGTAGCCACACTTATGCGTCCATTTACTGAGATCTTTCCATATTGATTATGGGTTTCTCCCAAGATGGATCTAAGAATGGTAGATTTACCTGAAGCAGATCTAATTAGATTTAATAATATAAAATACTTTCCAACAAAAGCCACATACTACCCCTTATTTATCTAAATATTCAAATTGATATTGAATACACTTGTATTTTTTTGAGTTGCATCATTTTATTCATCTTCAACTTCCTTATTCATTTAATCGTTATTTTCCCAGTCAAATGAGCAATTCTAAATATCAATAGCCACATTTGATTATTCTATTGCATAGTCTAACTGATTGCATTCCCTTTGATTGAAGTAGTTTTCAATTCGATCAATAGAGTTCTTACTCATTGAATAATTTTTAAACTGCATTGGTAAATCTTACAAGATTCTCACGATATTATCATAATTTTGCATCATTATGGCCACAATAGCAAAATTGATGGGGTCATTAACAAAAAACAAGATTTCCCAAGTAAATATACCGACCAAACCTTATAACAATTATATAAGAATAAGCATTATAACTTAGTTTTTAAGATGGTAAAGTTCATTTGTTCGTTAGGCGTGAATCTATGATAACAAAACATAAATACTCGCTATTCGAAGAAGTCTTCCAATTAATTGAGTTTAACTTATTTTGAATATAATAAGGCTTCATCTACTGCCTTCATTCTCAGGTCCTTGGCCATCATGTATTTTTTTTAAACTAAACCATAAAAATAACCAAAAGTCAATCCTATGAATGCTTAAACTATTGCTCCCAAAGCAGGCACCAATGCCTGATCACCCAAAGTCACAAAAAAGACTATGCCTGCACATGCCAGTTAGATTGGACAAGTGTATAAGATGATTGCATTATAAAAGTAATTTGAAGTCTGAGTGATATCAACCTACAACATATTGATGAGTTCCCCAGTTGAATAATGTTGGGATCGAGAAATGGGGAACTTAAGAGTCTTTTACAAAATTTCTTATTGTAGGGCTCCTTATATTTTGATGCTCACTAGAGAAGCAAAAAATTGTTGAAAAGGCTTTATTAAGGAAAGGGACAACATGTATATGAGCTGAACAGCCGCAAAAAAAAACATATTAGAAGTCAATGGCCTTTCTTCTGGCTGATCATACATGAAATACTTTTAAGATTTCGCTGTGATGATGGGAAGACATAACTACAAAGTCGCCACAATCAAGTATGCTATCAGACATATCAAGATTTATTCTAATAATCAATAATTTTGTTCTTACTTCTGAAGGAATTGAATAAACTTAATGCTAGATTTGCTTTGTTGAACACACTGATGAATCGCTAGTATGAACTACTCATATTGCTTCTTTTGTCAATCGATATGAGATCAAACTAAGTCAAGGGTTTCGATTTTCCGACCTGAGGGATTAATATAAATGTAGCCTTTTACTTTCAAGATAGGATAAACCCACGAGAAGAAGAAGATTTTATGGCATTGATTCTCATCAAATGACGACCCCTTGTTTGGTTCTAGTAGAGATATCTAATCAGACGCATCAACTATTTGAGACATAATTATTAATAACAAATAAAAATATAGATCTCAAATTGAATAAAATTATGGAATATGGATATAGAGATTAATAAAAATTCGTAAAATATTATTATTGTCGTCATCGATTTTTTTAATATACCTCATCTAAACAAATTAAATATTGAAACCCAAAAAACCAAGAAATTCTCAAAATATGTGATTTCTTCTTTTTAATACTGATCATTACACTTCATTGAACTAACGGAAGCATCGTGCAAATTGGATTTTGAACTTTTCCAAAGAGTCAGAAGTGCAATCTGTATTTGGGTTCAATTTAGGAAGACTTTCACGAGAATCACTCGGATATGTGGAACGTCTCGAAAATATAAATATATGTTGTTTGAATAATGTTACTATAGATAGTTTTCTGATTCTGAAAAAAATCTTATTAAATTAAAAAAATGCTTTGTGGAATTATCTCATTGATTTTGCTAATTGAATCTTCTTATCAATGGTGTTGTATGTTATTGCTCTATTGTAGAAACTATCTAGTAGAATGTTACATATTATGCCACAAAAGGCGAGCAGATTAGGTGGAGAGTGGACTCATTAATCGCAGGCAATGGACTTGATTTCAGTTTGATACCAAACTCAACCATTATGAGATATCACCCAGCCTTCGATTAAATATCGGATGAAAAAACTCATTTTGGAAGTACGATCCATTCATCAACATCATAGCTCTAATTTAGACAGGTGCCATAAGAGCCTACGACATAGCAAGTTCTGGAGCTTGGACAAACTCATTCGCATTTTTGGAATTGGACGACAAGAAAAACATATACGACATATATTATGTTGAAGGGTAACATATGAGATTATAATCTATGTAGAAATGCCTTGTAAATGGACAAGACTCCCTCGTTTGAAAAAAAGATTACATTGACCGAGAGCAATGCAGTTATAGATTGTTTTGATCTTGAATACATCAATCGTGACTTATTCATAGTCGATTGTGCTGAAAGGAATTCTGCTACTCCAACACAACCGATGAAAAATTATCTATATGTGGTGGACAAATTAGACTCACCTATTACTGCTAGCGGTAAAAGAGTCGAAGTCTCCAATCACAAATAATACAAATAAGTGAAAGGAAGGAAAATATAATACCATGTTTATTATAAAAAAGGAACTGGGGAAGAATTCGGAGTCGATCGTCCACAACCTCCCAGTCCCATCAGAATGTTGCTAAGAGGATAACAGGCCTTCAATTCTGAAACAGGTAATGCCACAGTGTTAGATCACGATTGCTTTATTGATATAGTAATTAGATTTGATAATGAAACCTTTCAAGAGGCTGGCATCTTAGACAAAACAAAGATTAGTGCAGACACTAAACAGACTGTCAACTTCACTTTAATCGACTTCAAAGTGCAACCCAATGGTGATGTCTACATTTTGGATGCTGATCAAGGAATATATGTATATAAAGTGACAGAGGATGGACAATGGGTTTATGCTAAAACAATCTAGACTCTTAATTAAAAGGCTTATGCCTTTGATGTTGTTGACTTGTTGAATGACGATGGCTATTCAGAATTGGCCTTAGTTGTTTTGTATGAATCCAATCTGTTAGTCACTGTGGCATCAGTGTAAAGGAATGGATACAATTTGCCATTCAAAGCATCCTTGCCAGTTTCAGTTTCATTCAGTGATAAGTATGTGGTTGTGGTGCATTAATAAACGTTATACCTGTATAATATGATGTTCCCATTTTTACTTCACTAAGAAATCTTGATATCCTCAACACTGTTGGTTAATCCTTTTGCTCCTGATGTCATTGTAGTTTCACCAACCTTAACTAGAAGGTATGAATTGAGTGATGGATATTTGGCATCAGAGAATTCGGTACAAATAGAAAAATCAACATTGACCCTGTATGGAACTGATGGTAATAAAATCTGCAGTAGTAAAATTAATTACTAAGTCTTGGCTCCTGATGATGCCAATATTTATGATTTGGGTCACGATCCTTTCCCTAGTATGATCACATATCCAGCTGAGCCATTCTTACTATAAGATCTAGCATCTGGACCAAATCTTTAATACGTCACTCCAGATTTTAGTCAGGACCACGTTGAAGTCCAAGTGCATTTTCTATGGGAAATAGAACTCAGGAATGTCAGTTTGTTTGATGCCAAAGATGTTGCCTATGCAGATCTCTTAGTCGACCCTCATCATCATAACAATAATAAGTTTTATCTATTTCTATAGCATAAAAATAAGACTGTCATTATTTGGGATTGTTAATCCTATAGTTACAAAGATAATCATACTAACTGTGAGAAGTAGGATCAATTTGATTTACCTGTTTAATTAAGTAGAACCAACTCCTAATTTGATTGGAAGACATTTGAATAAGAAGTAGTAACTTTCTAATTCTAAGTCAGCGATTATGAAATTGTATTTTATAGTAATTTTGATGGCGATCATTAGAAAATAGGTAATATTACTTACGAGGCTTCACCAGAATATAAAATTACCTCGTTTACAGCATTAAAGTAAACCATTTATGTTGTTTAACATGCTTAAAAAGAAGTTGATATCATATTTTCAGTGTATCCAACTCTAGTTAAATATCCAATTTATTCGAATCTGATTGATGAATATTAAACAGGGTGTTCTTGGACTCCAAAAAGAGTATATGGAAATTCATATACCAAAAGTGACTTCATATTTGTTTTGACTGATGATTGTGTGATTATTGGTGAATTAAGAACTCATTTCGTGTTATTAAAGGCTATTGCTATTGAACCTGATGCTGAAATTGAAGTTGCAGTGGGTGAAAAGACATTCTATATCATTTCCAAGGGGAAAAAGGACATCATCGAAGAATTCAACTATGAAAACTTAAATGATATTTACCCAATGAAGGCTATGCCATTGTATGGAAGATACTCTTTGTAATCTCCACTCACCATAGATTTCGTTTTCGAAACAGGATTCTTATTTGTGAGAGCCTATGATTCTGTTGAGAAGGAGACTGTCATTTTAATCTACGAATCCAATATCTTGTATAGAAATTCATTACATAAGGTATTAAAAACACATGAATTGATACCTGATAAATAAGTATTAGAAACTGCTGCTTCTGGCTAAGATTAGATGTTTGTTTATTTTAATGATTTGAAAACCTAAAGAGTCATGGTATTCCTAAGGGATTCATTGATGGAATTGGTACCCAACCATCTAAGTGATGCTTACACAACATCAATGAAAGCAGCTGTCGGTATATCTAATACCTTGTCAGATTCAAAAACGAGTGTAATATATCCAGTTAAATTTATTAACACTCAATCTATGGTCAGAGTTAACGTTAGTCTTTTGGCCAAAACAGTTTTCCATTTCAATTCCACCGAGAATGCTCAATATTTAAATTTCACTAATGATGGATTGTATTTTGGTCACGTTACTAAATTCTAGATTACTTGCAAATAATGTGATGGTAAACTTATCAGCATCATTAATCCCCTAACTGCAAGTAGCGAAGGAACCTAATTTGCTAATTATGAAATTATTGCTGGTGCTGCATTCAAGGACTCAGTCGTGTATTTGGCAGATCCTAAATCATTGATATTTTAAAATAGTGATGATGACACTGTTAAATTTGTCCATAAGATAGAACCTGGCACTCATTGCACTCAATTAACAACTTACAACGACTATGTATTAGTGACTTGTATCAACAATGCAGATACTCTATTATACATTGTTAGTTGTGACATTGAAAAAGCAACATGCTCAACTATCCAATCAGACAATCCCAATATTGGAACGTTCGGTCTAGTATCTAAAGTTTTGTATGTTAATTCTTACCTTTATATTTTGGATGCTGATCAGGATCATCCAATTTCTAAAAAAGGAGTTCTACACGTTTATTCATTGACTGTAGATTCAAAGTGGAGTGTTAAGAATGAAAAAGTACTTGATGAGAAATACTTCGAACTGTCAAATGTTAATGACTTCTATATCACTGATTTTGATGTCGTATAATTCTAATAGGGAAATACCTTTTATTAGAAAATTATGATTTAAACTGTATTTGGGTAGATCTTCTTTGTTTAAATGTACAATGATGGTGGTTTAATAAAAGACAACCATAAGCAAAATTATAATCTAGCTTCATTTTTGAACAAAGACTACGCTGTCAAAGAAAACACCTTCTTCTATTAAATAAGAGCATACAAAAGTACTACAAATTCAAATACCTTCGATGCAACTGTTATTGCAACTACTAACAATGTTGCTCAATATGCCATAACATTTTCATTTGATATCAGTGATCCTCTTAATAAGGGTTCACCTTTAAAGGATACCAGCGTTCCATTTTTATTGAATCATTATGGAACTATGAAGACCTTGAATAAGTTTGCCATTGGATAAGGACATGCTGCTGTTCCTTATTATAATTCATCTCATCTAATGATTAGCATGTATTAATTGCCAGCCACAACAGCCTTAGGTGCTGATTCAACAGCTAAGATGTTAACAATCTCTGGAGCAGAAATTGTTAAGCACATTGCTTCCAACTCTTAATTCGCTCTTGTTATCTAAAAACCTACAAATTAAACTGAGGTATTTAATATGTATAATATAAAAGCCCTCAATTTATACAAACATAGAATAAGATGGCAAAACCTATAATTATGTAGTCAAGAAATACACTATTCATGATGTTCCTAAAATTAAAATAGTGTCTGGAGACAAAGTACAAACTTAGATAATAGAATTGTAAATTGAAAATGATTACAGTTCTGCACTAGGAGCCTTTGAAATTATTAATAATAATAATCCTCCTCCTCCTCCTGACGATGGTGATGGTGGAAGGTATTCTTTTATTTATTATACTTTAGTTCCCTCGTTTGGCTTTGGATCTTACTAGGAATTTTAGGCGGACTTGCTTTATTGGGTGGAGCCTTTTTTGTTTATAATAAGTTCTTTAAAAAGACTCCATAAGTGGCATCAAGTGCAAAGGTATCGTTAATGAACTAATGATATATCAAATAAGTTCATTTAGTTATTGTAATTTAAATTTTTATCTTATTCTCCCTTGATACTAAATCTTATGCTTTAGATAAGTTTACTGCATAAATACATTTAGATTAAGCTTATAAAAATACATCCAAAATGTCTTAATAGTAATCCACTTTTATTGGAAAATATTGTGGAAAAGAAATAAAAAGGTTATAAATAAATTGAAAATGTATAACTATTAAATTAAGCTCACATAAAGGGATTTTATTAGGATCCTAGGAAATATATTAATCTAACTCTTAACTTAATAATATCAAAACATATATGCTGTCACTTCTTGTCAGGTAATTTTCTTTATCCAGTAAGTATTTTTTCTAGATCCCCAGAGACCTTGTTTTTTATATCTGTTTTTAATTAGGTTATAATTTCTGTGTGTGTTTCTTTAGTTTACTCTCTTTTCAATTAATCCTACTGCTTTGTGTCACATAGCTTCTACTCTAGATTTTCTACTTATCTTTGGAGCTCCGAGCACTCTTATTCGAGTTACTTAATCCTCTATCTGTATTCAGCCTATACATTGTGTTTGTTTCATACCTTTTTTTCCTCTTCAGATAAAAACTTTCTCATCCCAAAAGCAATACTTGAGGCATACAAAGTTTAATATGTCTATATAACCATCCGAACTTCATTGCGCACTGTCACTAGCAACATACCTCTTTCTGCACAATTTATTGTGATTTATCGTATTAATTCATCAAAACATTATGAATATAACTCCTCTCTAATTGGACATAAGCCAGTCTCCCTTGCAAGCCGTTATTATAACCACTTATCCAATTTGTCTTGTAATTCCAACACATCCTATTTCGTTGAAGGTGCAGGAGAAACACATTAAATTTGCAATTAATTTTTCTAATGATTAAATTCTCGAGGAAGCAGAATTGCATTCAAAATATCTTCTGTATTACTTGGAGGCTGTTATTTGATTTGTTTCTTTTAGCTGTTAGATATGAGAATTGGATTACTATATTTAACAAGACTTGGGGCTGGTAATATGTCGTTCATTATTTATAATAATAATCAAAGTAATCAATCACTTCCTCATTGAAATCAAACAAAAAATATATATTATTAAAATTATAATCCAACAATAATCCTATAAATTCTGTAAAATAATAATAGGTGAACAGTAATTCCTTTGAGGATTTCACCTCTCTATGCTAATACCTTAATATGAATTTACCATTTAATCAATATTTACATATATTACAATAATCATCAAGTTATTATTCATATGAGTGTTGAGAGCAAATCTTTTAGAACATAAGGATTGCACACTAACAATTTTAATGTATATATTGTAGTATTATCTTTTTCTACAAAGCTAATTAAAGTATTGTTTAAACATTTTTACACTCTAGAATTAATATTGATTACTATTTCATTTTATGTTGGAGTGTAATAAAATTAACAAAATTATTACATTTGTTTTCGTATATTAAAAATCAACATTAAGAAATTGAGATGGAATCCTTTCGTTAGTTAAAATATAATGTCTAATAATAATTACTAAATCAATAATCTTCTTTCTGCTCTAAGGAGCATAACATTTAATTCTTTTCGTAAAGACAAATAATTGTATGCTTTTCAAACTCTTGAGTTTCCAATATTCGTGTTTGAAATATGAGTTTTGCTTTTTCACAGCATTTTCTCTCTGATAACTCATTATAGGCTACTTGCTTATTGTTTGATACTCATTTATTCAAGTTGAGAAACCAAAATTCAAAGGTTTGAGAATGAAATAAGCCCCTTTGAAATGGCATAATATCTTTTGTAAATCTAAATATCAAATCTGTGTTTTATTCTTAGAGATATATTTAAATATCAGAAAAATGAGTTTTCCTAACTAAGATTATCTAGCAATGCTCAAAGCCAAGCCTCAAATGTACCCTCAAATGCAGCAGACTCCGTAGGCACAAATGATTTACCAAAATCCCCAATTTATGTATGTAAACATCAGCATTTTTTCATCCACTTATACCTATTATACTATATAGTCTATGCATTAATGAATATTTAGGCAGTCCTACATGAACTATGCACCCTAATACTTTATGATGCAACAACTACAACAAATGCAGTAAATGCAATAAATTCCATCCATGTCTTCCTTGGGCCCTTTGCGCATGCCATTTCCAAATTCTCAGCCACAAATGCAACCCCATCAACAAATGGTTATGCCCTTTCCAATTTAGCCTCCTAATCCAGCTTAACCAAAAACTGATTAGAACCTACCTGTCTAGGTAAAAGGTACCAAAGTCAAGCTGAACCTCAAAATGATTAAGGACATACCTCAAGAAGAGGACAGTCTACTGGATTATGATGAAATAAAAAAGCAGAGCGGAGATCGTCAATTTATCAATTTAAAGAGAAAACGTAGACTTCTAGATTAGTAAGATGCGCCTTTAATGTAAACACGCAGACGTAGTGAATAATCATAATGTAAATTATTAGCTGAACATATTAGATTTAGAAATAAGAGACATGCTGAATGTTGACGATAAAGACATGACACTTATAATGGAAGCTTATCCTGACACAAAATCCTTGCTGTAAGAATTAAAGAATGGCAATTTAAAGTCAGAGATAGAGGATCTATTACTCAAATGAATTTGACTATAATTTTGTTCATTTCTAAACTTAATTCCAGTTACTTTATGTTGCTATAAGAATCATATAATTAACACTTTCTATTTCCGTACCCACTCTCTACATCCATTTTTACCCTCATTGTGTATTACTTCCCTTGTAACTTTGCGTTCATGAATCCTAGAGAGCGATACCACTAAATTACAACACTAATTCATTTCAATACAACTTTATAAAACTCATTAAAGAGTGTCATTTTGAATCTTAATTAAGTAATTTAACTATAGAAATTTGCTAAAAGTTTTTCTAGAACTATTTTACATTGCAAGAAATTAAGAACTCTTTTAAATAAATTGAAATTTATTATTAGTATGATATTTTAAACGAAATTAAATCTCTGTAATATCATTTTGTTTAATTTACCAAGTATTTCTAGATTTATCTTATTAATTTCAATTCCCTCTTCAACTTATTATCTTCAGTTTCCATCGATATTTCTCCCTGTCAACATTATTTCCAAGTCTTATTCAACCTTCAATTGGAAATTGTTACAAATCACTCCACCTTTTTTAATTGTATAAAAAACCAAAATTAAATTAAGGCACAGTTTCTAATATATCTTAATTTTTATATACCACCTGTAATCCTTATTTAGATATTGAAAAATATTGTAATAATAAATTAAGAATAGATAAATTATGAAATAATCATCTCTTAATCCAGATCCTAGAAGGAAATAAATTTTGTTAGACATGATTAACAAGTCTGGCTTTCCTGAAATGAAGTCAGAAAAAGTACTTTAAGCGTAAATTGAGGCTCTTCAATCAGAATTACTAGAAAAAGATTAAGCATTAATTTAAAAAGGTATTTGACGCTTTCTATTTAGATGAGCAAATTGATAAATTATGTGCTGTTGTATTTCAGTATTAAGAAGAAATAGCATAAAAAAATAGAGAAATAGAAGAATTACAATAAGGCAGGGCGAATTTTGAGATGGAAGTTCAAAACTATAACGAAATGAAAAATCATTGCGATCAAGCATTGAAACAACTGCACCATGTTGAAATGCAAATGAGTGAACTGTAAGAACAAAACCTATAACTCAAGAATCAAGGTAAACACTTTTTCTATTAAAACTAGAGTAACAACTTCTAAGCTAAATTTTAGCTTTGCAAAAAAATTCAGATGTTCTTCTTCGGGATGCATTTGAAAGAGAAAAGAAACAATTGCATAAGAAATTACTCGAGAAGACCAAGATAATTTAAGAATAAAATTGTTTAATTTAGAAATCGAATGAAACATAGTCTACAATCCATTAATCAATGATGAAAATGAAAGAGGACCAAAAGAAACAAGAACAAACTATTTAACAGTTAAGAGAAGAAATAGAAAATTTAAAAGGAGACGGAGCGTTCACTAGCCCTTTAATTTAAATCACTAGTCCTCTAAATCAATTATCTAGCCCTCTGAATTAATTAACAAGTCCATAAGGATAGCGGTAAGCCAGCTTCAATACTCATAAAGATTTCGATACTCCTATAAGATAATCGTCATATACTTAACAGAAACCATAATCTTCTAATAGTCTCTGCAGTAATTTTACCAGTCAGGAAAGTAAAAAGAAAATGATGGGAAATTTCAAAAGATTAACAACCATGGCTGTAGGTATGTATAGCAATCTACTTGATTATTAATCATTATAAAATGGTTGTAAATTAGTAATTCATCCCATTAACTTAGGCATCTGAATTGGGTTAAGCTAGAATAGATTTAACTTAGCAAGTTTCAAGATCTTCCATGATGAATTAGGAGTATAATGACCATAATTGATACTATATTTTCAAATCAAATCTAAAGAATCTTAAATAATCAAAATAACCTCTTATATTTATTAATTATAATGTCTAAGAATTGTCTTCTGATTGCTAACAAAAGTGTTTAAGCTTTATTCTGAAATACAGATAGAAATAAAACGACATAGCGAATTTTATAATAATTTCAATATAATCAAATTAATTAATAGCAATACTAATTATAAGTATGCTCTGCATCTATGATCTATTAGTTTAGATACTATAATTGAGTATTAGGCATCGGAGCACTGTTTCTTTGAATCCTAATTCTTTGAGGGGATTCATCTACATTAAACGTAACCTTAGGTTCATAAAATTGCACATCAGTGAATAATTGTTCCCTTTCCTTAATCATTCTCTCTATCTCAAAGCTCAATTCACAAGGAGCATTTTCAATATGGGTTTGATTAGGAGTTGGAGTTTTCGTTTCTACAGATGCTTAAAAAGTCTATCGTTTTTAATGTCTAACGCTGCTTGGGAATGAGAATCCAGAGAAGTGAGATTCTCTGTATTAATAAATTTTGGATAGATTTAACTCTTCTTCCTTAAATTAGGGAGACTCTTCTACTCTAAAGCTCATATTTTATTTAACAAATAAATTTTATTAGTATTTAATATCAAATAAATAAAAAAAAATTTCACTGTTGCAAAATACAATCTGATGATAACCCTTATTTAATTTTCTCATTCTCTGATTCAAATTGATCACTTACATATTTGTCATCAAGTGTATATTAATCTTCCACCTCAGCTTATTATTCTACATTAAAATTAACATTATATTCCTATTATTCTAATTCAGAAACCTTCTCAGGACATTCCATTATTACAGACATTTCAGGGGGTTATTTATTTTGATTTGCTATCTCTGTTAATAAAAATGAAAGCTATTAATCCTCTATTTTAATAGGTTCGTACTTCAACATTTCTTCATAATTTAAAGATTCCACACTTCTACTTTCCAAAATACCTTAAGTAATTAAGTAATCCAGTTCAAATTAATTCAACTCAATGTTTAATGAAACCAAAGCATCTTTGAATTAACTCTTACTCACTCTAACGCAATCTCTTCCATACAACTACTTTATATTACTTATAATGAAAGGCTTAAGTTTTATTAGGACATCCTTTAATTTATCTGAATGCTCGATTTGGCATTTTACAATTTCCAATTTATAATTAAGCAATACTTTCTTAATTACAGAACGGACATATGGAGTAGGATTTGAAGCAACATCATCTAATTCATAAACATCGGAGTCTCCTTCCATAATGTATCTTGCTAATAAAAAGGCTTCATCTTTAGCTAAATTGAAAGGATATAATCTAAGTTTATCTTTTAATTCTTTAATTGTCATGGTGTCCCCTTCAAATAGATACTCATCTAGTTATTAAATGGCTATATCCATAGCCATCAATCGATACTTCAGGGTTTCTCCAATTATTTTGATATCATCAAATTTCACAGGTATTATCTTTCTTTTTGGTGGCTATTTACTTACTAGTTATTGTTGATACACAACTATTGATTTTTTAATTGGCAAAGCTATTTCTTACATAATTTCAGTTGCAAAGACTTAGGACGATATTTTAATTTGTTTAGATTTCGAAGTTGCCTCCAATTATTATGATTAGTTTTAAGTATCTTGTAATTCTTAATTTTAAGCAAGTGAAATTTCTTTGATTTATACCTCTAAATCAAAGACCATTTAACTTAATCTTTCAATCTCATTATCCCTTGATTTAAGTTCTTATTTTGCAAACATCAAATCAGTTAAATTTTATAATTCGTCAGCCTTGGTTGGGATCTATTTTAATTCTTTGTTGTTTTCTTTAGAGTTATTAGAGGCCTATTCTCTTAATTATGTAATTAGCTTCTTGATTTCCCTTTTGCTTTTGTATTCTGAATCGATTTATTATGACTTTATAATGATATATTACATACTCTATACTTTAGACATTCTTTTTTTAGCCTTTCAATGAGCTTTTCCAATTCTCTCTAACGCATTAAATCTTATTAGATTTGTGCTACTAAAGCAAATATTCTCTCTTAAATTACTTATTCTACATTGTTTTACTGCAGGTTATATAAACTTGCTTACAATAGCGAATCTATTTATTGTCTTAATCTGATTGTTTCTTCTTAAAAGGCAGATTTTTCAATTTACAATTCAGTGATCTAAGCAAATCTTTGGGTTTTTTTGATAATTTATAGCTCCTTATCCTTTTTTTGCAACTCTTGTCTTATATTAATAATCTCTTTTTTTAAAGCAGTTTAAGCAGTTGAGAAATTTAATGCCTAGAGCAATGGTGCTTTAATAGGGCCTATTCGATCTAATTCTTATATCATTTTCTCTTATTTAAGTTAATTATCTAGAAATGAATTTGATTAGACATACCTTCCATCTAATGAATTTTGGTTTTTAGCCTAATATTTTCATTTTCCAAAGAATTCATGTTATTTTTCAATTGCTTTAATTCTTATTCATATCTTTCTTTATCGGGAAATCTAAATGAACACGGATATTCATGAAACGAATTGTTAGGTTCTTCTTGCTTCCTTTTTTTATGAAAGCTTGATCTGGGAAGTAATTCTGAGGTATCAAGCATGTGCTTGTTTCGGTTAGTTCCTGATTTAGCTGATTCAGCTCTTATTTTTTTTAACTACTAGAATAGGGTTGCTCTCATTTTAATTATTATTAATGTCGGATATTGAGGAAACAATCAATAGAATCAAGACTCACAAGTCTGTTTAAGGGATTGTGATTTGCAATAACGATGGTTAAATAATCAGGAGTACCTACGGAACCGAAAGTAAAGAGGGAGAAAACATAGCGAGAACCATTCCTACATTAGCTGCCAAGGCCAAGTATTTAATTTTGTAAAGGATTAACAAGATCGACAGTGCGTGATTTAGATCCAAACAATGAGTTAACCTTCTTACGTATCAAGTCTAAGAATAATGAAATTATGGTGGCACCAGATAAAGAGTTCTTGTTGATAGTAGTTTAAGGACCAAAAGAAGAAAAAAAGGAGGAAGAATGAACATACAATTATAATATATAAATATATACATGTAGCAAATCAATTAGATCGCTGATCATTTGTATTTAATACAATAAGGCAACAATTCATACATACACCGACAGCTGGGAGAATCAGATGTACTCTTCAATTATTAGTTCACTAGACTGTGGTTATAAAATCTGTGTTCCATGCTTAGCTATTTATGGAAGATGATAGTGTTTGTCACTCTGTTCATTAGAGAGAATGCCAAGATCTCTAGAATGAATGGAAAATACTCAGCTAGCTAAATCATCCATACATAATCAAACCTTAATAATTTATTGCCAATCATTAACTTGACCCAGCAGGAGGGAACCTCCAATGTTGTAGCTTATTCCTTGAAAATGCTTCTTGTGATCTTCATACTCTCTGCAAATCAAATGAAACATCCTTCAAAATTATAATCAAGTACTTTACTTAAATTTCAATTGCTGTCGAATATTTGCATTCCTAATACATAGCACACAATGACATCAAATTAGAGAACATGCTCGTAATCAATAGAAATGTTATCAAATTGGCTGACTTTGGATTCAGCTATAGACCCTCCTATGAGGACTTACTTTCCAAATGGTTACCCAGAACTCTCACAACATACTCCAGTCCTGAAATTGTTAATTTTAGATTAAATGTTGCCGATGGTGAGTATGATGAATTCTGTTTATTTGCCTCTGATGTGTATGCATTAACTACAGCACTATTTTTGGCTGTCTACAAGAGACCGCCTATCATGGGTAAGTTCCCAACTATAGATGATTAATATTATCAATTATTGATCAACCAACCAGATATATTTTGGCAATTAGATTTCATTCAGAAAGTAGACTCTTAATTAATGAGGGAACAAATTCCTAAATAATTACTCGAAAACCTGAAAGACTTAATTGAAGGTGGATTGGCTGAGGAATACAATAGGATTACTATTTAAGAATTCGTAAATCATGAATTTTTCAAATATGCTAAGCAAATTGAAGCAGAGCAATATTGACATCATCAATTAATAGTAAATACTCAATCTATTAAATATATGACTAACTATATTATTATATTCTATTCCCACTATTTCAAATAAATACGTAAGCTCTAAAATAAAATTTATTTTTTTAAACTTTTGTTTTAGATTGAGGAATTATAAAATTTATAATCAGAATTGCACTAATATAATCTTCGATAGCATTTCAATATGAATTTTCCTAAGTTTTTAGAGCCATAATGAAGTCATAAAGCGTCAAATGTATTCGAATATTCCCTAAATTAATTTTTGGGATTTCATTGCCAAATTTTATTCGATTGATTATTAGAGTTAATTAAATTTTTAAGGTTATTTACTTTAAGAGTGGCTAATAACAAATGGGTTATCCAGCAACATAGTATAGGAATGTGATCAAATCGAATATTTGGAGGAATTTCCTACTTCTGTTAAATGACTTTGATATCAAAATTTTTTATTCTTCCTCCGCATTAAAATTTTTAAGCTTAATTAGATTTTTGGAAGTACAACTATTGCTGTCATGTTGGCAAACAATGAAACAATTTATTTTCATTTAGATAGTCTTAAAGTTGTTTAATAATTGATTAATTAATTGCCTACAGGATCAAATATTTGTGGAGGGAATGCTTATGTTTTCTGAATTGATTAAACAATCACCAGCTAACTGTTTATTATGTTATGAAAGTGATTCAAGGTATGATTGCCTAAAATGGACATTATACATATCTACATAGACAGAAACCAATTCATAATACTTTAATTAATAAGGTTGGGATGTGTAGAATGGACAGTCATAAAAATCACCCGAATGTTAAAGTAAGATAAGTGATTAAATCAGGACTTCCTATGCCTTGTGAAACCGGTCTTTGTGGAAGTAATAGCATTGTATAATTTTAGTCAATACTCCCACCTCAGTTTAAATTAAAAATAAGAATTCGATATTACTTTATTGATAGTTGGGACCCTGAAACCATTTACTTATCTTTAAATGATGGGAATAATTACGATACATCTTTTTAATATTTATGGGCATGAAAAACTATAGTCTTTGTGGATAGAGCAGATTTAATCATCTATCTCATATTAAAGATATAGATAGTCACTCCTCAGAACTAATTACTTTTCTATTTACAAATAATTTAGACTAGGCTTTTGAAGATGAATCATTTGGAATCAGAGACGCTAGGGTTTATTTATGTAAAATATTACATCTATTTAGATTGTTAGTTTGGAGATTCACCAATAATCGATAATGTTCCCAGTTTTGTGGAGACTAAATTATTTAATAAATTGAAGAATGCAATGATGGTAACTCTCTCCCTTTTGATGGTTACCATATGATGGGCTAGTTACAAAAGGCATTGAGGAATGCAATGATAAAATGACATTCCTTTTGATGGGTGTTAAGAATAATGGAAGATATGTGAAAAAGGAGTTTTTACAGAAGATTGTAAAAAATAGGATGCCAAAGATTAATGGTAAATACTAATCATTTTGTGGTAATTTTATAATTGAAGCAAATCAAGAATGCGATGATGATAATAATATACAAAATGATTGTTAATATTCTTGTCCTTTGAATTGTTCAAAATATGTGTTGAAGGAAAATGCTAAGAATGCAATTTAAATTATTACTACATTAGTTTAACATTTTCTTACTATTGAATCTGTGGATTTGTATTTTAACATCCTAAACAGAATAATGTGATGATGATAATACTAATTTCAGGAGATGGATGCTCAAATACTTGCTGGGTAAATAAGATTGAATATGTATGAAGAATGTATCTATGAAAAATACCCAGAATTTAATTAAAATACCTATTCTAAAAAAAACCAATACTAATATTTGCAAATTGAATTCACTAAACAACTAAAAAGAATATCTGATTCTCAAATTGATTATACCAATTATATCAGAGCTAAAATCTTATAAATGAATAACAAAAAATAAATATTCCATAAAAAAATTTGGGACCCAATAGAGTTTTTTTGTTAATATTTTGGATATCTTTTTCAAAATATTTTTATAATTGAGTGTTTAATAAATTCATAAATTTATGATCAATTAAATTTTTGCCCTCATCACTTTGATATTTAGCTTACTATGTATTTCTTTATATTTTACTTCAAAAACTATAATTTATAGAAATCTCAATAATACTGAAAATAAAAACTATAGCTGTTCCTTACTTAAAAAAACTTCTCTTTATGTTTTCTTTAGTCATATTCTCGAGTAATTATATCCTATAATTTATTTTGTAAACTCATTTTATTTGCTATCGTGGATCTGCTTAAAAATTTGATCAAAGCTTATGAATATTACTAGAACTTGATTTTAGAAGGCTCTCTAATAATCTTTTTACTTACGACACCAATTTATTGGGATTCAGATATATGTAATTTTCTTATAATAATAAATTGATGTTTGGTTTCATATTGTAATCTTTATATTTGTGGTGCTTATCTTTGTAATAGTGGATGCTAGACTTGCATTGTTACAAGATTTTTACATTGTAAAAAAATTGCTATAGACTTCAAGTGTAAATAAGGTAGAAAGAATGGAGAAAGAAAATTCTTTGAGCCATAGAAACCACTCAAATTTATAGTTTGCTAAATTAGTTGAAATGAGTTTAAAGTATTATATTTAATTATGAAATTTGTAAATTTAAAAAATAGATATTGTAAAATATGATTAGATTGTAATATCATCTATACTCTATTAGATGTCATTGTATTTAAGGTGAATTTTAAGTAATTTTTATATTTTTGATTAAGTTTCAGCTGAAATTTGATTTTGATACAAAATATAGTAAGGTAATTAAAAAAGCATTTTAATATTTTATTCTTTTATGTGATATTGATGATTCAGATAAAATGAAAATAAATTAATACAATGAGTGATCCAACTGAATCATAGTAGAAATAAAATAATGATGTAATATACTGCAAACATCATCCTGAAGAATAGGTAACTAGAGTATGCAATAATCCAGAATGCAATAAAGATGGATTCATTTGTTCTAAGTGTGTGCATGAAGGAGCACATGAAGGTCACCCATCATTTGGATATGCTAAGTTAAAGGCTGCTCTCATTAAATTTGTTAGTAATATTATTAATTTGATCAATAGATTCATCAAGAACACAATAAGATCTAACCAAGGAAGGATAGTTGAGTTATGCAAGAATGTAGAACTATTTAGAAGAGACATCCTAGAGTATATACAAATAAGCCTAAAAGTTAAATAAATTAAGTCAATTCATGGAAAATCTAAATGAAACTCTATTAAGCTTGTAAGAGATAGGAGAAGAGGTAGATATTGCATATACAATACTTTATAACATGGATAAGAAAGAAACAGGAGTAGATGTAAATACACTAAATGATTACTTAAATTAATTCAGACTATTGATGGATATTAATCTAGACTCATAAAATCATGAAGTATCGATCAGGCCATCAAGCATTTCACAATTGAGAATCAAGAATATTTTAGATAAGAAAGCAGATTTCACATCATTATTAAGGAAAACAGTCGAAGAACATGAATAACACTTTTAGAAATTCTTGAAAGAAATGGGAGATTTACTTAAGGAGAATAAACAATTTTTGGTACCAAAGGCTAATGAAACAGAAGAGAATAGAAATGCTGAATTTGGAAAGAGAGCACTTTATAATTCTTATTATAAATAAGACACAGAAAAGACTGAGAAAAATAAAAAGAAAGTAAAAGGTTAAGTTAAAGGCAAAGTAAAACATGAAGATGATGAAGAAATGAGCATTGGCAGAGAATATTAAATAGGAGCTGTTGAAAAATGTGGTATTCCAAAGTTAGATTAAGGACAACCTCCTTAGGGAATCAAGAAACAAATGTTCAAATTGTGTAACTATCTGATATTTTACAATACTTTGATGTGTGATTCAATATTGCCAGAACCAATATTAAGAGGAGTACCTTTGAAGAAAATGCAATAAGGAGAATTGAAATTTCCAATCAGATGTGCTTTTTGTAGACTANGTAAAAAAATTGTTTGTTTTTGTACTATGTCCATCATTAATCTGTTCACTTCATAAAAGTGTATATAAACCAAATTTACCATAGTTGACTAATTATTAAAGCAAATTGATATTGTTATGTAAAATTAATTAATTTAGGTTGTTTTACAAAATATAGTAAGGTAATTAAAAAAGCATTTTAATATTTTATTCTTTTATGTGATATTGATGATTCAGATAAAATGAAAATAAATTAATACAATGAGTGATCCAACTGAATCATAGTAGAAATAAAATAATGATGTAATATACTGCAAACATCATCCTGAAGAATAGGTAACTAGAGTATGCAATAATCCAGAATGCAATAAAGATGGATTCATTTGTTCTAAGTGTGTGCATGAAGGAGCACATGAAGGTCACCCATCATTTGGATATGCTAAGTTAAAGGCTGCTCTCATTAAATTTGTTAGTAATATTATTAATTTGATCAATAGATTCATCAAGAACACAATAAGATCTAACCAAGGAAGGATAGTTGAGTTATGCAAGAATGTAGAACTATTTAGAAGAGACATCCTAGAGTATATACAAATAAGCCTAAAAGTTAAATAAATTAAGTCAATTCATGGAAAATCTAAATGAAACTCTATTAAGCTTGTAAGAGATAGGAGAAGAGGTAGATATTGCATATACAATACTTTATAACATGGATAAGAAAGAAACAGGAGTAGATGTAAATACACTAAATGATTACTTAAATTAATTCAGACTATTGATGGATATTAATCTAGACTCATAAAATCATGAAGTATCGATCAGGCCATCAAGCATTTCACAATTGAGAATCAAGAATATTTTAGATAAGAAAGCAGATTTCACATCATTATTAAGGAAAACAGTCGAAGAACATGAATAACACTTTTAGAAATTCTTGAAAGAAATGGGAGATTTACTTAAGGAGAATAAACAATTTTTGGTACCAAAGGCTAATGAAACAGAAGAGAATAGAAATGCTGAATTTGGAAAGAGAGCACTTTATAATTCTTATTATAAATAAGACACAGAAAAGACTGAGAAAAATAAAAAGAAAGTAAAAGGTTAAGTTAAAGGCAAAGTAAAACATGAAGATGATGAAGAAATGAGCATTGGCAGAGAATATTAAATAGGAGCTGTTGAAAAATGTGGTATTCCAAAGTTAGATTAAGGACAACCTCCTTAGGGAATCAAGAAACAAATGTTCAAATTGTGTAACTATCTGATATTTTACAATACTTTGATGTGTGATTCAATATTGCCAGAACCAATATTAAGAGGAGTACCTTTGAAGAAAATGCAATAAGGAGAATTGAAATTTCCAATCAGATGTGCTTTTTGTAGACTACTAAAAATTAGATCATTTGTGCAATTCTATTTTAGATTTGATCTGGTATCAAGATTTGGAAAGCTTTGTTTATTTAAAGATAAAGAAGGTAGAGAAATATGTTCCCATGAAATGTGTTTGCTATGGTCTAATAGGGTTTAAGTTGATTACAACACTATGCTAGTGGATATTGCTACTTTGATTTAGGCAGTCTAATTTGCATAAGCTTAAATGTGTAGATATTGCGGATCAATAGGAGCATCTTTGAAATGCAATAAAGCAGAATGCCATGTTCATTATCATTTTAACTGTCTTAAATAAGTTAGATTGATGGGATTATAGTTGGATCATGAATAAAAATTCAGATTCTTTTGTGAAGATCATGTGAGACACAATTATCAAGGTTAATCTGATTGGTTTATTACCAGAATTAGAATGAAGCATATTATCTAATAAGGAGGATAGCCAGCATTTACCAAAAAGAATCCTTAGATTGATTGGTCCACTAGAGATTCAGGCCTTAACAACGATAGCGACATGGAAGAATAGCAATTCAATAAAAAACATAGATATTGAAATTTATTATATGCATATCATATAGATATAAAATTATATTATAATATTTTTGGGATATGATATAAAATTAATCATTTTCCATTTAGAATGATCTAGATGAATATCATTAAATTAATAAATAAATACCAGAATTAAGATGGCTATGCGTGAATAACCTTGTCCATATAGAATCATAGATGATTTTGGAGGAGCCTTCTCAATGGGATGTTTTGCTGGATGCATTTTTTATTTCTTAAAGGGAATGTCATTTGCTCCCAAAAAGGAAAGATTTTTCGGAGGAATCTAATTATTAAAAAGAAGAGCTCCTATTTTAGGAGGATCTTTTGCTTTATGGGGAGGGTTATTCAGCATTACTGATTGTACTCTAATGCATTTGAGAAATCAATAAGATTTTATTAATCCAATTGTGGCAGGAGCATTCACTGGAGGCTTTTTAGCTATACGAGGTATTCAATTTTAAAATCATGTATAGCTGGAACAAGAATTGCTGTGAGAAATGCAATCTTTGGTGGTATCATTCTAGGATTTATATAATTGGCAGAAGTCGGAATGTTAAAGATGCAAATGAGAGAAGAAATGAAAAGGATGTAGTAATAATAATAGCAATAAATGGCCGAAATGTAAGAAATGATGGAAATGCAAAATAATAGAGCTAATAAAAAGTAATAACCTAAAGTTGAAAAGTATTGAAATTTGCTTTTTATATTTCATTTGTCACCTAATACCTAATAAATTATATCATGGGGTATCTACATTATGAAATAACTTTAGATTAGAATTTCATTCATATTGTCATTCAATAAATTTATTAATTTAAAATCAAATCCATTTATGTCCAAAAATGTAAATCTATTTGTTTGTAATTCCTAATTGTATTCAACTTTTAGAAAATAAATACTGTTCCAATAATGTATTATTCTTAAAATATGTGCAATTATATTCTATTTAGTCCACTCAAGTTTAGTTTTGAAGAGAAATAGATTCTCAATATCTTGGTTTAAGTATTAAACTTAATTGAATTTCAACTATTACAATCCAAAGGCTTTAAAAATTAATTGATAAATATTTTTTGTATAATTATTATCATCTCCTACTTAAGAACTGGTTATACATCAAATAGAATTGAATTACAATTTTTGAAATAAATCATTTATTTTCCTGCTCATCAGAATATAAACATAGTTAACTTGGCAAATTCTCTTTATGACATTATTCTCTATCATTTCAAAGGTTCCAATTAACTTGAGTTTAACAATCTATGAAAATACATTGACATGAGTGAAAAAATATATAATAAATAAGGTATGAATGCCTTCTTAGAGATTCATAATTTAATATTGATCTGGTTATTAATATCTCAATTGAACTTGCACTTTGAAAAATCCATTTCTGGGTGAGCTTTCATAAAGTCAGATAACTTATTCTACTTTTACAGCTCATCGCTTGTAGGTTTACCCATTTGTTTTTGTCTCATATCAAACATCATCTTTTCAACAGTTCCTCTAGTGTCTCCATCCAAATCAGATAATTAGGATGGCTCTGGACTAATTTTCTGAGTATTGATTTGAAGATCACCTTAATGTTAATTTTTGAAATTTACCTTTGATAACACATGCCCACCAATTCATTTAGCCAGAGTATTTTGCAATTGAAATGTGAATATACTTTCCTTTGTAATCCTAAATTTCACCGTCTGTTAATAGCCAAGTTGATTCATCAGATTGAATCTTTTCAAACAATTATCCATTGATAATAGGAGGTTAACCTAAAAGTAAAATTGATTAATATCAATACCCTTTAGTCCAACTAATAATGAGGAGGCTTCAATTTTCACTGTTAATTATTTGCTTGTAACGGTTGAGGGAATAGGAATATAGACCTAAACCTCTTCAAGGGTTTGGGTCCAAATGTATCTCTCTGTTCTTCCTCCATTACCTACAGGTGGTTTTTCGTTGTCATCCTTCTTCTCTCCATCTTTTGCTTCACCTTCTACCTCTTTCTTTTCGGGTTCTTATGGCTTCTATTCAGGCACTTTCAAAACTGGTTAGTACAATGGAACTGATGGATCTAATTACTCTTATTATTGCTATTGTTATTGTTATTGCTATTATTATTATTTTTGTTAAGCCAATTTTTCTTGTTATTATTATAGCAATTATTCTTATTATATCCTTTCTGCTTCTTTCTTAGCTTTTTCAGCAGCCTCTTTTTCTCTTTTTCTTTATTCTTCTCTTTATTTTCTTTATTCTTCCTTCTTGTCCTTGTCAACTTTTTCTGATTAAAAGATTTAGAAGTTTTTAGCACAGGATGTTGTGATAACTTTTTCTGCTGATTTTTCATCTAAGAAAAAGTCAGTGTGTCGTCTTTGAAAATACAAAATTGAATTTACCTCAAAAATCCGAATGCAGCATCAAAGAATACATTAATATCTTTTGTTTACTACATAATTGTCATAAATAGACCATCATACTTATTTTCTTCAGTCATTTCAGGAAAGGGATTATTTTTAATGAAAATATTTTAAAAAATATAAGGTAACTCTAAAAGTTCTAGAACTCTCTATTTTGTTTTGGATAATTTAAAATGTAATAAAATTAATTATTATTACAGAAATACTACCTTCTTTATTAATTTTTCAACCAATCAATGGAGAAGATAGGTTTAAAAGTTACTTACTACTAACACTAAGATTGTTCCTCTATTTTTATTGCCATTGACTAAGTTTATAGAGAGATATAATAATTACTAACGTAAAATTTAAGACATACATATATAATTGAATATACACTCATAATATCTTTCCTCTATCTAAAAACGATTTACCTTTTATACAGATTTTTTAATATTCAGAAGATTTTCCAGTAAACAATCTTGCCATTAGAACCATATTTAGCAAACGTACAAACATGTTACCCATTATAATTATTTAGTAAGATTTATAGGGATCTACTAATTTAGAGATTAATAACAAGATAGGAAAAGCAAGAAAAAATAACATCCCATAAATTTTCAATTGGATATAAAAGGCATCAACAGAGTCTCCTTTCTTTTTTCTCTAATTTGCGGAATAATAAAAATAGATAGCAAGGGAAATATATATTAAACTGATTGTGTACCCTACCCATCCTTAATAAATATGATAATCTGTTTGACTGCTCACCAACCTTCCCAATCCAACAATTAATGCCTAAGCAAAAGCAAGTAAAAATGCTAATGGGCCATAAATATCCCAATCTTCCATATCCATAAATTCAATTGACCAGCCCCATGCCAAGAGAATTAATAAAACCATTAGAAGATAATTATCAACAATTTAAATAATCTCTGAAATAGTTGAAAATGCACTAATTCCTTTGCCATTCATATTATAGACTATTAAGTGAAAAAAATTGATTAAGTTTTGAGTTGCCTCTAAACCCATTACAACAAGAACAAATAAATACGCATAATCCCATTCTCCATGTTTTTATAATTCAGATTTAAAAATTCTATAATTATAAATAAATCCTATAATCGTAACAACAGTTAAAATGGTCACCACATTTAATAGTCCTTGTTCTTCCAATGAGAATTCTTGACCTCCCTCTTCAAAAAACCAAATTGTGATTTCTAATTTTGTGTTTTTATTGTTTAGTTTTATAACTTTATCAATGGTATGCTAGCAATTGTTAAAGACTGCAATCCAAACATTGTGATATTTGCCAAATTTCAATTCCCCCTCTTGTGTTGAGACTTTTTGGTCTTAACTTGCTTCTATGGATTAGTGCACAATTTTGTTCGCTTCTTATTACCTATCACATTCATCTCTTTTCAAGGCAGCCTACCAACTATCTTATTGAAAAAAGTCAAAAGCAATATCAAATGATCTATAGTCATAATCCTTGGGGGGTTTGATGATTCGAGATCTAGAATAATAGAATTCAATTACTAAATTTTATAATTGACTATTCCTTTGCTGCCAAATCTGTTAATCGGAATGTACTATTATTTCTAAAGCTACTTTATCGTAAAGGTTTGCGTTATCTATTTTGCTTATGTTAACACAAGAAGAATCAATACAATTATAAACATGTTACTTAATTAATTCTTATTAAAAATTAATAATGAATATAAAAGTATTCAAAAAATTTTGATTGTATTTACATTTTAATTAACATCTCAGTGTCACTAGTTAAAATGATTTGGCAATTCATAATCAATTATAAGACTTTTTTATTGGAATACCTCAAAAATTAATTAATATTAGTCTCAAAGAAAGTGTTTGGATATGTGGAAAATGAAATCAAATATTTAAGAAGAACATGTATACTAAACAAATCTATCAAATACACTTTTATTAAATCAGATCTTTGTATTTTTTAGTTCCTGGTAAATTTTCATCCATCACCAATCTAAATAGATTGCCTTCACTTATCTCAATTCCTTGATCAAGTTTATCAACGTAAGCTGAATTGATCTCATCAATTGTTTTGTTAGTTAACAATTAATCGAGAGGTCTTTTCTCTTTGTTCATTCTACTTGCCAATTTAGTAATAATTTTTCTAAATCTTAAATATTTGCTTCTTAGATAGGCATTTTGTATTTCAATCATATCTTGGGTCATTTTGGCATGTTATTTTTCTCTGGCCAAGGTTGTCTTTAAGGTTTATGGGTTGTAGTTCATTTCCATAATGTATATTTATAAATCATCTGTTAGAATAAAATCAGCAGCAAAAAACTCAGCTAATCTACTATCTCTATTAAATTTTTGTTATGTAGATCTAATTGCATGTATGATCATTCGGTCAATTGTGGGATACAAATAATTTTAGAGCCACTTGGTGTCTTTGATTTTCCCTTGCTTTAATAAAAGATCCTACAAATAATCTAATTTCCAATCTATGTACAACTCTGATTCATCAGAATTATCTTCCCTCATATATAAGTCAGATCCCTTCTTTTGCAAAGTGCTTTGTACAACAGCAGTATTGCAAACATGAGCTTCCTTATCCAAAGAAAACTTATCGAAGGTAGCTATGCACCTTCTAATCAAAGTCTTATCATATGCATAGGCAATAATGGGATTAGTGGATGCAAGGACCCAATAAACTCTAAATTCTATTTTATGATCATTAAATAACATAGGATTTCCGATATATTTTTAGGCTACCAGCAATGATTTATCAATTCCACATCTTTTGCCGTGTTTGTAAGTATCTTATAAAATACGAGTTTCATCTGGAAAGAGAACCTTAATTCCTCGTCCTCTATGAACTTCCAGGCCAACCTTGGTTATAAATTATGGACCATCTCTTTCTATTACACTTTTATATTCAGCTGAATCCAAATAAGTGAAAAACTCTTCGCAATCTTGCTTATTAAATAATCTATAAGTCTTAGGAATAAAAGTAGCATTGTTTATGCAATCTTAATCAACTCCACTCTTTTTTAGGCTGTCCAAATACAAGTATTAATTATTCATCAGATTATCCTTATGAGAGAGTACATGTCTAGTAATTAAGTGATTGTACTTTTGGAATAAGCATAATGATTCTAACTAGTTATTCAATGATAATACCTTAGCCTACTTAAAATTTATGCACCAATTAATCATAGTAAGTAAAAGGAAGAGTCAATTAAACAGGTAACACGTGTCTTGGTAAATCTAGCATAATCTAATATTTGCTATTACATTAAGTATTTTTTAATTTGTATGTCATCTAAGGTATGCAATCATAATAAGAGGATCTCAACGTCTCTCTTATGACTCCTCTTGCTTCTCTAAAAGTGTAAGTATCTTTCATCACAATATCAGGATGATAAAATTTGTATAAATCTGATCTCTTACAATAATCTGCTTCTGGTCTGACCAATATTGAGTTATACTACAGTACTTAATCAATATCTAGCTCTTACTTAGGTTTTAATTGCTACTGGAGCAAAATAGGTTTGAGTCAAGTACTTGTTCAAGTAACTCAATATTTGATCAACCTCTTGCTTGTTTTTATATACAAGGGATGTCCTTATGAAATTATAAGTAAGTAACAGACTTAATATGGAAACAATCAAGACTATTACCTTACCAAACATTATATAATAATAATTATATACGTTTTTTAAGTAGTAAAATTAAATCACAAAAAATCGAAAACTTTGATTCCAACACTATTCTATCCTATAATGAACTAATCTTTCATCATTTCAACAAAGCAATAATCTAATTAAGTGCTTGGTATCTGCTGAACTTTTTTTAAGGTCTTCAAATTCCACATTAATGTTGAATTAAATTGACAACTGATAACAGTATCTTTATGAACCTCAATTGCATATATGAAACTACTATGACCATTAAATTATTTGAATAGTTTATATTTATCCGTATTCCACAATTTTATTTTTTTATCTCCTCCACCGCTAACTAAGGTGTGTCCTCCACTTGCATATTTCAACGCAAAACATCCCTTTTGATGTCCATTCCATTATTTTATTAATTGAAACTTCTTCAAATCCCATTCCATTATCATGCCATCCAAAGATCCAGTTACGCAACGAGAATCGTCATGAAATATTTAAATTGAAGTGATGCAATTTCTATGGCCATTTAGAGTATGTATGATTGTTTTGGATTCAATATCCCAAATCTAAATTTAGTTATCCTAAGTAATAGAAATTAGTCTGTCATCTCTGTTATTAAAGAAAGCGATTTTCAAAATTTTGCTTTTAAGGCCTTTAAGTTCGAATTCTAGTTCTTTACTATCGACATTCCAGACTCTTATTATCTTATCATACGAACCTGCACTAGCTAGAAATTCTCCGTTTTAGCTAAATGACAGTGTTTTGTCCGAGTCGAATTAGTTTTAGAATTGATGTTTTAATTCTCCATCAATTGAAAAAATTCTCACGCTTTTATCCAAACAAGCTGTTGCCAAAAGTTCTTTGGACTTACAAAATTTAACACAAACTACACTTTTCATATGAGAGAATTGAAAATCTGCTTCACGTTTTTCATTAAGCATTACTGTTTCAGTCATTTTTTATTCTTCTTATATTCCAAATTGTATTTATCTTAATTTTCTCCAATAGTTCTTTCCAAAGAATTGAGTCTAAGATTACAAATCGATTGATGTCATTAATATTTATTAAATATGTTTTGAATTCTTGTTTCTACTATATAGGTCTAATAATTCATATTATAAACAACAAACAAATTTTAACATATATACATTTGTTACATAATATTACAATTGTAAATTAATTGAATTGATATTATTTTGAATATTCTTTCATTGTTAAGGTGGCTCAATAATATAATCATCATCAATCTCATCTGCTGGATTTTCAGGTATTTCTGGCATTGGATGTTCACTATCAAAATTAGCTTCCCATTCTTCTTAATTGAACTCTTCTAATTCTTCAGGAGATAACTTTTATAAATAATTCATTTACCTATTCTTTATGTTCCTTTAATGCTAACTCTTTTTGTTCTAGCAATTTTGATGCCTCTTCCTTCAATTATTCAATTTACTTCCTCTTATTAGCAATATTTTCTCTTCTGATTTCAATATCTAGTTTTCTTAACTTACAGGTCAATTATAAAAATTTCAGCAATCTTCCCAAAATTACATTGTAAGCATCAACTTATTCTTATTCAATTTTTTCAACTCTCTTCTAAACTCTATCAACATAACACCACTTGTATTGTGGTTCTGGCTTAGGTCCCTTATGATTGTAGGCCACTATCTATTGAATGAGATTCTCATCTAGAACCAATTTTCTTATGTTTAATCTATTGGATTCTGGTAAATTAATGTCTAATTTATTTGCTCCAATTAAATATAGACCTGCTTAGATGATTGTATTGAATTTGATAATTCTACAATTACTCAGATTTAGGAGTGGCTAAATAAATTCCTTATCACTTAATTTCTCCCTTAATCTTTCTAATCTCAAACAATCAGTCTCATATGATAATAATTTTTCATTCTCCTTGAATTCTGCTAACTTCTCTGAGTGACTATCAATGTATTATTCCTCCTCTAATGCCCAATTTTCTAATATTTCTTTGAATGGAGCACCCAAATTAGATTGATAATGCAATTGTAATTCAACATCAGCCTTCATCGATTGTATTTCTTAGAGTTCCCATTACTTAATTAACAAATTAACTAAATCGAAAATTTCTTGTCTATGGTTTTCAGGTATTTCTCTGTCTTAACCCAAAGTATCAATGCAAAATACATACTCCTTTTTTTATTATGCAAATGATGGCTCCAAAAGCGGTTCTAAACTAGCTAAATATGCTTGTTTTTCCTATTCAATAACAGCTGGATCTTCTGATTCAAGTCTTTCCTCAAATTCTGCTTCTTTTGCTGATCTTTCCTTGTCTTGATTCTCTTTTAGTATTAAATACTGTGATCTCTGCTCAATACCTTAATCAAATGATTGTTCATAAAGACAACTCTAATAGATAAGGGGGATTGCATAATAAGCACCCAATTTAGGCCATTTGTGATATACGATTCTAGGCTCTTTGACAACATTTTGGATATAGATGCCATTAGTTTAAACTACTTCACCATTTTCATCTGGTTGTGGTTCTTTCAATGCATCATATGTAACTCCTGTTTCTGGTAGCAAATTTTGACCAATAAGGAATTTCGAATTTTGATCAGCGTAAATATATGTCAATAGTTTTGTTCCTTCTAAATTGATGTGAGCATTTTCATCATCTTCCTAATTTAAATCAATCTCCTTTTTTGGAAAATCAAGTTCACAAACATAAGAATTCACTCTCTTTAATTAGATATGATAATTACAAATCGCTTTGTCACATAATCACAAAATACATCACCTAAGAATTCATCATGATATTTAGCCTATTTAATTGATTCCAAAAATTATTCATGTTTCTCCTTTTACTAATTTTCAAGTCTTAGACTCTCTTCTTACAGATATGCTAATTGTTCAGTTAGAACTTTGAATTCCTTAATTTTTGTTTCTTTAACTTGTTACTAATGATTATGAATTTTTATTCATTACTCTTTCTTCCCTTGTCTTTTATTTCTTAAGCAATTCCGAGTAAGTGAGCAGCCATTTGGCAAGATAATCAATCGGAAATTATGGCCTTTCTAAATAGAGAGCAGCTAGACCTTTGGCAACAATACCGCCTACTTCATCTTATGTGAGATAATCCATATCAGTTATATAAAAACAAATAATTAGTTTTAACAAATTAATCTCTTTGTACTTTGTCTTAAGCCGAGCTCAACTCTAGTAGTTTACTCTCTAAGTCATGGATACTAACTTAATCTAGTTACTCTGCAATTTCTGAAGCAAAGTGGAATATTGCTGATGAGTTTTCTTTTCTTTACTCTTTTTGACAGAGGAACTTGGGGAATGGATAAGGTTTAGCTTTGGGTTCGTTCTTATTAGGTCTCAATATCTCTGTTCTCACTTGTAATTTATCTAGCAATCGAATTTATTATGCATGTTATGATCTTTCTCTGTTGAAAAGTACATCTTCTATTTTTAATTATTCAAGCAAGCCTCTCCTCTTTATTTCTATGATGTTTGAAGATTTCTTAGAATTAGCCTTCTCTAAGCTTTCTTCTAATTTTCTTAATCTTTCCTTATCTTGTTATTTCCTCTCCTGAACACTTCTCTAATATCGAGCCATAGTTTCATCAAACCTTGTTTTTCTTGGGGCAATGTATTAAGCTTATCTAAAAAGTTCATATTTTTATAACTTGGCATCATAACTCAATTTGCGTTTCTCAAATTTGTCTTGTGTCAGTTTCTAAAGCTAAGCTCTGTTTCGTTAAACTTATTCCATTCGTGAGGTGTCTAATACTTCTTTTTATTATGCTTTAAGTTCTCTTTCACTGCTGATTTGTTTTCTACGTGATTCTATTAACTATTGTTTCTGAGAATATAGCAGTAGTTGTTATTCTCGTTGCTCTTAATTTATCTTTTACACCCTCATCAATTTTTCATTTATTTTAGAACTTTGTACACTCTCAGATTTATCTTCTTAAACAATCGATTATGGGGCATGAGAACTTTCAACTTATTTTGAAATTAATAATTCTTCATATTCCATTAGTAATTTTTGTCTCCTTTTTTCATGCTGCCTAGTTATTGCCTCTGTATAAAACTACACATCATTCTCATAATCAGCTGGCACTTTGATCTTTTTAAGAGGCTGCAAATCAAATTCTGTGATCCCCATTTTTTTTAATATTTGTTAATTCATTAAATATATTGTGGTCATTAAAATTAAGATTCTATTATTAAACTAATCTTGCTACTTAATTGATGAATGTTAGGTTCAAATTGCAAAAAACGTATTGAAATTTAAGATATTAGAAGATAACTATTTGATTTGGTATTAAACCCTTTTTAATCGGATTACTTGACACTTTTGAATAAATTATTTAAAATTAATATTAATATTATGTATTTAATATCAAAACAATCTCTATTTTGCCTCGTCTCCATCTCCTACAAGTCCTTTTTGTTTAGCAAATTAGTAATGTAAATCTACAACATCGATGCCATCATGAACTTTGGTCCACCCATCCTTATGGATATGATAAACTATGTAAATGAAGACTTATTACCTCTAACTACTCCTCCAGATGCCGTGTCTCTATGAGTAGCATGATATATTGCTCTAATTCCTAACTCTACAGCCTCATTCAAAGATAAATCATATCTATAATGATTATCCAAAACACCATAAGCATATGTGCTACCACTACCCACAGAAAAGATGTCGCCTTTTAATCTCATTCCATCATTGTCAATGTAATATAAATGCTACCCAGTTGTATCAGTTCCTGCAATCATACATCCCATCGAGAGACCAGAATTTCTGTACCCTATTAAAATTCCTTATAAGAATTTCGAAGCTGCAGCAACACTCAATTTACTACCATTTTTCAATTCATATGTTCTGCAATGATTCGCTAAATAAGCAAGCCAATATTGACAATCCGCTGCACCTCCAGCCATTGTACCTTAAAGAATGTTAAATTTCTAAAATACCCAATAAGTATTCATTAATTTCAATTACTTTTCTTACTTATTCGCTGCTCAAGAAGCTGCCCATGCTGGCTCTTGAATCAACAGCCAATAAAATTCCCTCTTTAAATACGAATCCTAAGGTTGTTGTTCCATGTTTGAAATTAGTTAGTTTATTTCCTCCATTGATTTAAGTTGGACCATTCAAAGTTTTATAAATTACTTATGGTGCAGATGGCAAAGCTAATGTGTTGATTTCATCCTTGTCTTCCTTTTAATAGGTGTGAGCTAAGCCAAATGTGGACGGATCGAAATCAATCATTTAATATTTAATTTAATAACATTCCTTATCTAAATATAATTTATATATATTATTTTTCAGTAATAATAGTGTCAAGAAGTTAAAAGCAAACCATCAAAACATTGATCTAATTGAGGATCCAACAAATGTATTTGCATTATTAAATTGACAGATTAAATTTTAAATTATTTATACTAAATAATATGAAAAACAACCATCATCGAAGAACAAAATCTAGTGGCAACTACTTTCCCATATAAACAGAATTTCTAGTTTAAGATGACGACAATGATACCAACGAAACAAAGGAAATCATTAAAAAAATTTAGCAACAGCCAATACTCCACCATTAGATAGTTGAAAAACTGGATGATCAAAATTATGGGTTATTCAATGCGATGTTCAATTTTGGTTAGATGAAATTTAAACCAAAATAATCTTTAGATCTTAGTACCATTACAGAGTGCAGCTGTATCTCTTGTATTTATGCTGTTAGCCACACCTTCCACCAAAGATGCCAAGCCAAAACACAGAAAATGTGGTAGCCAATAACAATAAGCCAACAAACAACCAATAAGACACACACATAGTCAGAGTCTATAAATTTAAAGGCTTGAGAAAGAATTAGAATAGATGAAAGTATAACAGGCAGAAATTTAAAATGTTAACATGATGCTGATCATTGAAATTCATAAATCCAGATAGGAGCTTTAGATATCTTAATAAGTATTTAGCAATAACTACCCTAGAAAAACGAGGTCATTCTTTAGAGAATTATGAAGTTAGAGAAAATGCTTAGAGAAGACTAAAAATTATCATCCACCACTAACGATAGTCTAGAATTTTCCTGATAATATACTCATTATTTAAGAACAATTATATTTTATTATATTTATGATTCAGAAAACGTCAATCTATATCCTCTCTGCAGAGCTGATTAACTACATTATCACTTCATTAAATGTCACTTTGTTTAAAACCTATGCTCTTACTATAAAAAACAAATATATGCATTCACATCAATGAAAAACACTACAATTAGTATAGATGATAAATATTCAATTCAGCTTGGGAAAACTCTATTATTTAGTAGTTGATGCCAAGCAAACCTTTATAGATTAAACAGTGGAGCTATTATGATCTTGAGAACGTAGGATATGATATCAATAAGATATATGTTTTTCAAGTTAATTCAGATTAATAAAGGTTTAGTTTTATTAAACAGTTATTTAATTTGCTATTATATATTAAATATGATTTTAGAAATATATTAAACATTTCAACTTTCTTTTTCTTACTAAATTATTGTTACTAAAATGATATTTAATAACAATAATGATACAACTTGTATATGATTATATGTGTCCATTTTAATTAAGAATCGTCTTAATATTTTAATACTTTAAAATTTATTAACTTTTTATTAAAAAAGCATAGTATGTGCATTAAGCCAGAAATGTTGAATAAAGAATTGATATGATATCTAAATTGATTTATATCTCATTATTATTCTGCAGCTCTTCTCTCGACAGCTCTTTCTAATTCTTATACTAAAATTAATTCTTATCTTCTTCCTTCTGTAACAGCTTCATATTCTACATCAAAACTATGACATAAATCTTCTGCATCGTCCCATAAGATTTGGTTTCTTTATTTCTTACCAGTAGCAGCTTACACAACAGCTGTTTATACTGTGATTACTCCATGAATATTTTCAGATTTACTAACCAATTATTATTTTGAAGATTCAAGTCTTTCTTAAGTAGCTAAGTATAAATCTTTTTATTAGATGAATAGAGCTATTGCATTCGTATTTTCAGCTGTATAGGAGGTCCAAGCATCTTCAACATTACCTCTTAAAGATTATAATAATTGAACAAGTCTTTCTGCAGCACCAGCATCATTCTCCTCGTTTTTGATAGAAGCTAAAGCAGCCAATGGAATCTTGAAAGCTTTGTTCATTTTTGTGGAAATAGAAGCCAACATCAATTTGGTTGTTATCTCAGCTACTTGAATTAGGCTGGCCTCTCCTTTAACCAAAGTAGTTCCAAGGTCAATTGCATCATCTATAGCATTTATAGCATCATTAAATATAACAGCTCCTCTATTGTAAGATTATGTATCTTCTTTTCTCACATCATTAATAAGATCAATATGTAGAGACACAGAATTAAGGATATTTTCAGTTTCTCCAAGTGTAGCTTCAGTTTTCTTCAACAAAATGTTAGAAGTCTTGAGGATTTCATTTGCAATTTTTAGTGTTCCTTTAGCATCATCAACTTCTGCTCTTCTGTAGGCAATTTCACTTTAGCATTCTGCTTATTGAGCAGCATATACTGCATCATGGGTTCCTTATTCTTCAGTGACAGCTGATTTGAAATTATCAAGAACTCCTTTGATTGTATCTAGGGGTGAATGAGATTTGATCTTGTTTTCAACTTCAACCATGATATTCATTAAGCTTCTTTTGCCACCATATTTGAGTGGGAACTTTTGAACCATACTAGCATTAGCTATGGCCAAGATCACTAACAATGTAATTGTGACTTTCATTTCAATTAATATTTGCTCCATAAAAACAGGTTAGCAACCTTTTGTAATGGGATTTTGTATAAAAACGAAATTTAATTGAAAAACGGATCAATATTTAAATAATTTTTGAATATTGCCAATCACTTTTAATTATCAATAGATAAGGATGATTGGTTTCTCTTTCAATATAAATACGACTTGAATTCCATAAATTTTTTTATTGTAAATAAATCTAGGGCATTGATTTTTCTACAGCGTCTTTTTTCAGTTAAACAAAGTTTGATAATCAATTAATTCAACATTTCTTAGCTCCTCATGTATTTACTTTCTATAAATATTTAAGTTAAAAATGGATAAGTAAAGATTATTAAAAAATACTAAAAATAAAAATACAACATTAAATTCAACAAATTTAAGCTAAATTAGATGATTGAATTTAGAGAACTTTGCTTTCAAAAAAAAAAACTATAATTGTTTATTTTATATTATTGATTTTAGAAATGTTAGTATTTTTATAGGGATTTAGTGATTAAGATCTAAAATTCTATTTTCCTAAATATCCAAAAATTAGTTTTTGCTATTTTCTATCTGATAACGACTTATGATAAAGAGAAGGCTACTTTTCTTATTCTTAAAATTCCTAACAGGTAATACGTCTGTGTTAATAAATTATTATAATATATTTTAATATTATTATTAAATAAAATGTCACACTAAGGGAAAGATATCAATATTAATGATTTTAGCAGCCCACACCTATAGATAAGCAAGAAAGATTAATTTTTAGATGAAATCAGAAATCATATCCTGTCAAAATCAAGAAATGATGTCTGGAGATTGAAGGGTTAGCCAAACTTTGTTACACGTCCGTATGTAGAATGGAGAAGAGGAGATACATGTTGTGCAATAATGTGAATTAAATATAATCACTTTACCTTTTAGAAATAGTCTTTAATTGATTTTTGTTTAAATTTATTATTATTAACTTTTTCTTAGGTTTCTGGAACTTCTAATTTATGATTGTCTTGATCTTCCACAGATTCTGTTTTACTGGGTGTTTTAACATGGTCTTCAGTCTTTTTGTTCTTTTCATTTGCATCTAATTGCATTTCGATTTAAATTTAATCCTAATCAAAGACCTAGTTTTTAGTTTGAAATTGATTATTTCCAAATAAATTCAATTCTTCTTAGATGCATTGCTTCACTTCATTATTTTACTCTTCAATCAAAATTTTATCTTCTGGTTGAGTTTAAGGATTACCAATATCAGCATTTAATTCTTCATTTAATTTGTTCTCTTGCAAATCCTTTATCCTTTACCTTCTTAATTCATCTAATTTGCATTTTTCTGCCAATTCTCTTTGTAATTTAAAAGAAGAATCTTTAAAGATTTTTGATTATATATTATGGACTGCAGCTCTTTCTTGTTAAGGCAAATCATCAACACATAGGAAACATTTAAATTCGATTTAAGAAGCTTCTTCGAATGGTATTGTCATTTCCAGACAATCAAAATGAAACCATTCATCACATGTTTCACAACAAATCATAGGATCCCCATCTTTAAACTTCCCTCTGCATACACAGTATAAATTGTCATCCCTCTAAAAATACTCATCTCCTACTTATTCGATAATAATTTCCTTTTTTTATTCAGCCTTATTATTCTTTTTATATTTCTTTAACATCAATATATCGATAAGCTTGGCTTATTTTTTTTGCGGATTTATTTCTTGCATGTATTTACTTGCCCTTCTTCTTAATTTTTCATACATTTTGTATGTGATGTCTTTTTCATAATCTCTATACTTGAAATGCTTCCATAATTCATCTGTCGCAGTAATAGTACTTTTATAAAATTACGTAACTAGTAAGCCATTGGCATCAACTTTATTTTAATATACTTCTGGTAAAATTGTGAGCTTATACTATTTTTATGGTTTGAGAACTGGTCCTGAAATGGATTCAATAGCATATTATCCCTATTCTAATTTTAGATTAACAATAAGCTATTAATCAGTGATCTAATTTATAAACTCTTTTAATTTATTGGCGAAATCAATTAAATCGAACTCATTCTCAGTGTGTTCCTGACTCTCCTATTTTTGTTTTTGATCTTTAGTTGCTTTTATCTTTTTTGGCTTTTAAACAGACTTTTTATGCACTTGTCGACACTTTTCATACGCTCTAAAGAAATCAATTATTTCTCTTTCATATAATCTCTGCTTGGATTCTAGGATTCTCTTAACCTTAAGGGGAACATGTTTTTAACAGAAAATCTAGTAATCTGGTTTGTTATTGACAACAGTTTAAGTCAGGAAAATTCCAGATCGTCTGGCACATTCAACATGAAAAGAAGTAGAACAGCTACTTCTGGCACATTATATACACATTCCCGCTTTCTTAATATTGCAAATGCTGCAATTAAGAGCAAATCTTTTGGCATTGATATTATCTACTCCTCTCAAAATGTCTTATTTTTCATCTAAGAAACATTCAGGAGACCAATAAAAACAAGATAAATGGATCCAAACTTTTTAAGGCTATGGTTCTTTAATTTCCTTATTACTTTCTAAATCACGAATATCTCTATTTGGTAATTTCCCAAAATCATAATAGAGTTCTTAGTCATCATCAATTTATTAAACTTGATTATAATGTATATTATTACATAATTTAGACACAAAGTCATTCTTCATCATAGTTTCTCCTTAAGATTCAAAATAGGTTTAATTTAAATTCGAAAAGCATGATGCATCTATTTGAGTTGCTTTCATAGCTCCACCTAATTTAGGACATAAGGCACATCTTAAATATTGTCCATTTGGCCCAAATGTTTAACAAACATCACATATCCAATCTTCATTTGGTATTATTTCAATTAAATAACATTTTTAGTGTACTGATATGTTACATTTAGAACAAAAGACTATTAGATTATCATCAGTATAATCTCCATCATTACAAACTTAACATAATGCATCATCTAAATTTGGTTATAAGTGAATTCCTCCTCCTTATGTTTTTTTTCCTGTCTCCTAAACAACTGTATTTTACTCATCTGCTTAGATTTTCATTTCTGTTTTTTCTATGTATTGCTTTTCTGTTTCTGTCAGTCCTGCAATATCTCTCAAAAGATTATTTTGCTGGTCTGTTTTTAAATGCTATTTAACTGTTGGCACTAGATTGATAAACTATTGCAAAGTTTCTTCATTTTATTTTGTCATTTGTTCTAATTCAATTCTAATCATATTTATTGATAGTACTCTTAGTTTGTAATTAATTCATCTAAGTCTTTTTAACCTAAGTTTCTCATTTCTAAAATGAAGATATCGTCATTCACATCATACCCTTTTTTATTTTTCTATTTTTTGCAATCACTAATTAAATCAAAAGATGTTTACTCTTATATTTAAGTACCATATATTGATTCATTTTTCTTCAATATTTTCTCAATTTCATGCAGACATTATTAGAGATACTCTTGATCGCAATTGAAATAGAGTGCTGCAATCATAAATTAGAGTGTAGATGCTTGCAAAAATTGAACTTTGATATAAGAAAATGCATACTTGGATAAATAACTTTGGAGTTATTTGTATTTTCTATATCAGTCCAATCATAATCGCCCATTTTTCTCAAGGTATGCAAATAATTTTGATATTTTTTTGTGACCTTCTATTATACCTCAATTAAGGAATTTTCTTCACTTTCATCCTGCAAATTCGCTTTAACTAATTGCTTACGAACTCTTGTTTATTTTCTTCTTTTCATACCAGGATCTATGTTGTACATTTTCCTATCAAACTTATGAGTCATTCATTATACCTCTAGAAAGCGCCAAAAACTTCTTTAAAATAAAATAATAATTAGCTATCAGCAGTTGTCAAGAATCAAAACTAAATCCAAATATTACGAAGCTAAAATACATGAACATACAAAAATTATCTACTATATTTAGGTATTTTGAAATTAAGATATTTCAAATTATGGGTCTTTTTAATACTAATAACTCTCTTTTCGATTAAATATTACCTAGTTATCACTCGAAACAAATTTTATTTCACCTTCAGATTATTTATAATTTAAAAACTCAATAGTAAACACATTATATTTAATCATAATGATACTTCAAAATCAAAAATTCTCATCAGAAATCATATTAACGGGTACTTTCATTTATATAATATGTTTATCAAATTCAAATAAGAATTCTTCTTAATTTTTATAAAAATTACAATACATTTAATTGAAATTGTTATAAATATATCATTCAACAAACCTGTTTATTCTTTGATTTCTTAGTTTTAATTTTCTATCTCCAATTATTTTTATCCTACATTGGACTATCATTTCGATGTGAATTGTAGATCGATATTTCTATATACCTGAGTTATCACTTGATTCATTGATGATCCACATATCAGGTAACACTTTATTTCTGTAGAATACGTTAGCTTTCTCAACTTAGCAACTCAAAACATCATCCTAAGTATTCTTTTTTGTTTATTCTCCTCTATTTGTCTCTTTTTTATATAGTTGTTCTAATAAAGTTAAAATAATAATAAAATTAGCTGATAATTTCTTTCTTTCTTTTTACAATAAATTTACAGGTGCTGATATTAACACCTATTTTTGAGTTTATTGATTTGTTAGAATAATTTTTGAAATTAATAATTATTCTCTTAAATTTAATTTAGACTTAATCCAAAATCTTAAATAAATATATATAATTTAGTTAAAAATGATTTAAATTCATAAAGTATCACCAATAAATGAGATGTTTAAGTACTTAGCACCTGTTATAGACATAACCAGGATCAGGATTTTAGAGTCATTTTTATTTAACAAATCACCTAAGTAAAAGGAAACGAATTCAACTTATTATTTATCTATAAAATTAAGATTATTTTGAATTCAATCCTAACTAAACTAATTCTAATGATATATATCTCAATTTGCAAAGGTATGTTAATAAAAGCTATTGACTTTTTGTAGATATTACTGAAGAATTCATATTCACAATATTTTTTTAATAAGACAATGCTTCTTTAAAGATCTGAAACTTATTATAACAGTTATTAACAAAATTTAACATATTTCATTATTTATCATCCTCTTACTATCTATAATAAATGTAAGCCTTTCTTAAAAATATTTATCGAATTACGTTTAAAATAATTAAAATATTATAGGTTTTGTTCTTACTTAAGATTTTTATATGTAAATTATATTATAATGGATAACTTTTATAATCTTAGTTCATTTTCTAGATTAATTTAATAATAATATTAATTATTAACGAATGAGAAGAACAACTCTTTAATCTGATTTGAAGTTACATAAGAAAAAAATGTTTAACAAAGAAAATACACAATAACCAGCATAAACAGGTAGGAAGCATTTCGAAGAAAAACAATGTTACCTACCCTCTGGATAAAATGAGGAGAATGGTTAAATTAAGAAAGTAAGAGTATTTTTTTGATAATAAGACTCTAATGTTGTTTCCAGAAAAAAAAAATGTTACTAATTATGACAATGTCATTGAAAGAAGACCTTCAATTAGAATATTTTAATAGCAAACAACCAGTTCAAATTTTAGACTCTGTGATAAATAATCCTAAATATCAAAGAGTTCTACAAACTTTCATCCTCTTCGAAGTACTTCAGCCAATATTTATTCAATTTTCAATAATGATAGAGGATTAAATGGAAACAAATTTTGAAATTTTATTTCACTTCAAATTATAAAATAAAATAATATTAAGTTTCTTATGGATTGTTCAATTTTGTGCCATGAGAGATAACATCTAACAAAATAGACAAAAATGATTGTATAGACGATCTCAATCAACTGTGAATCTTGAGAAAGTATTTGAAATTTAAGATTTTTCAAGTTCAATAAGAAATGTTAAAAAGATTATCTAAATTTGATAATAAAGTGGATGATATTAAAAACTACTCTTATATTAAGAAATTGATAAGGAATTCGATTTAGCAATGAGATTATCAATTATTAACTTAACTTAATTGAATCTTGATTCAGAATATATTTTTGAAAATTCAACTAAATGTTCTAATAGGCACTATGCTGTAATTGAAATTTAAGGCTTTTTTAGATTTCTTAATAAAATAATTATTAGCAAGAGGAGAAGTACAATTTATAATAAAAATTATATGAAATTGAAAGTTTAGGATTGCATAATTAAATATTGAGCATGTAATCTTTTACTAATTAATTGGTCTTAGCATATCTCATTTATTTAAATTTGAGATATGGTTACAGAGATATACTCAAAAAAACGAAATGTTGATTTCTAATAATAAAAATTACTATTTATTAATATTATTATATGGGTTCTAAACCTTCAAAAAAACCAGATCCACCAAAATCAAATGAAGCTTAACTTGAAGATTAAATACCAGTGTATAATAGACCTAAATCCCCTGATTATGGAGAGTAGGCTAAAATAAAAGATGTTGGGATCAAACCTGATGATAATATCGATAGGTAGTTTAATTGTTTAATCTAATATAGGGAGGCAGCAAATAAGAGATAAGCAGAAAAGTAAAGAAATTCCAAGATAGAGGCTTAATAGAAAATATCACTTCCATAAAAAAAGATAGAGTAACCAAAAAAATAATATCAGAAATTTGTTATATAATCAAGTTAGTAAAATAATAACAGTTTGGATCTATCATATGATCAATTTGTAAATGGATTAAATCAGAATGATATTAAAGAATTGGAAAGACAATTAGAGAGTGATGAATTGTCTCCAATCAATAAAACCAATACTGAATGTATGTGTATTATAATATCAGAGCTTAAAAATAGGCACTTGATGAGTAGAAAATAAAAGTAGCTGAGCAAAAAATATGGAAACTAAAACAAAAAATAAAGAGGTCATTTGATTGGCCTGCTTAAGGTTAAGTATATATGGTTTCAGTTACCTTTAAATATAACTATTAATACAAAACCTAAAAGTTAGCAGTAACATAACCTTTTGATAATTATGTAAACTCTATTTTATCTTGGAAAAATAATGAATAATTGGGTGTATTCGAATTTAAATTAAGAGATGTAGATATATATAACACAAACACAGGGGATGTTTAATAACTAAAATTTAATGAAATAGAGTTCATGGTTGATTATAATGGAGTTTTTGTAATGAAAATCATTTATTTTAGATTGGAGTCAAACATGAAAGTGACTTTATTAAAAAGCTTTCTTAATAGAAGAGGTATTATGAAAAAGAATAAATAAAGGAAAAAAAAGATAGAGATTAATTGCTTAATAATTAATTGAGCAATCTAGAGAGACTGGCTAATAATAAATTACAAGCTAAGCAATCAACTAAACCAAAGAAATAAAAACCTGAAGCAATCATATAGAGAACTGAAAAATAATTAGAGTAATTTTGGACGAATGCCTTTTAATGTTGGTATACCCTTAACGAAGACGAAGCAGAAAAAATCTTCTATGCAGGTTAAGAATGTGTAGTATTACAAAAAAAAGAAGTGGATCCTTAAAAGAAATTAGAGAACTTTCTAATTAAGAAATTATAGGATCCAGAATTCTTTAAATCTTGTTTAAATTCAGTAAAAACAATAAAGGATCCATTAAAAAAATGGGGAATGTTCAGCAATGAAGAAATATTAGAATACTTAGGGGGACCAAAACATGTAAGAATTTTAAATGCTTATTTAGAGTGTTGTATAAATATAAAAGAAAATAACCTTTCCAATTTTGGAAAAATGTATGATTGTTGATGGCATACTGAATAATAACGACTTAACTCCTTTGGTTGTCAAATGGAATCAAGGGAGAAAAACAGTTATAGAACATGAGAGAGACTTATTTGTAGACATTGAGTAAGAAAAGAGGTATAGTAATAATAGGAGTTTAGATTACTAACGTTTATATGGGATAAACAATTAGATATTAAGATGAAATTAAGATCTGAAAATATATTTGTGGAAGAGCTTAATAAATTTAGAGATGAGTGTGAATTAGAATTGAAAGAAACGTTGTTCTAATTATCAACGATCCCTAATTTTCCAATGGAAAACAGACCTAAATATAAAGAAAAATATTTCTAAATTTTATGATCATTGAAATGAGGGTGGTTATAACTCAAGAACTCTAAAAATATTCATAAAATGTATTTGCTAAGTTGGGTTGAGCGAGCAGTACACTTCTGCAAAATCGCTCTCATCTACTACTTTAAGCACAGCCCATTTCTTCAATTAGTTTATAATCTTAAGTTTGTTTTGCATTCTATCAATGTCTTTTTTCAATTTATGAATTAATGCTCTTTTGTTTTTTTCACAGAATCCAAGAGTATAATTAGTTATCACCCAAGGTTTGATAATTTAATGCCTTTCCGTGTGACTTTCTTTAGAGAGACCTTTCTAATAAGGAACTCTAAGTTTTTCTCCATTTCTCACCAGCACATCCAGTAATGGTTGATTCTCGTTTATTAATTAATCGAATCCATCTTATATAAAGATGTGTCTCTTTCTTTAACAATATATATCATCTTACTTGCATTCCACTTAAGTACAATGGCCTAAGAAGTTAAAGAGGGGACAAGCATAGGAACAAGTGTTTAATTCATCCTTTAATGTCTTGCGCACTCTTTCCTCTCTATTTGTATCGCTCTGAACTGTTAAGAAATTCTTACAAGTGAACGCAATGAGGATTCGCTATCTACACCTTCTAATTTTTCGCCTTTTTGTGTCAAGATCTCTCCCTCCTCATATTATAAGTCCATATATTGTATATTTAATTTTGATCAAAAGTCATAACATTAAAAACCTTTAAAGAAATCTTTATATTAATGGAATAAAGTAGTTCTTATTAATTTTATTCTTATTATCTATTAAAGTCTTTCTACTTCAAAGAACCATTACAGGAATAAATAGAGTTTTATTAATAAATCTATTAAATACCAGAGAACATTAATATTTATATTTTAAATAATAAGTATTATTCTTGGGTTATTTGTTCTTAATTACTTATTTGTCAGAAGATTTATATTATATTTAAGGAACTGTTATGCATTAGTTAATGTTTAAATAAGAAATAATTAAATTATGTTAAAAATTGTAGATAAGTTAAGAGAATTAGTTTCATAAGAATTGTGGATAAAGTTCTTCAATTCTATCAATGGTAGATTGATGCTTAAATTGATAATGTTAAAGTCAGTTGTCTGTAAGCTTAACAACCCTATTAAGTCGTGATGATGCTAGGGATTTTATTTGGCTATATTGGAAGTTCTGAAAATAAAGTAAAATTCAATATGAATGAGGATTTGGATTACAGTCAAAAATTAACTAAAACTATTTTATCAAAAGTTGATGGGTATTATAAACAATTGATTCTGCTCGCCTATTTATCAGAAAGATCAACTACAAATTATGTTTATACTCCTATCACTTTCAATAATTTTACTATTTCGAATGACACTTTCACTGAGAAATACATACTATCCCATAAATTGGCTTAAAATAATATATCTTTATATAGATCCTTATACAAAATCACGGAACCTATGGATTAAGAAGGATGGTTATAAACTTTAAGACTAGCTCAAATTGATAAGTATATTTTAGAAATGATGTTTAATTATGATGATATCTATGTCTTTTTTCATCAATTCTACCTCATAAATAAGCGAAATAAAATTATTCATTACTTTCCTGTTATAGAAAATTTGAATGAAAATTATCTCAATTTTGAACAAAAATAGTAAATCCTATATAGTAATGAAACAGTGATATTTTCATATCCAACAAATTACGGAATGGTTTTAGGTATTGGATATACCAATATAATTAAATAAATTTTGTCAAATTTAGAGTCATCCTTTTTTATAAAAATATTTAAAACAGATAATTCCTTTTATGTTTCAAATGATTAAAACATGAATGATCAATGTGAGTGTCAGACGAATAGAATTTTGAATATCAGTTTTGAATGTGACATGCCAAAAGGAGATAATAACTATTATTCCAGTAATTCATGCAATTCATTGTACGTTAGAGACATATCAACTGATAGCTCGATTTAAATCTATTTAGTAATATACAAATAAAGAATAAACGATTCGGTCTAAGCGTTAGATTTATTCAATTTGGCATGGCCCTATTATTTAATAACAATAGTAATATTTTTCATTAATATTTTGATTATAATAAATAGGGTCAATTTATTTACTAGAGATATTACTAATCCAATCAAGTAAGTCACTTATAAAATTGATAAAATCATAAACAATATATTTTAAATCAGAATAATAAACAAAATACAGGCTGATGATATTTTAATCAAAGAAGATACTGAGGTTTAATTATTATTACATGAATTTTCTCGTTTATTTGAATAATTAAGAAATATGAACACCTTTAATATTTAAACATTTGAAAAGAAAGAAAAGAAAGATATTTTGCCAAAACAAAATGATAAATCAATAGAATAAATTAAGACGTTGGTTAATAAATTTAGGGATTCATAGTGATGATCTATCATAAATATATTAGGATTATCTTATCTTTAAATTTTCATACATTTATTACTTATTTAATTAAATAACATCTGAAATTTTTGATTTCCTTTAAATATATTTTTTGTTCATAATCAAATTATTTATTTTGTAAATAATTAATTTAAATTAAGATCAATTTATATCGTAATATTAAGGAATTTGATTTAATGATAGAACATCAGAAAATAAGATTACGATTTAAATCAATTTAAAAAGGCAACTATACAAGTGATATCATCTATAATTTCTTCTTCCTTTTTCCATGATTCTGTAGCTTCTTTCACTAATTTATCTACAGCTCCTTCAGCATCATTTTTCAAATAATAACCAAAAACTGTGTCTATAATCCATTAATTATCGAGAAATCTAGAATATATATTATAGATACTCCCAAATTCCATCAGATGCAATAATAAGGAATTTGTCATTTTAAAATGTATGTTTAATTATTTCTGGAATCGAGATTACACCTACTTAAGCGGCGACATAATCTCCAAAACTTCGAGACATGGCCAACCCTGGGACATTTTCATTTTTTAACCAAACTCTTGCAGGACCAATAGGATTTCCTTCTTCATCGGAATATGCCTAAACTCTTCCGCCATTTTGCACTATTCTTTTCTCCTCTTTAGGTAAATCAGGCTTTTAATCATGCGAAAGTTCAATCACATGTAATCCATCCTTCTGCCTTCCAATAATAGCTCTTGAATCTCCAATATTAGCACACCAACCAGTATGCTTAATAACTAATAAGCACACAGTTGTAGCTCCACTATAAGTGATGTCAATTCCTGATTTATATAATTCTTTCGTTGTTCTTTCAAATGCTTATCTTAATATCACTTATATCATCATATCTTAATCCTTCTTACCCAATTTATGAGATTTCAATAATTAATCAATAATATTTGGTAATCTTTCTTAAACGAATTATGCAACTTCATGTCCATTCACACCATGTCCATCTGAAACTTATAACAAATATGAATTATTGATATCTCCTATTCTTTCATGAATTGCATAAGAATCCTGATTTACCTTCTCTTATTTTGTATATAGCAATCCGGCTTGAGTTCTAATAACATTAATTGGAATACATACTTAACTGCAAATTTTGAGATAAGCCTTCTATCTGTTTGAATGATATCTGGATTTGATATTGATCTATAACCCTTAATCTGTATAGCAGATTATTTTTTTATATACTCAACTAATTTATTTGCAACATCACTTGTAGGTTTAAGATCTCCGTTACTCATAGCTCTATAATGTATTTGAGGAGGAGATTTATGTAGATTTTAACTCTGTTTTTGGAGGCCTAATAATTTTTGGAATTGCTTTTGAATCAAATTTTCATGATACTTAAGATTATTATCTAATTTATTATTTTTGACTAATCGCTGCACTTATAGTCTTGAAGAAGGTCTATTTTTTTTCGAATTTGCTTCATTAATATCAAGTATGAATTAGTTGCGAAAATTTTATTTTTTATCCTATTATTAATTGTTGATGTAGGAATTAGTTCCAGATTTATTTGACGAAGTGAAATCATGAGATATTGCTATTGACTTTAGTATTTTATTATCAATTTTAGGTGCTGTGGATATACTTGATGAAACCAAATATCTAACATCATCCCGATACAACATACTTATTGTTCTTTATTGGAGATGAGCCTGTTTTTTGCGTTGAAGTTTATGGCCTTGGATTAGCTAATTTTTATTGGCTGGCAGAGTTTATCTTCATTAAATATATTTTATAAACAGTTAGTTAGAAAAAATAAGAAAATCAAAATTTATCTTGAGAATTGGGTAATTTCATAACCATTTTATCCTTTTTCCTTGTTCCCAATACCCTTTTCTATTTTCACCTGTGGCTGCAGTGTATTCGCCTTCCCCATCCTATTTTCCATTCAACCATTATCCTGAATAGTAACGTCCATCCTCCCAATAGAATTTACCATATCCGTGCTTTTGATCATTTAAATATTCTCCTTCGTATTTTTTACCATCTGCCCAAATCATAGTACCCTTTCCATCCATTTAATTATTCTTCCATTGGCCATTATAGGATTTTCCATCGAACCAAACATATTCCCCTTCTCCATGTATCTAATTTTCAAAAAATTATCCAACGTAAGATGATCCATCTGCAAAATATATATGTCCATATCCATGCTTCTACCCTCCTTTATACTCTCCATTGTATTTAGATCCATCTTTCCAAATTTCTGCTCCTTTCCCGTTCTGTTAATCATCTTTCCATTATCCTTCATAACGAGCCCCATTTGAGTGAATATATATACCAAAACCATCTGCCTAATCTCTCTACCACTCTCCCTCATATTCATCTCCGTCTGCATGTATTAGTTTACCTCTTCCCCAAGCTAAATTATGCTTCCACTCACCTTCATAAACAGAACCATCAGCCCATTTATGCCTTCCATACCCCCATCTTTATCCTTTCATCCACTATCCTTCGTACTTGCTTCCGTCAACCATTTCTATTTCAGACATTTATATCGGTTCTAAGCTTTTTTCAGTTTCTTAAATTCTTAATTAATCCTCTACTTTTAGAGCTTCGAGAATGCAAATTCTATTAGAAAGCGAACTTTCCTTATTTTATTGAGTATTAGCTGTTTTCTTCATTTTTTTCCTAACAGAATGACCTCTGTAATGAGCTTATATTTTAATAATTGAAGTTATTTTCTCTTGTATCTCAGTTGCTTTTTGATCTTCTGTTGTTAAGGCAAGGTTAACCTCAGTTATTATTTACTTTTCTACTGTCTTTGTATCATCTTTCTTACAACAATAAGTTGAACATAGACCCATATAGTTTATTTTATAATCAATTATCAATAATAATTTAATTCAATAATTTGAATAACTCATCGTAAGCCACAATATATTTTAATTTATCAAATTACTTGATATATCCAACTGTTTTATTTTTGGTGAAATTTTATGCTTTATCATAATATTCTTCTTGTATAAATTTCTTCTCACTCATTCTCCATTTTGTTATATGCTGCCATCTTAATTAATTAACCCAAGTTACTATGCCTGGAGTTGTTACTGTGAATTATATTTGTTTCACTAGAACAATTACTTTTTTTTATCTATTTAATATCATCTCTATTTCAAATAAAGTGGAAATTAGCAGTTATTGTTAAGCCTTCTCATGTTGGGTATCATTACAGAACTAATAATCATCTTTATTGATATCGAATAGTTTGAAGGAATGATCATTGATGAATTGAGTAATATCCTCTAAATTGTTATTTCTATCATCCTCTATTAATTTAAGTTCACTTTGGCTTTGATTTACTAAAGTTTTCAGTTAAGTTATATTTGTAAAATTCTAATTTAATAATTAGACCTAAATTTGTGTTGTATTATAATAGATTTCATCTCTTCTTTAATCATCTATTAATCCTAATTAATACAAAAAAGATCCATAATATCCAATCTAATGAATTGGGCTAACCCAAGCATTTTCAAGGATGATGCCTTCTATATTTAGATTATATCCTATCGAATTCTCAATAATTTTTGAGAATAGCTATGACACATACTCCTTTCCATATAACATTATTTTCATATTTGGTATACCATTGTTCACTAAGAATTCTTCAATAAACTCCAAAATCTTTATAGCATTATCATTCCTTTCTCCAAAACCCTCAGAAATGCCTACTCCAAAGGGCTGATCTATATATAATAAATTTATAAATTTATTATAAGAGTAGGGGTGCAAGTCAAGCTGTTTATTTTAATAAATGAATGGGCCGTATTTATCATAAGCATGCATTATAGATGAGCAACCATTATTAGTTAACATTATCCATAACTGATCGGCATCTGTAAAATTAGTGTAATCTGTGTGATTTTCTTTCAAAAATATCTAGTATGTGTAAAACCCATTATCAAATGTCAACCTTCCAGATTCACATAAAAATGATATTTTTTTTTGGATCATATCTTAGTAGAAGGAGGTCACATCATTCTTAACAATTAAAGTTCTAGTTAAACTGAAAATTAATTATAAATAAATAAACATTATATTTGTTTTAATTAACATATCCTCATGTAAAATCATCTGACTTACTCATTATACTTTTTGATAATTACCATTTGAAACATTTTTGACTATGCAAGCTTGATAAATAAGGTTAATAACTACCTGCTTTCAAATCATATCTTTATCCTTCCTTTAAAAGTCTATTACAATTATCCTAATTAAATATTAATCTAAACAACATAGTAAAATGTCACATGACAAAAATATTAATTATATATTATTGCCAGAATAAATTGTTTTACTTTCAAATATTGATAAACAAATAAAAATTCAAATTTCCATTAGTTTTAATGAAAAATTAATAGAAAATAGAAAAAAGACTTTCTTACATAAATTGTCATTGACAAAATAAATAACTTTATAATTATGTTCTGCTTGAATATTGTTGAAACTCATCAGCGATTTGAAAATGATTACAAATATTAAATTATGTTTAAATTTATGTTGAGTTTTGAAAGTTGATTATATGATTCTAAAAGTCGATGTTATTTTCTATAAAAGGTAATGCTTGCATAAGATTATGAGATTGATGATTAAATATATCAAGATTAAATTCATGATAAAATTAAATCTGACATTTTTATCGATTTAGATTCTAATAATTAAAATAATTAAATTTGTGATAATTTGATGACCAAATCATGGACATGAAATACTTGATTTAATTACAAAGCAAACTGCATTCCAAATTCGTAAGTAGCCATTTCTTTGAATGAAATGGCTATTAGTAGGTTTGGAAATAAATTTTACATAAAATTCAATTCATAATTCATTCATACCCTAACACTCAAATATATTTCTTCATATTTCCCAAATAGTATTTTCTATTCTATGTTTTAACTCAATAACAAAGTAGCTCTAATACTATAATATTCGATGATTCAAAATTTGAATTAATTATATGACATTATCATTAAGAATTGATGTGTTGAGCTTGAGATGTGATTCTGCTTTTCCCGAGAAATTTATTGTATTTCATGAAGATATTTGGTAAGAATTAATATAAGGAGTAGATTCTATTAAATAAAATCATTAAAATAATTTAACAAAAATAAAAAGGATTGTTAAAATTAGGAAGAAGCTATTTTATATCTGAACTTAATTAAACTTATATAATCAGCCACTTGTGTATTTGGTAACAGCTTTTGTTCCTTCAGAAATAGCATGTCTGGCCAATTCTCCTGGAAGTAATAATTTGACAGCAGTTTAAATTTCCCTTGAGCTAAGAGTTCTTCTTTTGTTGAATCTGACTAATTTGCTGGCTTCAAGAGCAATTCTATCGAAAATATCATTAATGAATGAATTCATAATGTTCATAGCTTTTCTTGATACACCAATTTCTGGATGTACTTATCTTAAAACTTTGTAAATATATAAGGCAAAGGTTTCTTATCTTCTTCTTGCCTTTTTCTTGTCATCGGTTGATTTTTTAGTCTTAACTGTCTTAACTGTCTTTTTTGCTTCTGCTTTTGGTGATTTTGATGGAGCCATTATAATTAATATTTTAAACTTAAAACCCAAGCGCTATTTTTTAAATAAAAATTCTCAATTTGATTGGCTGATTAAGGATAATCGTATATCTGTCATTTGATTGGATGTTCTTCATAAAAAATGACTAAAATGCTTCCAAAATAGTGCAGCACAATGGAACACACTTCATTTTTCATCAATTTTAACACATTCGTCAATGAATTCACCTTTATCAAATAATAAAGAACTTAATTAATAATAAATTTATAATTAAATATACCCCCTTAACTAAAAAGCATATAAAAGTTTTATACTTTTTATTTCCAAGCCCTAATAATTTTTGGATTTACGCTGTTACTTGGAATACTTATTCAAAATAGAATACGTTTATAAATTATAACTTATTAATATTTTATTGCTTAAAGACTCTTATTAAATTTAGAATTATGAAATAAAAATCTTATATATCTATGTACACAGTGCATTTGTTAGAATATATTTACGTTTTAAAGAACATAATAAATCTAAATTTGTATCTTTATTATTATTTTAATTTATTGTATTTAATAAATAATTATAGAATTCAAGACTATTTCTTATTTTATCTTAGTCTTTAGTGGCTGATTATGTATCTTTATTATTTATTTAATTGCTTCATAATTTTGATGATCTCTTGATTGAACCCTTTGAAAATTCATTATTGCTCAACTTTTTTTTCAATTAACGGAGAGGTAAATAGTTTAAATTGGTAAAATGTCTTTCAGAAGAACCATTTCCATATACTTGTAAATCCTTTTAATTGGAATTGATATAAATAATAAAAAATTACTGTTAATAAAATAAATACTTATAAACTACTCAATTATGCTGATAAATCTGGGAGGCTATTTATAAAATCTTTTCCACCTAAATTTTACCTACCTATTACAAACCCTCCATAATGTCTGTAAAATCATCTTATAATAAAGAAGGTTTTAATTCTTTTATTATGCTCAGACATAAAAACAGTAAATATTCATTTTTATTTGAATGGCTCAAAAGACTATCCCATAAAATAAAAACACTATGCAATTCAAATTCTTATGTTAAATATAGCATAATCCATCTTAAACTATAAAATTAAGGATGAATCCCTTATTTCTATAAATTATCCCATATTTCAATCTCGTGAATTCGTAATAACGTGTTTAAATTATTCATTTTAGATTTAATTCCGTCTTATGAGTCATCAAGTGCTCGTAAAAAACTATGTTTGAAATTAGCAATATCATATACCTATCTTTAGCATCTGACATCAATATTGTAAAACAGAAGAATGCGTCACTTTCAACAGATTATAAAAATAATTCGTTTGTATCGCTATAGAAAACATAATATAAAGGTGCAAGTAATTCATTCATTCCTTGCTTAAATACATAAATTTGATACCACGTATCTGATTGCTGGATTCAGCTTTGCATATATAAACAATATTCTTGTGAGTACATCGTAATGTCGATGTTCATAATCTTTTGCCAATCTCCTTTCTCTCCGACATTAAGTCCTGAAGTATACAGGATACTTATTTGGAATTTATGTTGGTGAAACAAAGAATGACAATTCTGCCCTTGTTCTAACTGTGTCTTTTTCCACTTCTTCCCAAATTACTTGATCATCAAAAAAGCTTTTCCAAATAGATTACAAAGATTTGCTTAGTGGATGATCTTATTTTTTTGATTATTATATTTCTTGATCTTCATATTCATTTGATTCAGTCATTTGTTTTTGCAATTTTGACTTAATCAGATCATTGCAAAATTATTCATAAATCTCAATATTAGTTTTAATTGTCGAGTTCCATTTTGTTCTATCCGTTGGTAGGTAACCTAGCAATAATTTCCAAACAAGTGATCTTAAACCCTTTATATCATCTGGCACACCTTAATTAGATAACTTTTTTAATTCATTTAAATTAATCTTAGGTTTGTCTAAAATTTCCAAAAATTTCTCAATGCTGCTCCTTGTATTTCCAGCGATAGGTTTAGTATTTAATTATTGGATTAAATACTCTAAACTAAATAAACTATCCATAACCTGAATTGTGTATGGAAACAAAAATTTAATTTTATTAATCTTAAAATTTTAGCTAATAATTATTACTTACCATTTGTTCTTATTTATCAGAATAAGTCTCATATTTTATCAGCCTTAAGCCTTTTAAACTGCTGTAACTATGTCAAGCATAAGAAAAGTTCAGAATTTTGTTTAACGTTTTTGGTTAAAGAATTAAAGTCTATGTTTGATGACAAATTTTGTATGTATATTTAAAAAAATGACAATTCATGCTTAGAAATATAATAATGTTATCCCCTATTCCCATGAAGTTATATATATTATTTAATTTCAAGTTTCATTAATTATTTCTTTATATTTTATAACAATATGGGTGGGTGCTTAGATCGAGAAAGAGATAAACGAAGAATATTAGAATAACTATCATATTCTTAAAGGCCTATTCTAAAGCAGTCAAATGAATTTAATTATCAAAGGCAAATTTAATCATAATCAACAAAGAGTTAGCACGTTGAGGTTTAATAACCAAGATATAGTTTGTTGAAACATTCATAAATCTCTAGTAAATAGGGAAATCAATCAATAAGAAGTGACAACTAATCCTACTAACATATCAATTAGAACAATTAATTTATATTATTATAGAGAGGAGAACTTAGATAATTTTTAAAAACAAATCATATGGGAATAGATCAGATCATAACTAACCCCTTAAATCCAAATTAATTGATAATATGCTTTGAATAGAATGACATCACAGATACATTAATAAGTGAATAGGTAATCAGTAACAGTAATTTTCACAAATTGTATATGGATATTAAAGATTTTATTGGGTATTTACATTGCCTTATTCTAGATAGCCTGACAAAAAAATAGTTGGGATTATTCTTGAGAACAGAAACTAAATTTTAATTTTATATAAGAAATTGAATCCAAGACAAGCGATGAATAATACTATTGAAATTCAGTGTACTTATTTTCTATAAATTTTAGTGGTTGATAGTGTAAGTTAAGATTAATTAGAAGAAATAATTAATGAGAGAATGTAGGATAATCTTATCTGCTGTACCATTTTATAATTTCCTGATTGTGCTTTGCTATTTTTTTAAACTTGTAGAAGATAAATACAAGCTCTAAATGTTATATCTTTAGAAATGCAGTAACTAAATTCAATAAACCTCTCTTAAGAAATTGCAGGAAAAGTTGAAATATTATAAAGCAATGATGTAATAAAATTAAATAGATTTAGGAATTTGATTTCATTAGTTTGTTGCCAGATGTTAAAAATAAATCTCTCTATATTTTAATGTCGATTAAATAAATTTGATTTTTTATAGACTAGAAGCAATTATAAATTAACTACAATATTTTATAATTTAATTGAATAATAAACATTAAATAATATGGAATGATTGTATTGTTGCTGACTAAACTATGCAGCACACAATAACTAATTTTATAACTAAAACTTAATGTGAAATATGAATGACTTAAAATCAAGAGTCAATATTTATAATACCCTACCTACCTCAAGTTAATCCTTTTAATTAATTCCATTGTACATTCTTAATCTGAAACTTTTTCTAAAGAAAACCACTCTGCAGTGGAAATGTTTTGCATATTATATCTTCTATTCACATCAACCTCAATGACTTTTGTTATTAAATCTTTAAACTAGTCTGAGGGCTCTGTCTTTCCATTTTATTTAATTTTGCTCCAAAATTAATCCCATTATTAATTTGAAATCATTTTGTACCAATTATCTTGATAATGTTAAAAGGGAGGAAATCCCATGACAATTATAAATAGTATTACTCCATAAGCAAAAACATCGCATTTTTCAGCATCAATAATGTTCTTTTAAATTTATTCTGGGGGAGCATATCCTTGTGTAAAGCCTATAGGTTAATTTGCAAATCCGAAATCACATATCTTTAGCATCATATTTTCATTAAACATAATATTATCAGGTTTTAAATCAAAATGTACTACTCCATTTCTATGCATAAGCCCTATTTGATTGTATAAATTAATTGCGATTAAACGAGCGAATTTTTCGGCAAATTTTCCACTTGTCAATAAAATATCTAATAATGAACCATTTTTCATATATTCCATTAAAATTTGATGAGTTTCCGAAAATTTTTCCATGTATGGCACACACCGCGGAAATTCCTAGTTATTATTTTGCCAAAACTTGATGAAAATATTAATTTCATTCTGATTACAAAGACTACATATCATAATTATTGTACGATAATCGATTATTAGGACAATTGATCTTTTCTTGGTTCTTTCAATGCAAAATAAACACTTGAAACGCTATGCTGAGTCAAATAGACTATAGAATTCCTTCCAGAACCTAAGGGCTCCTTTTTGAAAGTGTTAAAGAATTTTTCAATCTAAGCATCTCTGATTATGAAATTTGCATAATTCTGTTACATATGGAGTGAATTATATTATTAATTATAAAAATAGGAAATTTATATAGCAGAGTATATACAATTTAAAAATAATTGAATTTGGGGAGCTTTGTTGCAATCTTCGATAAGAATTTCACAAACTTAATAGTTTTTCCATATTTTTATTTAATTTCAAGTAAGTAATGTTAGTAAAAAAGATAAATTGATTGAAAATTAAATTATGAAGATGGAAATGATTCTTAGAAATAGAATTGAAAACAAATGTAATTGGGATTTTTTATTTCGCAGTTGATAATGCTTACTTTTCCCATAAATGTAAAATAATTTATCCAACAGGTAAATTATGAAGGACTTGGAGATTAAAGAATTAATTTTATGGAAATTAATAACTTTGTGACTAACTAGAAAGTTAGAATTTATTCTTATTTGAATTGTAATCTGAAATTGATTGAAATGTCATTAGATTATGCTTACAAAATTATTGCAAATCATTCAAAATCAAATCGGAAACTACTATCCAACTCTAAGAATTCTGCATCTTATACCAAATCATCAATGGATTGATTAAGCAAAATTGTTTCTGTTAATTAATTTTACAAATCTATCAATTTTGCACTAAATATTTAGTCTAATTTTTAATTAGAAATGAAAAGTTATTATTATTTGATCTTTATCTTATAGTCTGCTCTAGCAGATTAAATCTATCTTGTTAAAAAATCAGTTGAACTTTTTTCCTTTTCTAATTATTATTTTTATTTTCTATGGAAATTAAATCATAATTTACCTTTCTAATTTTTATTATATTTAACCAATTATTTTTTATAAATACTCAGAGATGGTTCCCTTTTATAAAACAAATTCTTACTAATAATTTAACATATTTAAGCTCTTATTGTTTTAATCTTATGATATACTTATCTTGATTTTCAATTTATTAATACTATATTTACAATTTTAAAGCAGAAGATTAATTTATTTACTCTAATTGTTTAATCTAGTACTCTTTTTATTCAATTATATCCTGATATTTTTGAATTTATTTCTATAATTCCCTAGCAGGTGAATTTAAATTATAATATATCCTTGAGCCTTGTTATTATTAATGGGGAATTGAACTTTTTGAGTTTCTTACTTCTTCGTAAGGTTTCTTAATATTATAATATTATGTATACTATAGATTCTTCAGTTTTCTGGATTTGGCAATAATAATGTATGTTGCTAGTATTATTGCATTCCTTTGTCTAATTTTGATCTTTTTACATTTATTTTTTTATTTATTCTTAAACATAATCAATGCCATTTTTATATTTTTTCTAACAAAAATTTGTATCTACGCTATTATATTATCTTTAATCAAATGTGTGATCAATTTCATTAAATGACTTCCTATCCTTAAAAGACCTAATTATTGTGCTCAATTATATTGAATTATTATTGGGATTAGATTTCTTATTATAGACATCACTTTTTAATCTATGTATGATATTGAATATTGTAAATTTACTTTTCAATTAAATACCCTATTGAATATACATATATGTTATCATATATTTTAAATAATTCAGTTTCATCCTCCAATATACCAAATTTTGTAAATGCCACTAATAATTATGGAAATGTATCGGCCTTTTGAGCCAATAAAAATTTCACATCTTTTACTTTAATATTTCCTTTAACTGTCTATTGTAGCCCATTGAATCTTAAATCTCTATTCATTCGAATGAAATTGGTACCATTTTACATTAAGTATATTATTAATTATAAATATTCAATCTCTAAAAATACCAACAATTTTCTCAAATTACTTTATTGTCAAATCGCTCTCTGAAAGCAATGATCCGATTGCTTCATTATAGATGTTTTTTCTCTTCTTACAGATATTTAGCATATTTTAGTACTCATTTTCGACTTGTAAAGTTTCTTCAGCTGTTGCCATTTTAAAATTTTTGTCTTCATACAACAATAGTTTATTTTCAAGTTCATCAATTTTGGTTTTTAATTCTGTTTTCATGTCTATCAACTCTTATAAGGTTGGTATTTTAGATAAATTTTTTAATTGTTCGCTGAGTTTTGAATTTTATTAAGCAAGTTATTTGTATTCTTCTGTTTTTTATTCTAATTCACTTCCAAGCAATTCTAAATCTTGTTAATTAACAGTAGGCATTAAGCCCTGATTAATTAGAAATACTTTTGTAGAACCTACTTCTTTCATTACTACGTCACCTTTAGAAACCAAGGTATCAATATTTTTTTGAAGTGTGCTTAATTTTAAAAATAAAGTGTCTTTTAAATAGTTCACTGTGAAGGGACGATTTGATGATTTGAAATATTCAAGCAAAGAGTCTACATCCTCCTTAATTAAAGGCTATTTCCCCTTTTTTTCTGGTTATTTTTTTTCATCTTTTTTTTTAGGTGGACTTGCCTATTACACCTTTTTTGAAGGTTTTGCCTTTTTTTTATCATCTACTTAAGTGACTATGGGTGGATCTGAATTTTAAGTAGTTTTTGACTCTGCCTTTTTTTTTGCTCCTTTTTTCCCTTTTTATTTTACTTAGGCTGTTTCTTCATTCATAATTGAAATTAAAATATTTTAATATATTTTCTCATTAAATTTTCAATGATTTAGAATATGCTCTATAACTGTGGCTTAGATTTTAGATAAAAAAACATTTCATTTTATTGAAATTTAATGCAAAATATATCAATCATTATCTGAGTCCCACATTTTAGGATCAAGCTCATTGCCTCCGTATTCATCTTCGAACCCCATATCAACTCCTTCTTGCAACCTATGTCTATATAATAAACTACATCATCTCTTGTTCATTAATATGTTCTACCCACAATTAATTATATTCGCAGAATTTTGTCTCTTTTATTTTCTCGCATAATTCCTAATCATATTCTCGTAAAATATCCAAAACTTCCTAAGACATCTACCTAACTTTTAGGTTTTTATCATTTAATTACTAAATCAATTACAATAGTATATCATCCCTAAATTAACAATAAAAGCTTACTATGCTAAGATTTATGATATTCCTATTTTATGAAATAGGAATTAATGTAAGCAATAGAGGTATTGAACAATAAATTCATCATCATCTACTTTCTCTGTAAAGACTTAGGTTAATGCATTTAAAATATTGCTGTTAACTAAGATTTCTGCAGCTTTAGCATTAGAAGCAATTTATGACACAAGCATCATAGTTTCTAATACTATATCATCATCAATCACTCCTATAGCTAGATTATTATGCAAGAATTCAATAAATGGTTCTGTTAATAATTTAACCCAATTTTCATTTAATTAAATGACACTTACTATTCCTATAATTTCAAATTTCAAGTCTTCTTCTTTTCCTTGAGTTACAAGTAATTTCATGAAATGCCTTACAAAGCTTTTAGCACAAGTTTGTATTTCAGGGTTAGTTGAATTTTCAATGATTCCCTTAATAAATCGAAACAGTAATGTATCTCCATTTGTAAGGGACCTTTACACTATTTATTGAAATTCTTGTTCTGTAATATGATCGACATTTCTTGAACTTGTTGATAAGTTAGTTGCCAAAGCAATTAATTCTTTGCCTATAATAGGTTCAGGGAAATGCAACATTAATTTAACAACTAGGCTCATACATTCTGTGAACCCAAAGGTTAATCTCAATTTATCATCCAAAGTGAGTAAATACAATAACACGATTGAGACAAATCTATAGTTTGGGATTTTTAATAACTTTACAATATCTGGAATGAATCCATTTTATTCAATTTATTATCTAGCTTCAGTATCAAAGCATAAATTTTTTAATAATCCTAGGTTAGAAATTTATTTTACCCAAACTTAATTGTAATAATACATTATTATCAGCACTGAAAAATCTTTTTAATTTTCTTATACAATTCTCCTCAATCATTTACAGTTTGCATTCATTTACTATGCTTAATTTCTTGAGAAATAATAAAGTAACAATTAGTAAATAAAAGTTATTCCTTTCCAACATTCTTAATAGAAATGTTATTATTTTTCTTTTTCTCATTTTATTTTCAATAATTGGATCTTCTGCCATATTCATCAATATTGTGAAGCCTACATAAAACAATTTTTCCTATTTCGCAATCATCAAATTTAATTTTCTCAATTCCTACAACTATTAAGGCTAACCTTATTTTTCCATCAATTCAGCATATCGCAAATCAAACCTCTGAATTTGTGATTCGATAATTTTCATGGTGATATCTCCAATTTAGTGCTCCGAAAGGATTTGATGGAATTCCAAATAATTGGATAAAATATAAAACACACAAAGTAAATAAAGAGTAAGTTCAGTTGATTTCTTATGCTCATCTCTTAAGGTCCTTGATAGAGTAGATAATAATTATTCTAATGATATATTATTAATTCAAGTAATTACCATGTGATATCAGGTATTCCAAATTTTATTATTAAGTTGCTAACCCTAGAATTTATTTTGCCGCCTCCTTTTTAGGCTCAATCTTTTCATCATAAAAAACCTCTAACAACTTTTCCAGCTATTCTTCTGGATCCATTAATAGTAAATTTAAATTATATCAAATATTGTTAACATTAATATTCAAATTAATTGGCAACATTATGAATCATTGGCTGGTTGACTCGGCTTTTAAGCATCATTAATAGCTTTTAGTTTCTTTTTTAGTGCAATTTAAATAGCTGTATCAAATAGCGGTCTAAGACCTTCTTGGGTTAATGCTGAGACTTCAAATAAATCGCAGTTTAGATTTTTTACTAATTATTCAGCCTAAGATTATTATAATCATTAATACTGCTGTTTTTTTTACATGATTTGAATTTCCTTCATTTCTCATATCAATTTTATTGCCTACAAAAATTTTTGGTATCTACTCAAATTTATCTTTGTTCAATTCTGGATGCCACTAAAGAATAGCATGAAGAATACTTTATGTAATGCATTCGAAAATGAATTGCTCTCCACAACAGAATAAACTATTAGGAAAACATCTGTATTATCGTAGCTTAACTATCTTACATTATTATAACCCTCTTGTCCAGCGGTGTCCCTAAGATTACAAAAACCTCATACCATAAACTTAAATCAACTTCCCTTTCGTCTACTTTTACTTTTGTTTGGTAATTATCAAAAACAGTTGGGACATACTCAGTAGGGAATTTATCGGTTGTATAGCTGATTCCTATGAGTATTTTTTGATTACCTTAACAATATACATGTTTTTCCAACTGATCCATCTCCAACCACTAACAATTTAATGCTAATTGTCTCTGACATTAAAAAAATTAAATATCATAATTATGAAAATCAACTTGAAAAGGAAATCATGAAAGAACGATGAATGATATTTTTATTATTATTTATCTGATTATACTCATCCAAAGGATATGTCTAAGGCCTTTGTAATAAACTTTCCTGAATCATTGTCCCAAACAGTTAAGAATTGTTCGGCTATATTAGTGTCTTTCTAATTAATAATTTTGATTTGTTACTGCATAATCTCCATCCTCCTATAAGTATGTAATATTGAAATCCATGGTCTTTGAAGAAATTATTTCGCATTGCTTATCTGCATTGAATGCCATAAGTACAGATTCAGAATTATTTATCATTAGGCTTGGACATCTAATTTAGTTAATTTTTATACTTTGTTAAACAAGTTACTTTCACTTTCTTACAATTCACAACATCGACTCCTGAAATAGTTTGCTAAAGTTTTCTTATAAATTTACATCAAAAACCAATTCTACTTTTTCACATTTTTACAAAAAAATTGACTTCACTTTTGCTTTAACCAGTATTCCACAATTCTTGCAATTTTCAACAAAAAGAGATTATTTCATCTCTATTTCATCATCTTTGAATTCAATTAGCTTTTCATTTTAAAAGTTTTCCAAAAACCAATTTTCCTTACAATATCTTTTAGGCTCCTTTGGTTACTGAGCTGCTGCTTATTAAGTTGACTGCTATTATTTTGCTGTTGTAGGCTATAAAGGGTCTTATTTTTCAACATTTTTCTATACTGGTTTTAATCCTGATTATAACATTGAAAATTACTTTTAGTGATGTCTGCTCCAACATTCAATTCTGCAAATAAGGCTCCTCTAGAATCACCACTGTCAGCTTGATGAGCAGGAGCTGCAAATTGAGGAGGAGGAGGAGGAGGTGGACCTTTTGGAGGAGGAGGAGGAGCACCATGAGTTTTTTCTTAAGTAAGAGCTGCAAAATATTATTCGAAAGTTAGAGCTCCTTTACCATTCCACTCTAACCCCATTTTATAGTTTGTTATTACAAAATCTTTTTAAGAAATACATAGTACCTGGCAACCACTTTAATGCCCCAATAAAAGCATCATACCATTTAGACACCTCTGCTACCTTCTATTATTTAAGTTTAAATCCATTAAACTCAGCAGATTCGATGGCACTCTCAACTTAAATCTTAGGTCCATCTAAAGTCACCCAAAAAGCTGCTTAGCAACCTTCAATGATTGCCTTTACTTAATATTATAGAGCAGGTGTTTAAAACTTAGCAATTTTATTCACCTATTCAGTAATAACCTTTTAGATTTATTTCATTTAGTCTGGAGTTGGCTTTTTAGTGTTTGTAGAATGTAAAATTGCATTCTCCATTATTGAAAATATTTTCGTTACTATTGGTGTCTAGATGTTGAAAATACTATATTACAATGTCCTTAAGTGATTAATCAGATAAGCCCTTTGAAGCCTCAACAAAGAGATTAAGCTTATCCTTAAATGGCTGTAATTCAGCTAATGATTGTGGACTTTACTATTAAGTTGGAGTACCACCTTCTAATTATTAGGCAATCTTCTCTAAAGATTTGATGACGTTCCTAATTTCTGCAGCTGATTAACTCATTAAATTTAATGAAAAAAAAATGATATTTTCATTTTAAGATACCCTGTTTTTTTAATATTAATTTATGATAACATAAATAGAGACATATAATCCTTAATCAAATCATCTATCTTCTGATGATGAGTCTAATTAATATCTAAACCCAGAATAATAAGAATTAAGGAAGTTGAAAAAGATTATAGATTTCACAAAGGAAGAATTTGAATAAATTCGAAATGAATTTTAAGATTAATACATAAATGTTTCTTAGTTTGTTTTTATTTTGCAAGAGATTAAAAAAGCTGACGTTTAAACTTTAGTGTACTTTTATCAACTTATTGATACATTAGAAAAAAACCTTGTAAATTTTGAATAATTTTCAAATTTTTTAGTCGAAATGCATGATTGGATAAATAGAGAACATTCATTATATACAATAAAATTAAAGTAAAAAGAGATAGAAGGTCAAAAAACTAATCCAATAGATAAAATGTTTGAAATAGATGGGTAATTTGCATATTTAGAGTAAAATTAAAAGAAATTATGCATCTTAAATCCTAATAATTTCTTAGAAATTGCTTAAATATCAATAAGCAATATTAGCATTTTAAATATTCTTTATATCGAGGATTTTTAAACCTTGGTAATGAGTAGCAATGATAAATTTTTAAATTTTTATGATTTAAAAGCTAATAAATTATAGAGTAGATTTTAAGTGCCTGAATTGCAAAGTCATCTATAATATAGTTAAGAGAACAAAGTATCATATAATTTTATTAGGTTTTATATACTGCAACCGATAACGGAACTATCTATTCGTGGGATGTAGAAAAAATTTTTTCTAAAGAATTCTTGGAGTTTATAAAATCCGGACCAAAATTATCAGATTGCTTTAAATTAGTTATTGTTGATTAACCTTTAATGATAGAAGAATAAGAAAAATAAGATGGTGTAGTTAAAAAAGGCATTACTTGTATGCTATGCATAGATTGCTTAGAGATTCTAGCTGTAGGATCAAACGATACTTTAATAAGATTATATGAAAATAAAATCAAAGCAACATAAAAATTAAAAATAGCAGAAACTATTAAAACTAAATTTGGGATTAAAAAAACATTGTCTGGGGATCATAAAATCTTGTAAGGTCATAAAAAAAGAATCAAACAATTTTCTTATTGCCCTGAATTTAAGTATTTAATTTCATGCTCGTATGATTATGATGTAGTTATTTGGAATATTTATTTGGAACATCCAGTAGCTAAATTATTGGGACATGAGGCATCCTTAGTTTCTGTTTTGAGTATAAGTAAAAGAATCCCAATAATTGTATCCTGCGATATCAAAGGTGTAATAAGAGTTTGGGATCCTAAAACCTTTTAATCTATTTAGCACATTAAACTTGATGAAACTAACAACAATATCAAATCAATAATTTACTTGAAATAAAAAGATATTGTCATTGTTGGATGTAGGAATTTTTTAATCTATGAATTTTAATAATCATTTGATCCAAATGTTACAGATGATATGCCAATTTAAAGTCTTTGCTATTCAAATAAATATCTTGAATTGCATATTGCCACAAGAAAAACAATTAAAACATGGTGTATGAGAAGCGGATTGATTAAAAGACTAAGTGGGAATTTTCTAAATCACGACATTTACACTTTTTGTTTAGATTACACACAAAGAAGAGGATTTATAGGAACACATTAAGGAAATATTTTGTAACATTTTTTTGTTTATATTTAGTTGTTTAGACCTATTCACAGGAAAAATAATTAAAGAAATGAAAAATAACTTTACTAAAGAAATCTCTCATCTGTCATATAGCGAAAAGTACCATACTTTAATTGCTTCGTCATGGGATAAATAAATAAGGATTTATCATGACGAAGACAACAAAGAAATAATTTTAAGGAATATCAAAAATGCTCACCCAACTGAAATTTATTGTGGTGCATTTTCAGAAAATTTAATGTTAATAGCTACCAGTTCAAAACAATCAGAAATCCGTTTATGGGATTTTGAAAAAGGAACCTAATTTTCAAGATTAAAAGCAAGCGGAGAAGTACTTTTTCTTAAATTTTTGGATCCTTATCCTCTATTAGCTTGTTCTGATCATTAAGGTCATATCGTCATTTATATTGTGTTATCAAATGATTTGGCATTACCACCAAGTCAATCAAAATCTTGTGCTGTCATTTGGAAAAACATGTTTACCATTATGAAAGCATCCCCAGTTTATTCAATTGAATTTAATCATATTGATGGATGTTTACTGATTGGTGATGAAAATGGAGATATTCGAATTTTATCAATTACTCAAATTATAAAAAATTGTCAAATAAAAAAAATTAAACATTAAGATATAGCTTAAAATAAAAATCCCCATAGATTTTTTTAACTTAATTACTAGGAGTATGATGTTTAATTGGAGCCTTTAAATCCATTATTAAGTGAAAGGACTGCTTATTAAGTAACAGTATGGAAGGCTCATAAAACCTAAATAAAATAGATTATAATAAGCTTTGAATTCTAAGATGGTTTAATAACATCACTATCTCTTGATATGCAAGTAAAGTTTTGGAATAATGCTGGGAAACTGTTATTAATTTTAAAGTAAGGATAGAATCAACCCTAAAATTTCGTAACTATCTCATAATTTAAAACAAAAACTTAATCTTTAATAGATTAAGTTGAAGCAGAGTTACCAAAATGTACCTATTATTTTAATAATTAGTAAGGTATGCATTGCCAATAAAAAAAACAACTCGGTTTAGATCAGTTACTTAACACGATAATAATAAAACGCGTTTAGGATTTGATATGAAGGATCAATATAGATAATTAGATTAAATAGATAGTTTGTCTATTTATCAAACCTTAAAAGAATTAGAAAAAATGGAAGAAAAAAAAGAATTAAGGAAAAAAAGAGAATTAGAATAATTTGGGAAGGATTAAAAAGGGATTGGTTAATTTCATAATAAAAAATAATTTTATTGATAATACTTATATCCTGATGAGGAATATATTTTCTTTATTTTTATACACATTTATTCTCTGTGTTAAGCCAAAATCAATAATTTTATCATTCTCAAAGTTTGAAATGTTCTTCTAAGTTGTTTTTTGCTTATTCATTAACTCATTTTTATTTGATATTATTATTATGAATTATTCAGCATTTTCATTCTCATAATTGGGTAAATAAATCTTACAAGAAAATAAAGATATATAAGATTAATTAACTTTAGAATTACTCAATAATTATAGGTCTGGTTCATTTTTTAAACAAGCATCCGAAAATCGCTTAGCTTTTTAGATTGAGAAATAGAACTAAATTATAAATCTGCTTATGGAAAAACAAGAATCAGCAAGATTTAACAACCCTATAGAGTTTACTAAAAATGGACGATAATAATACTAAGAGCAAGCTAAGGATAAATATTAAAATTTTCCTTAAATTCAATTCACGTAACCCCTACCTCTTCCTCCTCCTCCAATATTTATGCCTTCAAACTTTTCTTTTATGCAACGATAACAAGCAGAGAGATAATAACAAGAAAAATTAAGAATGCTGTTATTAATGAAAAAATTAAAAGAAGAAAATTTCTCTCTTAAAATGAAATTATCTGAAAGAGGAGATTAGCTTGAAAAATCATTTGAGTCATATTCAAATAGCTAAAGTCAGCAACAATCAAGTAAAAAAAGCGAAAAATAGTATAAATAATAGAAAAGAAATTTGGGGCCAACACAAGAAGATTACCAAAAAGAGATAAGATATTTAGAATAATTATTATCAAAAAGAGCTATTGCTGAACTTAAAATAAGGTGCAAAAGATTGACACTTATGCTTTCATTTATTCGAAAGACAAAGTAATTGATAGAATTGAAGAGTACATAATTTTAAGATAAATTTCCAGAAAATATTTTATAATTCCAGAATGAGTGTTTTAAATGGATGAAGGATTTTACTAATATAATTGTTGATAAATTAAAATAGCAAAATTCAAATGTTACATTGTATTTGGACATTAAAGTCAATCCTAAGGAGGCTTAGAAGCGAATGGATTAGTTAAAAACTTATGTGAAAAATTTTATTGATGCTTTATTTGATAATTCAGCTAGCATCCCTAAATTTTGTAAGGAATATCTTTTATACTTTACATATAATTTTTTTTGTACACCTGCAAACTTCCTTTTGAAATTTGAGATAAACAGATTATCATTTACTCCATAAGGAGGAACCATGTATTAATTTTAATTATAACCCAAGACTTAATTAAAGATAGAGTTAAATGATGATAATTACAATAATTATAATTAGAATGTATTTACAATTTTTAAATGATCTATGGGAACCAATTCCAGCATCTTCATCTGCAACTTTAAAAAAAGCCAATTTATAACATCGCTAAAATATCTAATCAATTTGCTCTGCAATGTACTATTTAGCATTGGAAGTCACCCGAGAAATGGCTGCCATTCAACGTGATAATCTTAAATTAGTATCAGTTGTATATCAGCCAAAGATAAAGTTAGGAGGGGTAATTAAGATGAAAAACTTTGAAGAAAGAGAAGTTGATAAAACTAAATTAGAAAGTTTAAAAGATGGGGACGAACCATTAGTTCACCCAATTTTTGATAAAACTGAACTTAATCCATTTTTTAAAGACAATTTGACTATATCAAGTCTAAAATCTACAATTGAAGGGTGGTCAGAAAATATTTATTCTACTTTACAATAATGCAAAAAGGAAATATTGGCAGAAAAAAAATATTAGGTAAATTGATCGTTAAATTTAGTTTGAAAATGGAGAAAAGTTGATACTTATTTAAAAAATTCAAGTTATTAAATAATAAACAGAAGGTGTAAGACAATTAAGAGAAATTTAGAATAACATTTTAGAACAAAAAGAGAAGATTGCAGAAATGAAAAGATGTATATCATGTTACAAATTTTTAGTACTGAATGTTTCAACCAATAGAAAGATTGAACGTAGTGAGGAATGGAAATCTAAATCGAAATAGTCAAATTTAAGTAATCAATATTGATAGGAATTTTCGAATTTGAACATCTGATAAATGCCATAATATTTAAATTTTAACTAAATCTTTGGATTTTTCTTTTTTTTTATAATAATATAATATTAAAAATAATTAAAAGTATATAGAGTTTTTAATTAATTTTGGCACTTTATACAAATGTATAATTGAATATACACATGTTGAAATACTGTTAGTTGCTATAATGATTAAAAGAATTCCAAATTTTAACTCACTTGTTAATTGGGAATAATTATAAACAATTTACAGTTAATAAAAAAATTAATTTTTGTTGAATCCTTTTCCCCAAAATAAAGGATTAACTATATATACTTAAAAAACTGTGACATTTCTTTAATATCATAAGCTGCATAAACTCCAACATCTCAGGATGATAATTGGTTAAGATTCAAGACAAAATAGCATAGAAATTAGGGATAAATGACTACTTTAATAAACCACAGAAATTACATAATGATAGTTAATAGGGTTGGGTAAAGCAAATGCTAACATAAAATGGAAAATAACCACCTTTTATAATATTGAGTTGATTTTTTTAGGTGATTCTCTTTTTTGAGTCACAAATTTTTAAGCAATTTGAAAGAGAATTTATATTCTAATTTTTAAAACAAATTCCAAATGTAAGTTCATTAAACACATTAATATATCTTAATTAACATTTATTTAATGTTACTTAATAAATTAAACATAATATTTTAATAAACTCAATTAGGTGTAAGATTGACATGTTGTGTTAGGTAATACTGACTTAGCATTATTTTTAACCTTTTATTGATCAGATTAAATCCTTTGCTTATTATGCTTGATAATTGAATATTCAAACAAAACAGTCTTACAATCCAAATCAATGCTATTTGTTTTGTAAACTCAAAAGTCATCCTTTAGAATTGAAATAATGTTATTAGATCCTTATCTTTGTAATTTACAAATATTCCTTCAAAATTAAAGCCCCCAGCTATTTTTTAAAATTGAGAGAAGTTAAAGTGGCAATTTAAACCAAGAAAGAAGGTCTTTGTAACAATTATCTTGAGGTAGAATCTCTTGGGCTGTCTAAACATCCCATAAACGGATAGAGTCATTTCCACTACCAGATTCTAATGTAGTACTATCGTGAGATTACCTGTATTTTATTTTTTATAGATAATTATTTAAACCTTAAGACAGCAATTTTTCAAAGAGTATTGGAACTAGATTGCTATAACTATATACATATTATTTCCTACTATGAAGTATATCTAACAAATTGTTATCCATAATCAATAATAAAAGTTTTTGTCTCATAAGTTTGATATCTACTATTGATTTGAGAATGAGATCATTAAATATTTTAACGTTGACCCTCTAATTATTACAAAATGTTATTGTAGATAATTAATTAATTTCATATTAAATTAAAAGGAATAATCTTTTTCCTTCTTTTCTTTGATAAGAAAGATTCAATTTTTAATCCACTTCCAACATTAACATAAGAACTTAAATATCATTAATTTGAGTATTTTTTAATATCTTTGTTTTACTTTTGTCTTAGAAGTTCAAATATTCGAATTATAAACTTCCCTTTTTCAATTATAAACCATTTTCTGCTTTAATTTTTCTTATTAATCAATTCTTAAATGAAACTTTTGATTTGCTATCAACTTTGTTTGAATAAAAATTTATGTTGAATAGCAGAACATTGATTGTTATAAAGAATTTTAACTTCTGTGGAAGTATAAGATTCGAATTAAGTAATCAGAATTAAGGAATCATAATTAAGTAAGGTTTATTTCTTTTTTGGTTTTGAATTTCTTAGTTCATCAAATTCTTTTGTGGGATCCCAACTGGACTTTTGTTTACATAATACTTATTCGAAATTTTGCCACACTATATAGCAATTCAAAACTCTCTAAAATTCTCTGTTTATATGGAATGACTCTCAAATAAAGAAAATTCTTCTACTAGCTGAGATTCAGTTTATTTGTTTCTACCCACATTTTTAGTATTTTTCTCAACAAAACTACTTTCAAAACCTAAATGTTAATCAGGTATTATAAAATTTGGCTTTCATAACAGCTGCAAGAATTCTTAATTGCTCAATAATAAGATCGATATCACTCCTTGTTGGGGCAATTAAGTTTACATCCTCAAAGTTATAGACTAATAAAACTAGAAGTGATTAATTTAAGTAAATCACTTTTTTTGTAAATATATACTGACAATATATTATTAAATCCTTTAATATATGAATATGATAATGTTTCATAACATTGATAGTTAGCATTTTATATAATGATTACAACCAAAACCCATATCCAATGTAACAAAATAAAAGTATTTAGCTTCTGAACTTCTACGTAGTTCAAATAATATCAAGAAATTGCTCCTAAATTAAGAATGAATCAGTTAAAATTAAATTAAAGATTAATTTACCTTTTTATTATAATCTAAGGCTGTAGGATTTATTTTAAGGGCTTGTTCAAAATTTTGAAGTGCATCCATGTTTTTCTGTAATTAC
>CAJJDP010000013.1:730198-800804 GCA_905182995.1 Paramecium octaurelia | reverse complement strand
ATAAAATCAAAGATTTTAGGAGTTAAGCGATAAAATAGAAATGGATTTGAATTCTGATTCATATTGATAAAGGTTATACAGATGTGATGTGGCTCATAAAGAAAAAATTGATAAAAACTTATATTTAGGATCAGGATTTCAAATTTATGTTGGCCTTGAAAAGAAGTAGGATTTCAATTAATAAGACGAAAACACATTTAATGGAATATAATAAACAATAAGGAGTAAGTAAAAGTATGAATTTATTTATTTACTTTTATTAATAGATACATTTTGATAAGACTATCAAACATATTAGGAAATGCATTTTATCTTAGTAGGAACAAATTTTCATGTAACAATAGACCTTAATATAATGACTGCCGATTGTATTAAAAGTTGGGTAACATTAAAAATGAATCATTAATATAGATAATTTTGGAAAAACAATCCATAAATTAATAAAGACATTGGATATAGTATGTATTAGGATCCACATAAAATGTTTACAAAAATAAAATCTTAAGATTTAAAAAATTGTTATTGTCTATAAATATCAAATCTTTGTCATTGCAAAAAAATGTTTTATTTTCAAGTGGGCTGTAAGGAAAAATGTGGAATATTAATAAGGATAGAAATTGGACATTAAATTTGAATAACTGGCTGATATATTTTTTAAGTAATGATGGTTTCTACGAAATCGAGAAAATTAATTAATATGAAATTTATTTTAGGATTAATAAAGCAGTTATTTATTTTCAATAATACAATATTATAATCCGTATTAAGTTGGTGCTTATTGATCTGATGATCAAAAGCAGAACAAAAATAGGGAATATAAGAAAAAATATAAATTCTTTTTTTTTTAAAATAATAATTAAAATAAATAATTGTCATTATTATTCTTGATATATTCTGATTTGTATTTACTTTTATTTATCATCCCAAGTAATCAAATACTCTCCGTCATCACTCATTCCTCCAAATAAACAATTTGTATTAAAATGAATAGATTATTGCGTTACAAACTATCCATTAAATTTTTTCCTTATCAAATTCACATATTCGCCATTCTTACTCATAAGGATACATTTTGAATTTATATATTATTAAGGAAATAAATTATAATTATCTGATCCACATTTTACATTAATATCTCTAGTCTTTGTAAATTATTGATTTATACTGTTCATCTCAAAAATAGATATCTATTCTTAGTTATGTTGTGATAATGTGAACATATTATTATCAATGAAACATACTCGATATGCAATTTATTCAACTGTAATCTTTTATATTACAATCCATTCTTTATTCTATCCTTATTATTCCATTATTAATATTAATTTATCATAACCACAAGAGACAACTCTATTTTATTATTAACTCAAACTCAATCCAAATACATCATGAGAATGATCTGTAATTGTTTACTAACATGACCATTCATTCTTTTTCATCCAAAATTTAATAGTCTTATCAAGACTTCCTGAAACAATTAAATCTTCATTGTTATTTAATATTAAACAATAGATCCAATTAGTATGTCCATTTAATATGTATTAGGAAATCCATTAATTATTTTAGTTTTATTACCATATAATCATAGAATCAGAACTTCCAGATATAAACTAATTTGATTTCTTCATAAATTTTAGATTGTATACATTACCCACAAGTTAACTTAAAATTTAAGTTTGTTTGGTCATTCCTTACTGGAATTCAAATACTTTAATTTGTTTTTCACATGCAGCCAATAATGTTGAACAATCTTTATTAATTGCTATTGCATAACAGCGTTAATTTTATGAAATTGAATATTGTGTGATTAATTGATAAGTGAAAGGTTTCATATTGGATTAATTAGTGAGTGATTGTATCTCTTAATTTGTTTATGTTTCATTTAACAATTTATCATTCAGTTTTAATTAATTGTTAAGATTACGTTTGATTAATGGTTATAAATCTTAAAATAATAATTAAGCAAATTTTGAATTCTAATATTTAGTATAAGGTAAGTCAAAGTTAGGTAAATAAGGTTGATTTTCAAAGGTCTTGATATTTAATGGATCAGAAGTATTATTAAGAAGCGAATCTAAATAAGAATCGATTTTGTTGAAAGAAGTCTACTTAATAGATTAATATTACTTCTATTTGATTTTATACCACTTCGAAGCATTCATGTATCTTTTGTTAATAAACATCACTTTTTAGACCAATGTTTTTATTCATTTCTCTATTACTTTTAATTAATTTATTAAAAACTACAATTAATTATATTTTTCTTTTTCTTATACAAATTAAATTAATTCATTTCAATATTTTACTCAATTATTATATTCTATCAAAATTAATGAATAAATAATAACAAATATTATAGTTCAATTATGAAACAATTTTTCTATTGTCTTAAATTTGATGTGTTTCAATGGGATTATTATCCATACATTTTAAAATCAAATGGGAAAAATTTTTAATTCCTTGAATTTAATTTGATAAGATGCAGTTTCTTTTTTAATTTAGCAATTGACTGTAATTATTTTAAGCAGAGAGTTATCATTAATTCAAATCACTCTAGTGGAAGTTATCTAATAACCAAGATACTGTTTAAATTAAGATTATATATTTTTTTAACAATAAGGAANTCCATTATTAATATTAATTTATCATAACCACAAGAGACAACTCTATTTTATTATTAATTCAAACTCAATCCGTATACATAATGAGAATGATCTGTAATTGTTTACTAACATGACCATTCATTCTTTTTCATCCAAAATTTAATAGTCTTATCAAGACTTCCTGAAACAATTAAATCTTCATTGTTATTTAATATTAAACAATAGATCCAATTAGTATGTCCATTTAATATGTATTAGGAAATCCATTAATTATTTTAGTTTTATTACCATATAATCATAGAATCAGAACTTCCAGATATAAACTAATTTGATTTCTTCATAAATTTTAGATTGTATACATTACCCACAAGTTAACTTAAAATTTAAGTTTGTTTGGTCATTCCTTACTGGAATTCAAATACTTTAATTTGTTTTTCACATGCAGCCAATAATGTTGAACAATCTTTATTAATTGCTATTGCATAACAGCGTTAATTTTATGAAATTGAATATTGTGTGATTAATTGATAAGTGAAAGGTTTCATATTGGATTAATTAGTGAGTGATTGTATCTCTTAATTTGTTTATGTTTCATTTAACAATTTATCATTCAGTTTTAATTAATTGTTAAGATTACGTTTGATTAATGGTTATAAATCTTAAAATAATAATTAAGCAAATTTTGAATTCTAATATTTAGTATAAGGTAAGTCAAAGTTAGGTAAATAAGGTTGATTTTCAAAGGTCTTGATATTTAATGGATCAGAAGTATTATTAAGAAGCGAATCTAAATAAGAATCGATTTTGTTGAAAGAAGTCTACTTAATAGATTAATATTACTTCTATTTGATTTTATACCACTTCGAAGCATTCATGTATCTTTTGTTAATAAACATCACTTTTTAGACCAATGTTTTTATTCATTTCTCTATTACTTTTAATTAATTTATTAAAAACTACAATTAATTATATTTTTCTTTTTCTTATACAAATTAAATTAATTCATTTCAATATTTTACTCAATTATTATATTCTATCAAAATTAATGAATAAATAATAACAAATATTATAGTTCAATTATGAAACAATTTTTCTATTGTCTTAAATTTGATGTGTTTCAATGGGATTATTATCCATACATTTTAAAATCAAATGGGAAAAATTTTTAATTCCTTGAATTTAATTTGATAAGATGCAGTTTCTTTTTTAATTTAGCAATTGACTGTAATTATTTTAAGCAGAGAGTTATCATTAATTCAAATCACTCTAGTGGAAGTTATCTAATAACCAAGATACTGTTTAAATTAAGATTATATATTTTTTTAACAATAAGGAATATTGAGTAAATACTTAATTTCCTTAAGTTTCCGAGAAATTATTTATTTAATCTTCAAGAACTAGATTAAAGAGCACTAATCGGTTAGTCAAGTAATTTTTAGATTAAAAATGAAAAATCTAAGATGAAAATTTGACAGGAGTTCCTAGTATTTCTAAGATTTCCCGATGAATAATAAAGTCAACTACAAACCATAATTGGTCATTATTTTAAAAATTTCCGTGTTTTTGGTGAAAAAAATCTAATTTCCTAAACTCCTTAAAAAAGAAATTTAGAAGCAAAAATAGGTTCTTTTGGAAACCAATCATTTAGCCATAAACTATAGACTATATCCAATTAAAAAAGTTAAAAAGAATCTCTCTCTATTAAAAACCTTGTAGCTAATCAAAAAATATAAGAATGAAGTTGTTATAAAATTATAAATCTTTTGAAATTTCTTCCAACAATCATAGTTACGTTAATTTACATTGCCTAAAAGAAGATACACATGATTCTCTTCTTTACCCAAGCCCATGTGTATTGGTTCTTTCTTAGTTGCAAACAACATCATATAGCTTGATTCTAATTTTAATTAATCATTATGTAAATTTTTTCTCCTCTGTTTGATCTATTTGAAATTTTTAATTTCCCCCAATATGTATAGTAACAGTTGGCAATAACTTCTTTGTCCAATCTATTCAGAGTAGCAAAAACTTTCTTATTCTGAAATTTAGACATAGGATTAGGTAATTATTCAGTTATTCAATGGAATGAATTATGGTTAATAAATTCAACTTTACAAATCCTCAAATTGAAATGCCTATCCTTTTAATTTAATAATTTCAATTGATTTAACTTTATGGTGTATTTTCCTTTATCTTCATTCTTTTTCATTAGACAGTGAAAAATTAATAAATTTGATTCTCTTTAAAGTAACAATAATTCTTTCTCTATTAACTCTATAACTTTCGTTAAAATCTTCTTTCTTATTTTCAAATACTGATAGTAATTATCATTAAGTGATCAATTTGAATATATATTAATTAAGTTTTGAGTATCAGTTACTTTCTGGTTTTTTTATTATATCCACCAAATTCAACAAACATTCTTCTCAACAATCAATACATCAATATTAGGTTAATGAAATTGATTTAGATTCGTAATCTAGGAGAATTTAATTGCAATTAATTTAATGGATATGAAGGTTAAATTACGCTTTCATTTATTGTTCCCAGACATAATACCGTAGAAATGCATATTATTGTAAATGTAAAGACAAAGATAAAGTAAAGTCGATACATATGACAAATGGTGTATTGATATATGAGATAGATATAAGAACTGTAGGTAAAATCTATGTCATTTTATTAAGCTTAAAAAATTAAATTCATATTCAGGGAGGAAAATTAATATTAATAATTTCTTAATCTAATATATAAAATAATTGAATAAAGTAATTTAATCATTACACCATTATAGTTAAAGTTATGCCTCAAATAATAAAATAATTATAAATTGGTGACCTAAGGTAATTGAAATGAATTATATTGAGGAATCTTAAAAATTTATTAGAAATTAATGCAAATTTTAAAGATCTACAACTTAATAAATTTTTCTATAAAAAAATTTGATTATAATAATGATATTCGGCTGGAATTTTCTTCCTATGTGTGATTATTTATTATTTACCCGATTGTATAAAACTTAATATTATTATTATGATTGACTGCTATAATTATCGAGATTATATTTAAACAATTATTATCTTAAATATCTCTTGTAAACTACAAAATTTTACAAATGACACCCAAATTTAGATCCCTGCTAAAAGCTTTATAAGATAATCTACACTAAAAACCCTAATAAAATGAGTTTTAGTGGAGTAGAAAGATTCCTCTTTTGTAGTAGTAAACTTCAACTATTTCATTCAATTATTAATTATTGTTTGAATGTATCTATACTATTTAAGCATTCTAAATTTGATTAATTTAGGAAAAGTGTTTATGTTATGTATTAATAAGAGCAAATAGGTCTAACTTGAAAAAAGAACGAACAGTCATCAATAAGAGAATCATTGTCAAATAAGGTTGATGTTTCGAATCAAATTAAAACTTTAGCACATTTCATTAATTTATTTAATTCTAATTGTTAACTAATTCAAAAATTTTCATTCTTAATCTGTTTATTGACAAATAAAATCTGAATGAAGAAACAGGAGATTCATCATTGTTGCCTGTTAACTTTGAGCTTATTCTATATTTTTTATGAATTTTGAATATGATTGTACTTATTAATGAGTTAATTTTTAATATTTATTTACGCAGTACAAAGGCAATTAGTAATGTGGATTAATCATAAATCTGCGAATAGTTGGGTTGTAATTAATTTTACCTTTTTGTCAGGAATAATGTATCCTTGATGAGTAAGATTTAGTGATTTGCTGAGAACAATGATATAAAAAGAAAACATGAGGTTTCAAATGTTAGGATTTTAATAGGGTAAAATCTCTAGAATAAAGAGAGAAGTAGGTTTAGAAATAAGAAGCAGTTAAAAACGATGTAATAGAACATAGAATCCTCCACCCAAGTGAAGCCTGATGTTAATCTAATGCAATATAATAATAGATGGCTAAAGCGGGCATTGAAGATCGGCTTAAATAAATAATTCTAGAAATGCAAAATGATTGCTTCTATTCATCCAATAATCGTTTTTTCTCTTTTTGATGAGTTAAAATTGGAATTTAATTGCATTAGATCAAGGAAAAATTAGATAGGACTGAAAGAAAAAAAACTTCATGGAAAAATGTAGGAATGTCAATAGAAATCTTCTCAGGAAGAAAATTATCCATAAGGAAGTGAATATTTTACTTGAAGTTTTTTTACTATTTTAAGAGTAATCAAAAGGTTGATTCCTAGAATTCAAAATGCTAATAATAACATTATTTAAATACCAATGGTCTCAAGAAACTAGTTCTTGTCCAATAGCTATCACAAGTATATGGAATTTTGAGAACAAATGCGGGTTAAAACTCTGCTCAAAAAAGAAAATTTTTGATATAAAAAGGAAAATTTTTGGTTGTACAAGAATTTAAAGCAAGGATAAAAAAATTGAATTGATAGCAATTGGATTATATCTTCGGATTGAGCGATAGGCATTCGAATCTAGATATATAAATGTAAAACGACAGACCTGAAATTTATCAGGGCCAGTAAACTAAAGATAGTAGAATTGCTTTAGAAGAAAATGGCAGCATTAATATTTATATTTCCCCTTTTATATTTTATTTGTAGGATCAATAAAGATATACCTTTGATTTTATTTTTTCAAAATTGCTTTCATTGTTGGAATTGTTTTAATATCTATCAAGAAAAATCTATTATGAAGTGGAGTTTGAAGTACAGAAAGATGATGCTGATTTATAATAAGAATCGCTATCAAAAAGTATCTCCATATTGCCTACAACAAAAATTTGCCTGAATACGGTTGTATTACTATTGTTAATATTAATAATGAAGTCATTCAAAGCATCAAAGATACAAGAAATGATTTTGAATTGGAAAGGTTCTTATTTGATGCTAATTGAGAATGGCAGTTAAAAAAGTGAACCATTTTAGATTTTGATTTAATGCTTTGGTTGACTCAAATTTTTTATGAGAGTAAGAATGTTAAACCGTATCATCATTTAATTCGTCAAACTAAGCTTCTAATGCTTTGTGTTAATATTCTCTAATAAAAACCGCTTCTGATTAGTTTTTCAAATGCTCTGAGGGTCAAAATATTGTCGATAACATTTTTTGATCTGTTGATATCGATATTTAAAACATTGATTTATTAATAAATTGAGGGTTTTGTATATTAATTAGTTGTGGAAGTTGAAATCCTACAATTTGAGTCAGCCAGTCAAACAGTTATCGAGAATTATTAATACAAAAGCAAAAATTTTTTTCATCTAATTAAAGTTTCCACAAAAATATGCTGATTTGTTTATCAGAATGATCATAAATTAATTATATGTGTAACAAGAGGCAGTAATAAACAAGTAAATTCTTTTATCTTGAAAACGTCCATATAATACTTAGTGATATAAGCACTGTTTGAAGCTGATTCACATTCATATGTCTCAAAGGTAGATTTATTTAAGAAAAGTTGACTGACAAATCATCATTCAAAGCTACCCAATCCATGTCTTCAATATGGAGTTCTCGAACTCAATGTTTATCTAGGTCTTAGTTTGGTTTCTCCAGTGAGCATCGATTTCCATGATGTGCCACTGATTAACAACTGCTGCAAAGCTCTTCCATGGAGCATACTTGAAAATAGTTTCTAAGATATCGATGTCTTTCCTTTCAATAAAATCTTCGTTTCGTGCCGATTCACCTGTATTTATAGCCATTCCAAATAATCAATTAAGAATAAATTAAGAATGCACAAAATACCCAGCATTATAAATTAATTCCAAACTCCTGACAGATTTCTAGTCTCCCGTGATCTTCTCAGTCCCTCTCACATAAAGTACTTATCCAAGTGGGCGTGAATTGCTAAATGTTTATAATCAATTCTCGTATTTCATCTTATTCTTCCATTCAAATATTTCTCCATACACACCTCTGGCTCCTCTTTAATTGTTGTACTGAAGAACATTATGAACATTTATGCGTCTTTTTGTTTGACTATGATATCTAAAGACTTGCTGCAAAGTGGTTCCCTTATGTAATCCTTATGATTCCACTTTGAGACATAGTATCATATATTGGCAATATTTTTTTGATCAATAGATTAATATTATTACTTCAAAGAAGGGGTAATTTAACTTGAATTTTAAGATAATCCCTTATTAAATTTGAGATTTGTAATTAGAAAAAATTCTTCCGACTTTTCTTATTATCATAATGAGTGATTGTGGGGCTAGTATAACAGATATCAGTAATCCCTGATTTTAATATAATTAGTACTCAAAGACATAAAAGAATTGCTGTGAAAGTGATGTTGATAGTTGTGACATTCAGTTTCCTTAATATAAATTCAAGGTTCTTCAATTTAAGTGACGAAATTTCAATCTCAAAATGTTTCCATCTTTTCCTACCTAAACAACGAATCTAAGCAGAATAATTCATATTCTGATTTAGAGAAAAATATGAGTGCTTGTGAATTTTTAAGTAGTTGTCTTATATAACTTGCGCAAGTCTACTTAGGCTGCTTACTAATACTTAACATTTCAACATAAACCTTTAAAAGTGGTAATTTCAATCAATCAAAGTAATATATCACTTTTGAGAATTATTATCAAAACAATGATTGATGTTTACCTTAATAAATTATTCTATAGGAATGGAAATATTTCCAATTTTCTAGTAATGATGAGCCAGTAGATTTAGGAATATTTTCGAGCCATCTCTTTTCTGGAAACTAAATTGAAATGTCAAAATATATTAATATAAATAACATAATAGACTGTAATTTTAAATTTTTCGAATAGCTAACTCAATTAAACATTTTAATTTCCTACTGAAAACATCCCCCCAATGTTAAAGTAAGATAGTGGATGATTATTTATCAAGTCTTTTTGAAAATCCTTTATTGGAAAAGTGTTATGTGTTTAATACAATTATATAATTCTGAAAAACATCCATCCTATCATTTACATATTAATATCATATAATTTGAATATGTTTATCTTTTCTTATAAAAGAGCATAAAGTATTTTAAATGATTGATCGAGATTCATACTCAATCTTGATAAGACTATTCTACTTAAGATATTAAACCATAGAATAGCATTTTGAAATTGAAGGTATGATTTGAATTGTTAATTTATTCTAATGTATAAATAAAGCCATCAAAAGACTAATTAGGTCTGATCTCAATTAACTGTCATAATCTCCTATATTAACTTCTTTAAAAATTTGAGAATCTTCAAGTGATAAGGTTATTATGTTTAAATTTTGCAACTAATTTTATAAAATTTAAGGAATGTAAGCAAGCATTTAGAATTAATTTAATTTGATTAAACAAGGTTAAATTGTTAGAAGTAATGATTAAATTGAATTTCCTTTCTTTTTCATAAATATTAGTAAAAATTAAGGGATTTTTATTATTTACTTTTTTGCATAAGTAATTCTGTATAAAAAGTTGCCATTATCATTTAATGTTTTTGAGTTATATCTCGAATAAATTCGACCTTAAATAGGGATTTTCATTTACTGTACACTATTACGAATGGAAAAACTTAAATATATTTATAAACTTGTATTTATGTTAAATCAATGAATTTAAAAATAAATTCTCATGTTGAACCTCAATTTGCATAAAAAGCTTAAATTTTGATAAAGACTAAATCAGGCAGTGAGTCACCAGGCATATATATTTATTTTAAGCTTGATGCCGTCTGATCTGGAATGATAACTTTGACTATACTTTACGCTTTTTACCCTTCAAACACCACTTTTTCAATATTGCCTTTATTTTTGGCAGTTATTTAAAAGTAATTATTTCTATTGTCTAAACGTAGGACCAGATGATTATTTAATTTCTCTCATGAGTTTATGCAAATGAAACTTCAATCAAATCAAATGAATTCATATGCCCCCTATCTCATTGAATCTCTTTATGGACTAGAATTTTAGGTGATCCAAAGAAATTATTTAACCTTGCACTTGTTCCATTAGATTCAGAGGCTACATCCTTGTAATGACCTCTAAGAATTGATTTTGCCATTAAGGCTAAGTTAATCTAAAATTTGCAGTTTTGATTTGTAAGCACTAATAATAAGTAATTCAAGAATAGTAGAATTTGACATAAATTCATTTAATTTCTTTTGATACATATTTATTATTATAATCAATGTAATATTCATAAATTAAAAGTGTGCATTCCAAAAAAAATACTAATTATTTTGATTAAATCACTATCAATCATAATTTGAGTGGCAGATCTTCAGCAATTAATCATGGATGAAGATTTCTAAAAGCTTATGGAGAAATTATTTTGTTTTTGTATCAAGAAGCTATCATTTATAATTTATTTTTATCAAAATTGTTATCTTATTTACTTATCTTTCCTTTCCTCACACTTATTTTTACTAATAATTAATTTTCAAACTTGTTGCATCTTATTACTCGTTGGTAGAATATATTTCTGTTCAATAGGATCATTAGTGTTTCCAGTAAAGGATATTTGCTGATATGTTACGATGAGAAAAGATCTTAGTGTGTGTGATACGATTGTCATTAAAATGCGAGCATAATTTTATGAATTACATTTTAAAAACTTGCTGAATTATATATAAACACTTACTATTTTATATTAAGGTATAATTGATAAAATAGAGAAACCTTTCGGTTCCATATTAAGAAGTACCCAAAACCTGAAATTAATAATTATCATGAACCAATCCTTTTTAAATATACACAAGACTGATATTAATTGCAATTATTAAGACCTCCTAAATTACTATCACTGTATTCAAAAATTTTATGTTATCATTTCATTTCCAGAAAACTTTCCTAAAATTCATCTATTTTCAACTAAAAACAATACTATGATATATTATAAGAGCATCTAGTAAAATACATCCCTTAAATATTCAAAAATCTACAACAGAAATGTATTTAGATATTTCTATTTTCTTATTCCTATTGCTCATAATCTATTTTGCTAAAACATCACTAGAATCTTTAAATTTCATTTAATAATATAACTTACTATTACCCTAATATCCATTTAGTCTAATCAATGAATTTATTATTACAATCAAAATTGTTGCTATAAAAATTAAAATTGTTTCAACCATAAAGTATGGAATGTTTAATACTTTTGGAAGATAACTCTCATTTGCATATTTATTGCACAACCAAAATCAAATTGATAATTTAATTGGTTATAGCTTACATTATTTCCATAGATATAATAATATTTTCTGAGCAAATCCTATTTATTTTATACTTTATGAGTTGCCATAAAACTATAATCTTTAAAATCCTGTGTTGAAGAAAATTGATGATAATAACTGAAATTATCGTAACAATTACTTATATTTATTATACACTACATTATTTAATATTAATTTCAGAGAAAAATTATGGATTAGATTGCTTCAATTTGGAATAATCTTCGAAACAACATTTAGAATCTATTGAACAGGGAAAATTATGATAATGATAAGAGAATAACCTTAATTTTTAAATTTCTCATTAAAGAAGTTAATTTAAATCATTAAAAAAATGACCATAAGATATAGAATTTAGTATTTGTTCGAGCCTCTCAAACGAACATAGGATAAATTTAATGCTAACATTGCTTTTTATAGAGCAAAAATAACTTCAATTATTAATACTCTTTGAAACTAATCGAACTATTAGAAGATGTTTTCTATTTTATAGATTAAGTTTCTTCTTGTTTTTTAAATGATTAGTAATTCCTAGAGGAGAAAAATTTCCACTAACTTAGATTTTACAATTAGATAAAGGAAATATTTGATACTAAATCAATAAAGAAAGACATTATATCTAAAATTAGTAAATTTATTTTGGAAATAGAATCAAATCTATTCTTTCCAGAGGATTTTGTCGACTATCTCGGCATTAGCCACTCCTCAAGAATTAGCAGATTTTAGTTGAATAAAATTGTTTAAAATATCAAAATTACTTAATAAGATATTTCAAAATATAGAGATTATATAAATTTATTACCCAAAGTAAGAAACTTAGAATAATTTCATCCCAAGTCTGATTACATCCGCCGATAAACTATTTCTTCCTAATATCTCGCAATTTTATTAAGCTACAATATAATCATCTATGATTTAAAGAATGGAAGTAAATTTAGCATGATTAAGGTTGATTTTGTCAATAATATTTAATTGTTTAAATTTACATAAGATCAGAATTACTTGGTATTTGCATACAAAAAGCCATACCGCTAGCTAATTTTTAATATGAAGTTGAAAAAAATATCATAAATTTTGGATACAAAGACATCATTTCTAGAATGCATTGAATTTAAAAATTAAAACTACCTTCTGTTTTATGATAAGAAATCTACAGTTCATAAATACTTTAGTATAGAATAATAATCCTTTAGTGATTTTAGATTTTTCAAATATTTTTCTAAACTAGATAATATGATTTAAGTAATTAAAGTTTATAACAGTTTTGAAAGAAAATGGAAAGCCATAAATAAACATAGCATCACTAAATAGATGTAAGTTACAAAATAATTCAGACTTCATTATATTGGTTAATAAAATATGAGTCGTTTATATTATTCCTTGGTGTTGAATTAAAGCAAAATGATTAGAAGGGTCTCTTCTTAAGATTACTATATTAAGGATACTTACTTCATATCTAAAGATGAAAGTTATATAGTATCATCTATGTTATCGTTTTATGAAATCTCCACTGGAAAAATTGCATTCTAAATCAAACTAGGTTATAGTGAAGTGGTACAAAATTTGGAGTTAGGGGATGGGAAAATTGAAATTCTAACCAAGGATAACCATTATATTTATGAGCAAGTGAATAAAAAATAATAACAGAGATGATTTCGAGTAAATATATTCATAGTACTAGATAATTCTAATTATATTAACTTTTTTTTTGATTAATTAGTACATCAATATTCCAATTGTATATTTAATATTTTTTACAATTATATATATTGCTTTTGAGGAATTCAAAATCATCAGATTATACTAGCGTAAAAGATAATATCATTTTGATAAAATCTTGTGGGTAATAATATAATTCTCTCTAGATGTGATGTAATTTATTTTAACAATTTATTCTATTGAACTAAAAATCTTTGAATTGATGAATTTGACAGCCAGAAAACTACATCAGGAACAATTCTTTTAATTGGTCTTTCAAAATTTAACCTTTTTGTTAACTAATTTACCCTTAAAGATTTATCTTCAACTTTATGATTATAGTCCCCTTCTATTTTGAAATGTTTTTACTTTTACTTAAAATAATCAAATTATAATGTAAGAAAGCCAAGAATTATAAAATATTACAATAATAATCAAATTCTGTCCTTCCAGTTTGTGTGCAGATGTTCAGATTGTAGTAGGAACAAATCTTCTTGAGTAAGATTAATCTATCAATAAACTCATTGAAAATGTTCCAAAAAACTTTAAAAATTTAGCTAGTACTCAAATTTTGGGTAATAGGTGATTGGTAAAATTGAAATTTTGTTGTTAAAATTGATGAGTAAGACTCATTAGTAATAATATAACCTATTCCTCCATTCAACTAAGTTGTGATGATTCAAGATCTGTACATATCAATAATGTAGCCATAAATACATTACATTCATCTCCTCAGATAAATTAAAAATTAAAAAGAAGATCATTCACTACAAAGAGCATTTTGGGGCATTTTATCATTTGACTTATATGTAGCTAATATACCATAGGTTGTGAGGGCTGCTATGGAGTTTTAAAAATGGGGATTTTTAAACGTACTCCTGGTAACTATATCAAATTCATAAATAAGCTACTCCATTAGATTATGCTGATGGGAGAATTTAGTGAAGTTTTGATAAGATCATCTCATTAACCTTATTTAATTACAAAAACTTCGACCTATTTCTAAAATTAAGGTTTAAGCTTAATCAATGTGAATAATTTATTTTTCTATTGTTTAGAATTTTAAATGGATGTTTTATTTTTAATTCTTTTTTGCTCTTATATTTAGATTTAATTTCACCTTTTTATTCCATCCCTAACTTATTTCTATTAACATAAAGTATTGACTTGAAATTTCTTAAATACATTAAATACAGGCCAATCTTTTGAGGTTTTCATTAATTTATTTGTAATTTAACTCGCAGCAACAATTTGATATTTATGTTTAAAAAATAATTAATTAACGAAGGTGTTTTCTAATAACAATGTAAATTTACATGTTGTTAAACTACCTTGCTTTTCGAATCTTAATCTATTAATAGTATTTTTCTATATTATAATCTATTAATAAATTGAAATGAATCGATGAGAACTCTATAATGTATTAATAATTCCCTTATTAATCTAAGTATTAAGATAATTTATTTTTAATTATTGTTTATTTGGGATATTGACTCTTGATTTTTCTTTATAGTTTCTAATAGAATTTCAATGTCATTCTCTAAATCTACAGTTTATTCTTAAGAATCAGCAATGTCTAATTTATTTTAACTTTCCCTAAATAAATGCTCAATACAGAGTTATAAGTCATTAAAAATTGTTGTTTTAAAATTCTAAAAGCGACGAAAAATATACAATGCTGGATCGAAGGGTGAAAAACCCATTTGGGTCACTAATCAAGTCGCCCAATAGTGAAACAATGAGGATTCCTTATCTTCAGAAAGCTTGGTTAAGACATTCACGGAAAAAGGTAATATGGAGGAACTGATTTTAAAAACATATTATTATCGGTGGATCGAGAGCTAGGCAAGAGGAAATTGAAGGAGAGCTATTTTTAGGAGAATGATATCCTGTTGGATGGATAAAAAGAATCGATCATATGGGGCAAAGGAAGTGCTAAAAGTGAAGATGAAGGAAAGTAGGATTGAATTTAGACGACAATGAAAAATAGACGAACCCTCTATTACGGTGCACCAATCCAAAATCTGAAAAATTGTTAGATTAGTTAGAGAATAGCTAAGTCCTTTAACAACCTGAGAAATAAAGTAGCAAGAGCGAAAAGAATTTATAGAGGAGGAGTAAGAATTTCAGACAAAGAATCAGCCAGGAGCCAGGTCCAATTTATAAAACATAAGATCGAAAAACAGAATAATATTGTCTTGAAAAAGATGAGTAATCGAGAGAGATAAGAAGCTGAAAAAGAGTGAATTAAACTTTCTCACACTGCCTAAGTGCTGGTACCTCAATCTTTATTTCGGAAAGGCTAAAATATTAATTAAATCAGTATTGATAGACTGAATAAACATATTATCAAATATTAAGCCTATATTTCAAATCAAATTAAAAAGAGCAGTATATTTGGGCTATTTTATTTTCATAAACAATTCTTTTATAGGTTAATGATTTCTTGCTTAAAAGATAAATTGTTTGAACAATAATAAGTGCTAAATTAACTCATACAATTAATAAATTTCGAATATGAATATCGGACAAAAAATTGCAAAAAATTGTTGATTGAAACTATTAAGTAATCTTTTTTTCTGACAGATTAGTTGCAACAAGCAGGCCATAAAAATATCTAGAAAAAGTAAATTGGTTATGGCAAAGAGCTTAGATAAATGTTAGCTAGTATGCATTATTATTTATTGATATGTTATCTAATTTTATATTGCATAATTAGATTCTACATAATAAACTGTGAAAGCAGCAATACCTTTTCTTGGAGAATATTTTGGGTAAACTTTGTTCTCAAAGGTTTTTATTAACCATTAAAGGATAGCAGGTATATTAAAATATGAAATCTATTATAAATTGATTAAATAATGTATTTACAATTATTAATATAGAAAAAAAGAGACTGCCCTGGAAAACACAGGAGAAACTCTTGTGAGAGTATTGAAAATCACCTCATTAAGGGTCTTAAGAAAACTCCACTATTGCCATATAAGTGAAAGGGTCGTTAAATTAAAACCAAAAATAACATTATTCTTATGAATACTTACATAAATGCAAATTCTCAGATTCGAACAGAAACTTTATAAAAGAACAGTACTTCTGGACATAGTAGACTACTAGCAAATTCTGGACACCATGACAAAACCTGGTACAATTTCACAATTCGATATTGGAATTAGTATGCTCTTTAATAGTTTATTTAAAAACACAATTATTAGTGATTAATTGTTCCAAAAATTTAATTTTTAATCATCACTACCAGAGATACTGAGATCTTCATAGGGATAATTTAATATTATGCAAAAAATTTATTCAGAGTACTAATGCAGCTTCTGAAAAAATTTTTTTGATGAACTTTAAATGTTGAATAAAGAGTAGATATTCGAATTGCTGCAACCCAGATAAAGCGGTTTTTAATCTGAATAATATTAGGACATTGATTGAGGACAAATATTTTCGATTTTCTTTAATAAATCCTTTTGTATATTAATCTATATTAATTGCATTTTCTTGTCAATCTATAAGGATTGAATTATCTTTATAAGAGTTAATGCACGAGAATAAACTTTTGAATTGATTGAGTATAATAACTCTTAACATTGTTGCTTATTTTACGTAAACTCATATGTCTTATATTTTTTAATTTTTAAAGAATTTTATCAATCAAAAGGAAATTTAAATCTATATGAAAAGCAAGTGCTAAAATAATTTAAATATTTTTGTATTAAGTTGAAAAATTATCATGATAAGAAGTACATAACAATTGTGATTTTGGCGTTCTTCGATGATAAATATACAAAAATTTAAAGACTTTTCAAATGAACCCTATAAATTCCTTCTTCCTAAGTAAACATTCCAATACATCTTTGAATAAACTCTAGAGCGAACCACTAAAATTACTTCTAATTCTGAGAATAAACTTTTACATAAATTTTTACTTGTTATATATTTATAATGAGACTATGAATCAGCTTAATTTAACTATTGTTTCTAATGCAGTTTTTTATTTATTTTATGGATCCAATCTAGTAAAATATCCATTAAAAAAAACTAGGTTAATGTTGATTTAAGTTACAAAAGAAAAATTAGTCACAAAAGTGATAGAAAACTATATTTTAAGGCCAAAAGCTGATCCATGTTGAATGTTATTTGACCTATAATTTTCAATTTTTCACAACAATCAGCAACTCAAATATATTATAAATATATTTAATACATATTAATAATGATTCTACCTCAAAGAAGAAAATCAGAAAAGAAATCTGAAGATTATAAAGGTCTTCAATATTTTTAAAATGAATCCGACTTATCATCCATGCTTTAAACATCTTCAGTGAAACAGAACTAATGATTAACTCGATCTCTAACAAAAACAAAATTCATTAACTGTGACCCCCCAAAACCCCTAATTTTTATTGCTACCTTAAAATGAAGATAATTTAAAGAAGCTAATTTTTCTTAGGAAAACAGATTATCGAAACTTTTAAAAGCGTTGCTACGAATAATTATTATACAAATCAAAGCTTACTTATATAGCGAACTTCATAAATTTAGACATTACCTAGACATTCCAGATAAATTACTAGTGAGGATTTTAGAAAAGTTGAATTGAGACCATCAAATATGGTTATTTATTGTATAAATAATACTATGAAAAGCAAAATTGATGGAAGTTCACAACCATTAACTAAGAAACTATAGAAATAGCAAACTAGAATTGTTAAATAAAGTTTATGATTATATTCTTAAAGCCAGAATCATATTTCTTTATCATAATTTAAACATTTCTATCTATTTTAGTAAGTTTACCATTCAATTTAAATATAGTCTAAATTCTTATTTTATAAAATAGATGTATTTTAGAAAATCAGAGAATCTTTTAAGTTTTTCAATTAATCTAAGTACATTCTTTTTGATGAGACTTCGTTGTGTAGTTACTTTTTCTCTCATTTTATTATGATAAATGAAAAAACTGTTCTCATTTTCTTATTAATATAAGTCGATGCATAATTTCTCAGTATTAGAATAAGATTATCTTATAATTTTGAATTTTTGCCTAGCCAGATGCAAAATGCATCATTCCCCAAACCTCAATGATTAATTAATATCTCAAAATTAATATAAAATTTATTAACTACTACCTTCTTATTAAGAAATTTATTAATATCGTTTTTTACATGTCCCAAAGAGAAGAAGAGCAATTTACTATTTAATAAATAATATGTTTTTCATATTTCAATATCTCTATTTATTTATTCTATTCACAGTTATTTATAAGTAATAATCATATATTTACTAAGTAACTGTAAGTAAAGAAAAGAAAGTAAATAAACTAACGTTATAAATTATATTAATATTAATCATCGTTCATTAGTAGTTTTAAGGGCTTTGATTTCTTCATGCTTGCTTTATGGATATTTGATTTTACAAATAAACCTTTTTAATTCTTCCGTATTAATTAAATATCGGAAAATAAATTGTCATAATGAAGTACTTATCAGTACAAAATCACTGTATTTGCCTCTTCCAAAATTACCATATCTTGATTTTCATTAGAATTTACATATTGAGCTTTTCATGTTCTTGAATTAAGAATGCCTGGAACACTTGAAGAATTCTTCTTTTCTTTCGACTAGCAGCTAAACTAATTTATTTTTATAAGCTTTTTTGTTTATATAGGTTTACACAAGCCTTACTTGTAATTGTATAGCTTAAAAGGTGAAAATATCCTTCAGAGTGGTCTACTCTTTTTCAATATTTTATTATTATTATCCACTTTCAAATTTATCTATCATCGACATCTTATGCAAATCCTAATTTTATTAAATAAGCATCATAGCTGGCACACACTTTTAAATTTCACTAATTTTTCCTGGAATTATATCTAAATATATTCCTTACTCTACATTTTATTCTTTGACTCTTTAAATTTGGTCATGATTTTGTTTTAATCAATTTAATATATACAATGGACTTTTTTCAATTGAATGAGTCCATTCATTAACTTCGCAAACACTTCCAAAATATTATGATTATACAACATTTTTAGGTTAATGTTTACCTTTTTCAACATTTTAAACATCCTTTATCAAATATCTTTGATCGCGTACATTGTGAACCTAAAAACAACTAAAGTCTTTCCCAAAGAATGTCAAGGAGTGCTTGTGATTATACATCTTAAGTTTTTGAATTTAGAAGTTGTATAGTCTTTGAAGGATTAAAATTCAAGGTTGATGTTTAAAATTCACTAATAATAAAGTTATATTAGGAAAATATATTTGCTGAAGCATTAACAATAGAAGCACTTCTTTTTTATCTATGAGTAAATGAATTAATCATTTGAGGTAAATTAAAATTTGTATTAATTGAATAATTTTTCTCTAACCTACAAAATTTTTACATTAAATCAAGAATTTTTTCTCTACCTATATAATAAGCTTATTCTTAGCTAAATAAGTTAGAATATGAATTTGTCTAAAATTAATTCATAGCTAAATAATTACCTTGCCTTAATAAAGATGTGATTTTAATTAATAATTAATGTAAATAAAGTCTTTTCACATTTATTTAATTTTCTTATTTGTCTATACTTTTTCTAAAGAATGTAATAATGTGCCCTAATATAAACTTTTGTTGAAACACAAGAGGTAAATTAAGTCATGAAAATGATTTAAAAAAGATTTACAAAATTTAATTATTATGATAAAAATGAAAATCTTTTCATGTTATTTGCTTGCAATATTTGCAGTTTAGCTATCCACTTGCTGTATGATTATAAAATTATCAGATATTTACCCTATTTAAACATTTTCAATGGAAAGTACTCATCAAAATGATGCTTGTTGTGCTGGGGTAGGTGTGTGGAGTAGATATGTTCCCCTTAGTAATATAGTACAAATTGGAACTATTGGAATACTAGATAGTAGTTGTTTTCATATGTTTAGAATATAGGATATGGCGAACAATAAATTACAATTTATATTTTATGAATGCATTGATCATGAGAATAGAACAATCAAGAAATATTTTCTATTTTTTGATAAGGATGTTGGAGATATTAAAGATGAGGATCTAATAGATTATACTGAATATGAATTTGTTTGGTATTTTAAAGGATTCAATATAAACCCTATAGAATAAAAAGCCATAATATATTTATTGGACGGCAAGAATTAAATATATTCAAAAACAATTTAATTAATGTTTCCAATAGATTATTCATAATTAAAAATCATAGTCGGAGGTGATTTCATTGTACCCCAAGATATTTCACTTCAACTTTTTGAAAGAGATATCCTATCCTATTTTCCAGGAGATATTATGTATTTTGAGAATTGTTTTTCAAAAAACCCTGATTCTTTTATCAACTTCGTCTAAGAGGACTATAAAACAGATTGTGACTGTGAATTAAGTTTAATGACCAGGATAACAGATGTAACAATAGAAAAATAAGACTTACATGAATTTGTTTCTCAAAACCCTAATTGTTAAGAATTTTTATTATCTGGTTGGGTAAAAATATAAGAAATTTATTCATCCAATGATGAATTCGATTTTTAATTTATAAGATTATCTGGTAATTTTTAGCATCCCCAATTAATTCAAAAAAATTTGTGTGCTTTTTAATTATTTTACAAGATCTCATCTATTTAGAACCAAATTATTATAACAACCTATAACTATACTTTTCCAGCTATCGATTTAGACTTTTCAAGTAATCCTTTCTTAAAGTCTGAATCAATTGATGTAACCTCTGATATTAAATTATGGCATTATGTATCAGTAAAGAAATTATAGAATTCAATTTTTATATCTATTACTTTTTACAAAGATGTTGATAAAGAAGAATTTAATATAAACTTAGATGTTTAGCATTTTAATAAAGTGTAATTTAAGTTATTATATGGGAATTTATTATAATCTTAATCCGACTACCTAACAATATCAATTGTTGGGTTCCAATTTTATAATTGTTTAGATAATGATGATCAATCAATAAGTTGCCACCCAACTTGCGAAGAATGTGATGGTCCAACAAAAGACGATTGCCTATCATGTTTTTAGGAATCAAATCGAAGATATTTACCAGATTTTAAGTAGTGTATTTGTGAATATGGAACAATTGATGTTAATAATAATTGTGTTAATTATGAAGTTTTAAACCTTAATTTAAACCAAGAAAAGGTATCGAAAGAGGAATGCAAATATGGTTATTTCGAATTTGAAGGTGATTGCTAATAATGGTATTATTTTCATATAATTAAGCCCATCATTAATAAATAAAAATTTGATAACCTGTTTGGAATGCGTGTTGAATCCTAGAAAATGGGCTCAAACACTAACTTGTTAAACAACTTTATATACAGATAAAGATGGAAAGGTATCACAATAGTTTTAAGACGAATAGTTATAATATACTTTTGTGGGCAATGATTTACAATACTGCCCTGATTGCAAAATAATAATTACTCCATCATATGATTAAATTGAAAAACTAGATCAATTTTAAGATTTTTTTTCAACCTCTAAATCAATAAATGAAAACTGCTACTCATGTGGATTAAATTGTGTGAAATGTTACGCTTTATAAACAAATTTAAATTAATTAAAAGATTAAATCCTTCACCGCTCCTATTATTAACTTTGTGATCCTCCTAAATACTAGAATTTTCAATAAAATTGTGTAGCTTGCAAAATAAAAAATTGCTTATATTGTTTTAATTATTTTGCAAGCGATCCAACTAAAACTACTCTAGGCTCTTCAGATAATTATTCTTTTATTTATGAGGAAATCTAAGATGGAAGTTACTCTCTTATTGATGAAGAAATTTTAGAAGGTTGTGCTTAATGTGCTGAAAAATACATCTTTGATTTCACAATTGGAGAGTGTATTTTTAAGAAGCCGTCTTAATAAAATTGCCTCCGATCCTATATTAATTTTTAATATTAAGAAATTTGCATTCTTTCTGCTATTGACGATTTTACTCAAGCTCTGGAAATCACAAATTGTCAATCCCATATTCTTAATTGTAAACAATGTATCAAAACTCCGTAATCTACTCTTAAATGCTTACTTTGTGAAGATTATTAGATGGTGTCTACCTCAACTGGAGTTTGCAGCCCTTGTTTAGAGAGTTTCTCAAAATAATGTTTTGGAATGAACAGTTTAGATCCTTGGAAATGGTTAATTCAAGGCTTTACAATGTAATTTTTACCTAACAGTCCAATTTAATTTGACTTTGTATATTTACCTTATATTGTAATCATTGAATGCATACCAGGTTATGAAAAGATACAAAGTGCTTGTTATCTAATTTGTGATTAAATGTGTTCTGAATGCAAAGATACTGACTATGGGTTTTAATGTTTTAAGTGCAAATCAAATTATTACTAAGAGCCTATAAGAAATTAATCTGATGGAAAATGTTTTCAATGTTCCTAATTATGCCAAGTTTGTGAAATTAGACCAACTGAGGAAATAAATGTATTTACCCATAATAAAATAGCAAATAAATCCATATTTTATAACCACCCCAGAAAATACCATTTACACTTATAGATGTCTTTAATAAATTCCTCTTGAATAAATTTAAATTGATCCATATTTACAAATTGCATAATATTGTATAAACAACAATTGTGAGAACAATTTAGAAATATTTTATGTATGCTATTTAACTATTTTTTAATTTAGGATGATACTGATTGCAATTCTCTCGACAGAATTGAATAATAGGTAATAGAAATATATAGTTACCAATATTTTAACAATATTGGCATTAAGGAAATTACTCTTACTTTACAACTAGCAGAATTCTGCCAATTATACTCCGATAGTCAAATTCTTTAGAATTATTTTAAGGAAAATATTTTTTCTATGCAAATTACAAGATTGAAGATTTTAGGAACTACGTCCCCTGCTTTTTCAAAGTATTCATATGCTGTCACAATTTTTAAATTTGATTTTATTGTATTAGCAAATATCAAATTTAAAATTTACACTTCCTTAGATTTAATATTTAGAAACAGGGGCAATCCTATAGATTTAAAAATAATTGATACTCAATTTTATTCGGCTCAACAAAATGCAATATCATTATCTATTCAAGGAGATAATTTCTCTAATGTATATCTGAAAAATTTATTAATATTTGATAGCAGTATTGTAAATTCTCTCTTATTTAATATTTATTTTACAGATTTAGGCGACACAATGATAATTGATAATTTTAGACTTCAGAATTGTAATTTCACAAATTCTAATTTATTTTAATTTTAAAACGCTTAAAGAACCATTATGATTAAAAACATTACTATTGATTCTTGCGAATTTTATAATTCATCAATAGCAAACTTCATGTTGAATCAAAATCTATTTTCTAATGTGATAATTAATGATGTGTAAATAACAAACTCACTATTTAAAAACTCAAGCTTTATTTATAGCAATGAGAGAACCACTTTTACTATCAATAAACTTTCAATTTTGAAAAATAGGATGATGAACTTAAAATTCATTACATTAAATTAAGAATTTAATTTTTAGGATTTTTTAATCAAGGATAATGATTTAATATCATTTTAATTTATATCATATCTATCATCAATCAATGAAAAATAAGAAATTTAGTTGAATTAAATTGAAATTTCAAGAAATACTATTTATAATTCTTAAATATTTGTTACAGAATTTAAGCAATCAATATCATAAACTAAGTTGTTATTAAACGGCATTTATTTTCAAGAAAACATTATAACCTCCTATTAAGAATAGCATCTTATAATAATTAACTGCTTTAATTTAACAGTTTAAAATATCTTCATAAAAAATACGTACAATTATCATTTTTTATCATTAATATCAGTTTCTTTGATAAAAATTGAAAATGTAATTTATGAAAATTAATTATAAGAACTAAAAGTTTAACGAACATCAGAATGCCTATAAAATTATATATCTCACTCGTAATTATTATAAGTTTCTGGGTTTGTTGATCTAACTCTAAATTTTATTTAACTTAAAAATATATTTAGTATGGATCAATCAATAATTTCGATTTAATCAAATCCATTGATTATGTTAAACTCAAACGAGCATATAAAAATTCAAAACCTTAGAGCTTTTGGAAACTTATTAATCAAATAATAATTAGGAAAATTATTTTCTATAATTGAATTATTATCTCAAAAGCCTTAAATAATTGAATTAGATTAATTACACTTTGAAGAGAATATTTTTCATTAATATAATAAAGATCCTTCTGAAGCCTCAGCAAGTCTTTTTTATGTCGATTCAGGATAAGGTCTTTTAATGATAAAAAATTTCACTTGCTCTAATAATTCTCTAACAAATTCTTCCCTATCATACATTTCAATATTTTCTAATGAAATATAGATAGAAAACTTTTAAGTCTAAAATCATAATTACCATAATCAAGAGTTTTGGGTTAAATATTACGAAATTCAATTTTAAGACAATTTTAATGAAGATGAAATTACTTACATTATCTCTCAATCATATAATATTGAAACTATAGGAGGGGCTTTATAAACAACGGTAAATAAATTTACATTTAATAATGGTTTATTTAGTTTTATTAAAACATCAGGTAGTCAAGTTTTTAAAATTAATTTACAAGGAGATGGAATAGTGGTTATAACAAACTGTATTATTAATCACGCTCATAATTTATTAATTTCAACATTAGAATAGGATGGTGCTTTTCCAATAAATGGGAAGAAAAGTTTGTTAACACTTTACCTTAATAATATTATTGTATCAGATGTTTTAAATAAACTATCATCATCAATCTTTTCAATATATCCATCTTCTTCAAAAAATAATCTAGAAATAAAAAATGTCATTGCAAGGGACTGTTTCTCCCTTATTGATTAAATCTTGAATTTTAAATCTGATTCCCAAACCTTTTTATAGAATAATGTTAAAATCAACAATTTTACAATTATTTAGACTGAGAAAGCTTTTTTAAATTTTATTTAATCTATTGGAAAAGTTAGTTTAGCTTAAAGGCAAAAAATGCTTTCTGATAATGCAATAATGAATTTTGTTCGATGTAAATTAACTTTAAATCAAATGATAATAGATGGAATATTATTATCGTCGATCATAAATATTATTGATTCAAAATAAATTAAAATTGCAAATTGCAAGTTCACAAATATTTAAATATTTTATCCCTTAAATTTAATAGACGTTTAATAAAGTGATGAGGTGTAAACCAAGATTCATTTTGATAATATTACTATTTAAAATCTTCTAGATTTTAAATTTAGTAACCTAAATTAATACTAATTTAATTATAATCATATTCAACTTGATTTTTCCTCATGCAATTTAAAAACTAATTAATTATCAAATCAGATTAATCAACAAAGTTTGGTATCAACCTTTTTTGAGGAAACTGTTTCAAATTCGAATTAGAATGGATCTTTGATTAAATTGAAAACCATCAGTAATCAAACTCAAGTTTTATTTACTAGAATTATGTTATTTAATAACGATTGTTAAAATTGTTGGAATGGCTTAATATATTTTGAATTAATTGATTTCTAAAAAGCTCTTATCTCAGAAGTATCATGTATTATGAACTCCATAAAAAATTTTGGGTGTATATTTTCAAAATCAGATACAAAGATAGAGAGCATAATATAAATTGAAAATTCAATCTTCATTTCTAATCAGGGGCAGTAAGGTGCAGGAATTTTTATCAAAAATTAAAAATTTAATTTAATAAATTCCATTCTTTTGAATAATACAGCTTCATAAATAGGAGGTGGTTTATATTTTTCAGAGGGCTCTTAAAGATTTACTATAAGTACTTCTTTAATTTGTAATAATAAAGCTGCAGAAGCAGGAGGGATATATTTATTTGGGAATAGCAGTTTAACTAAAAATAATTTTATTAAGTCTCTTATCTTATTAAATTTTGCTAGCTTATCTTTAAATAACATTAATGAATTACCTTAGCATTTGAGTTTGTAAATCAATCTAATAGAAATGTTTTCACAATAAAAATTAATTGAAAACCGTTAATATTAAGTTCTATATTTAAAGCCTTACAAAATTATATCCTAAGACCACACCAAATTAACGAATGTCTTATTTATTCCTAGTGGTTAAGAAATATAAAGTTATGAGCTTTATAATCCATAGCAGTAAAAATATTAAGCTTATATATATGATATAAGCATTCTGTTTAAAAACAGTATGAATGAATTATTAATCAATTTTGAAAATTCAACTTGCAATGTCGAATAATAAATTTATGATAATACTGAAAAAATGATTGAATCTCTTAGAATATCCAAAATCACTTTTAATTAGGATAATAAGGGTTTTTACCTTGGTTCTTTGAAATTTGACATAGATCCATATAAGCAGGAAAACAATATTTAAGAAATTTTAGTTTATTGCAATACCTCATACTAGGATGATTAACTAGCCTATAGAATGAAAGTCAATAGTTTTATGTGCTAATTAGGAGAATTCTATGTTTATTCTGGATGTCAAATATGCCAGCCTTTATAGGGATTCTATTCTGTAACATATAACACTACAAAATGCTCTATTTTTGATAAGAATAAATTTGATGCCATTACTTCTAATAAAATTTAGCTTAAGGCTGGGTTTTGGAGGCCGAATTAAATTTCAGATTATACAGAATTATGCTTTAAAAATCCAATTTATTGTGAAGGAGGATGGACTTTTGGAAATGACCTTTGTTCTTAGGGACACATTGGAGGATTGTGCGAAGAATGTGATCGATATGATATAAGAGGAGCTGGATCATTCTTTAAGGATTAGAAGCAATTAGAATGTAAATAATGTTAAGAATTTTCAAAATTGTTATTGACCTTTTTCTTAATATCAATTTGGTACATTAAATTTACTTATAATAGGGCTATCCTCTCAACTTTATTAACCATCAGTAGTATTGAAAAATCTAATTAACTATTTGCATAGCTCAAGATTAGATAAAAATTTGTCGAAATATTATTTAAACTAAATTAAGGTAATTTAACAAATGTATTTAGATCATGAAAGTATTTTACTTAAATTATTTCTCAATTATTTATGGATTTTTTCTCTTATTTTTACATTCAATATTAGCTTCTCTTTTTCGTTGAGTTTTGTAAAATAATCAAGTGATACATCCTATTTTATGGCGAATTATTTTGAATGCATTTTGGCTGAAATCTAAGGGATTGAGTTAATCTACAGTAGAATTTTGGTGATGATTGTGCTAATGGTTGCTCAGATATTAATCATTTATATTGGGTATAAAGTCTTATCTGTTCTGACCAAAACTAAATTTAGAATGAGAATCGTATCTATTTCGATTTTATACTTGTATATCTAAAATTACGCATCCTTGATTAACTAGTAATTTAAATTTATAGTATTAGATTTTTTTCGATTCTGGCTGTTAGAAAAATATCAAATTTAGATTATATCTCTGGTGATGTATCTTTGATATATGGATCAGAAAGCCATATCTCATGGATAAAAGGATTTGCAATTCCTGGATCTGCATTAATTGGATTGATCATACCCTTATTGTTGTTTCTAATTTTGTACATAAATAGAGAAAACCATAATAAGATAAAGTTTAGAAGACATGTAGGATATTTATTTAATGAATATACTTAATAAAACTATTTTTGGGAAATGATCAAATTGTGGAAGAAAACCATTATTATTATTATTTTAATCTACTTTGAAACTGACATATTTTTGAAAGCAACATTATTAGGGCTTTGTTTATTGTTTTACTAGTTGATTGCCTTGAATTATAAACCCTTTATTCTTTTGAAGCTTAATTTATTGGATATTTAGAGCAGTCAATTTTGCTCTATAGCTATATTTTTTGCAGCTGTTAAATATATATGTGAATAATAAGAGTAATTTAATTTTTCAGCGCTCATTCAAGTTTTACTCTTTATTACCAGCATTATATTGAGCTACCCATTTATTGTTAGTATTCTAAAAGTCTATTATAAAAAATACAGGTTGCTAGTTTTAGCTTCATTATTTTAAGGATTTTATTCTTTCAAACCTAATTTTAAATTCACTAAGTTTTTGGGGGGAAAGTTAGCAAAATTGAGATAGAAGAGGATAAGACTCAAAGGAATATCTAAAAATTGAGGTAACTTTTTTTAATGAAAAAATCCGATGGGCAATTGTAATAATTTCAATTTTATTTTAGGGGAATAACCAGCATTGTAAAAAATAATATGTAAAGAATGAAATAAACATCACTAATTTAAGATTGAAATTTCAGTAATAAAATTTGATAAATTAGCATATATAAATAAAACTATATCTATATATCAATAATCATACAAGTTGGCTTTCATCTATAACAACAAGTCCAATAATATGCTATTTATCTTGATTTCTTCGCATATTAAATTTAACCTTATATAGGAATATCAATTTCCTATATAAACGGATTATTTAGAGGATAAGATGATTCCAAAAAATATAGGACTCTTTGATACTGACATTGATTTATAATTCTGAAATCTTTTATTAATTTTTCATGAAAATATCAACTATTTTTTAGAGTACAACATGTATTAATATATAAGTCCTTTTTTATATCCAATATGAACTAAAGTCAAATATTAAAAAAAATTACCCTTTAAATCCTGAATTTATAATTTAAAAAATCCAAATAATGTTTTTGAACATTTAAAAACTCACAAATAGAACATCCTAGATGGTTGAAAGGCAGTTGCGACATTGATGGAATAATTTGGATTAAAGAAATTATAGAAGAATCCGTACAAAAATTTTCAATTTTATTACTTATGAATGTAAATTTATATATTTAGTGATAATATTTGAAGAAACCTTCGGTCTTAATAATTGATATTTAAATAAATCAGTTAAATGGGTTGGAATCTTCAATAGTATAATGAAAATTTTGGAAGACGGACAAGAGAATGGAAGTTGATATATGAAGATAAAGAAATGTAATAATAATAGATATCTTGGGTATGATTTCTTTTAGCAATTTTTCCCTTCTTAGGTCTTTAAGAAAGCATGATTACACGATGAATAAGTCTTACAAATTCTAAATTCGAAGTTAATGTAATCAAAACAAAAAAAATTTAACCATAAGTGTAATCATTCGAAGTATCAGCTCATATAGAACTTTAAGTTGTATGAACAGTTTAAATCAAGTTCTAGAAATCTTTATACATGTTATAATTTATGAATTATTCGAGCTTATAATGTACCATTTAAAGCAATGCTTCTATTTTCATAGCAGCACAAATAGATCTTCAACACATCAGACTTTGTTATACAATATAAATATCCTATTAAGGCAGCTTCATTTATTAAAATGTTTTTTGTAATGCTTTGATATTAATACTTCGCTGTTACAACTTTTAAATTAAATGAACTACTATTTATTTGGAACTGAAAAACACTTGACAGGAAACCTAATAAACCTTAAAAAATTATTTTATTTTGAATTGCTGATGATTTCATAATTGGAACATCCACAGAAGTTCCTCCTACTCTCCAATTCAAAACTAGCCTTGATGACCCGACTGAGTCAAGTTACTAAGAGGTAGATATTGAATTATGTAATTATGTAAAACCTTATACTTCTAGATTAATGAAGTATTCATATCTGGATTAAATTAGAATACTTGGCATGTGTATACAAATATGAATTTTAATGATAATTCCTAATTAAGTAGACCATCAGGAGACCTGTATAATTTCTAAAAGGTAGAAAAGTTATTCAGCTTTTATTTAAAAATATTCTAGCGCCCAATAGATAAAGGTCTTTTATTAATTAAAATGCATATAATTACTAGTGGTAATCTACAGAGGGATCTAGAATGAAATATTAAGAACTTAGAATGCAACACTTTAAAGAAGTGGTTTGAAGAAAAACTAGATTTATGGCAAAAAATCAAGGATAAGGTTTATAAGAATTATACTCTTCTTTAGGAAATTCATCACAATTCCACAGTTTGAGAAATTGAAGAAGGAGCCTCTCATAAAAACTATGAACAACCCTACAAACCCCTATTAACTGACAAAAAGGTGAATTAGAGAGCATTCAAAAAAAAGTATTAAATGCTATTTCAATCCAACAAGTATCTATATTTAATAACATCAATTTACACATATTCTAATGCACCTACTTAGAAGTACAGGATGAGAGAGTTGTCTTAGCAATTCAAAATTTTTGTTATTTTTTCTGGGATGTTTAATGAATTATTTTTATTTTATAAAATCTAGAAAGCCTCATTAAAACGGGGTTTCATTACTGTGAATGACAGATTTCTAGAATTATTCTTCATATATAGTAGCTTGAATGTTATACTAGACATTATTAATATTTTAAGCTAGCAAATCCAAATCCCTTCTGATCATACACTTTCATAGATCAAATAGCTACCTTTACATCAGAATTAATTTATTGGGTAGAAAATACAAAATCTAAACTGTAATCAAAAAAATATTTATTATTTCCTAAGAAAAAATGATAATAACCTACAATTTAAGGGAAATTTATTTTATATATTTTTATATCTAGATAGTCAATTATGATCAAAGAATCTAATATCTCTACAGTAGAAAAATTATGATAATTTGAAATTTGGTAATAAAAAGTATTTAAAATTATATAGTATAAAACCAAATTTGCTTAAGGATGATTAATGGATGAAAATATTTTATACTTTAAAAGAGAAAACTAAGAAATTAATGATATAATCAGTTTTGATTTATTAAGGCGCAAAGGATGGATTAGATAATGAATAATTTTGGAATAAGGTTAATGGTAAATCTAATTTACTAATAGTATTTTAATCAAAAATTGATTATATCTTTGGAGCATACTCTCCTTCTAAATGAGAATCAAATAAAAACAACTATGTTGAAGATGATACATTATCATCTTTTATATTTTCATAAACTCATGATTAAGTTTATCCTTTGAAGTAAGAATGCAAATAATATGCTATTTACTGTGGTTCAAATTAAGGACCTATATTTGGATGGGGATACGATATTTAAAAAGGTAGCAACTTTACTGATGGCCATTCTCGTTTAGGCCATTCATATTAATTTAATTAATACAAGTATCAAAAAGTTGATCCATATTTTTTTGGATAGAATAAACCAGAAATTAAAGTATGTGAGATTTATCAATTATAATTTCTTTGAATTTACATATATATAGCTCAACATATTTCTGTCAAAGGTAGGAATATATTATTATTTTTTTTTTAATTTCTGGTGAGAAATATATCAAAAAGGTGAAGAGATAGAATAGTTACCTTAATAATTTTAGAAATTATATTATATTATGCATGTTGAATAATGTGTCATTGTGAGAGCAACTTTTGAATTACTAGGTCCACACTAGTTGAACAGGAGTGTTGAAATGCTTGCTTAAAATCGAATATCTTAGAACTTAGCGGACAGATCATAGTCTGATTCACTGATATTCTAACCAAACCCAAATCCACAATTGCTTATGCTCAAATACTTACTATCTCTTTTATCTGATTGGGTGAGTTGGTTAATAATTTGAAAAACGTGCTTGGGATCGAACTATCTTTTAACGCTCTGATCACCATCAGTTTAGGTTAGTGTACCATCATGTAAACATCAGAGGTTGAGGATTGAAATATAACTTCACTTACCAAGTTTATACCCTTTGTTTTACTATTTATTTCCGACATGCTACTTCTACTTCGCAATTATTGAAATAACAATAAAAATTTAACTTTATTAGAAAAATAAACAATGTTTTTAACATACTATAATTGCACAAAAATTAAGGATGGAAATTTTTATTTATATTTTTATAAAATCAATTCTCGTATTCATTTATATCAATTATCTCTTATGTTTTAATATTCAAGGTTTCCCATCTACCAATTTTTTGACTATTTTTTAATTTTCCTTTAAAACCTCTATCTGATTCCCTAACAGTTAACATAAGAAAATAATACCTAGAAAATTTTGATATTAAATTTCCCGTTTAATCATAATCAAAAGATCCGCTTAAAATATGAATGTATATTTACAGGCAATAAAATATCTCTTTCTGGTATTCATATATATCCCATTAACCTTTTTTTTTCCCATTTTGATATTCACCCCAATAAGTCATTTATTTACTAGTATCAAATTGAGCATCCAATTCAATCCACTGTCCTATTTTGATACCATTACCTTATTTATCATATGATCCACCACCACTGCAACAATTTAGGATAAACTGCATATAATATATCTTACATTATTATTTATTCGCTTCCGTAATCTTTTTAATACTTAGTATCCCATACACCCACTCTTTTACCGTTTTAGTATACACCTTCGTAAGTCACTTATTTTTAAATATTAAATTCTTCATCCATTTCCATCCACTTCCCAATTTTGATACCATTACCTTATTCATCATACAATCCACCACCACTAAAATATTTATAATAATCAATTGGAGAAAAATTACATCTTTTTATTTTCCTCGTAAGGCTCTTTAAACCATATTTCCCATAATCCAAGTTTATTTCCGTTTTTATAATTACCACTATAAGTTAATTGTTTACTACTATCAAAACCAGCATCCAAATCATTCCACTTCCCAATCTTCACTTCATCACATGATTAATCATAAAAGCCACCCCCACTAATTTATTAATAATTAAATTACATTTAACTATAACCACTTCCATTATTATAACGAATTGACCATTATCCAATTTTTTTCCCATTTTTATAATCACCACTATAAGTTAATTATTTAGAAATGTCAAAACGAGCATCCAAATCAATCCACTTACCTACCTTAATACCATTACCTTTTTCATCGTATGATCCGCCACCACTGCATCAATTGGAATAAACTGCATATAATATGTCTTACATTTATAGAAATTAATCACTCTTATCTCTTTTTACCTATATTTCCCATTTACCAACCTTTTTACCATTATATAATTTTCCTATATAAGCAATGATTGCTTCACTATAAATTTAAAAAATTGAATACTTATTTCTTTTTGATTACAAATTTCCTACTACATCATAAACAAGTTAACCACTTAAATATGAATAGATTTTTACTTCCAAAAATATTTATCTTGTTATTATTCAAATATATCCCATTAACCATTTTTTTTCCCATAATTGTAGACACCCCAATAAGTTATTTATTTTTAAAGTTTAAATTCTTTATCTAAATCAATCCACTTCCCAATTTTGATACCATTGCCTTATTCATCATATGATCCACCACCACTAACATATACTTAAAGTATTTGCTACATTATTCTATTAACTTATTCATTCTAAAAAACTTCCCATCGACCAATTTTCATTCCATTTTTATATTCTCCTCTATGGTAAATTTGAAAATCTTTAGTAAAACAGTTAATTGGCTCAATCCATTTCCCAATCTTTATCTCATCGCCTGCTAAATCATAGGATCCGCCTGCACTAAAATTTTTATAATGCATTGTATAATAATTATACATTATGTTTGATGGATCCCTCGAATCATTAAATTCACATTAAATATTCCAATTTCCAACCTTTTTACCATTTTTCAAATCTCCCACATAGCAAATTTTTGTTTGCCTAAAAATTGATTACTGAAATTACAACATCACTGCTTTTGATTACAAATTTCCTACTACATCATAAACAAGTTAGCCACTTAAAATATGAATATATTTTTACTTCCAAAAATATTTATCTTGCTATTATTCAAAAATATCCCATTAGCCATTTTTTTTCCCGTAATTATATACACCCCAATGAGTTATTTATTTTTAAAGGTTAAATTCTTCATCTAAATCAATCCACTTCCCAATTTTGATACCATTGCCTTATTCATCATATGATCCACCACCACTAACATATATTTAAAGTATTTGCTACATTATTCTATTAACTTATTCATTCTAAAAAACTTCCCATCGACCAATTTTCATTCCATTTTTATATTCTCCTCTATGGTAAATTTGAAAATCTTTAGTAAACCATTTAATTAGCTCAACCCACTTCCCTATTTTCATCCCTTCACCTCTTTAATCATAGGATCCACCTCCACTAAAATATAAAGCGTTATGTGTAATTAATACATTTATGTTTAACCCAACTTTAGTTCCCATTTACCAACTTTAATACCATCATGATAGCAACCATCATACACTAATTGAAAATTTTCATTAAATCCTTCTATTGGTTCTATCCACTTTTTAACCTTTAATCCCTTACATTCTACATCATATTATCCACCACCACTAATAAACCATTTTAGTTAATATTGTATACATATAAATGACTGGATTTCTTCTAAAATTCAACTAATAAATTTCCCATCTACCAACCTTTTTATTAGATTTTAATCTTCCTTCATACACAATGGATATTTAACTGAAAAATTCATCAGAAAATAATACTTAATTTTTTATGATATTAAATTTCCTATTTCATCATAAACAAGAGTTCCACTAATATAATTAATATTTTTATACAGCCAATAATATATTTCTTGTTTAAATCTAAATATATCCCAAGTGCCAGCTTTTTTACCATTTTTATATTGTCCGTTGTAAGTCTCTGTTTAATATTCATTTGTTTCATCCGCCAATTCAGTCCACAACCCATTTTTAATGCCATCATTATATTATCCACCTCCACTAATATAATTTTATTCAATTTATTAAAAATTTTTACATAATTGATTTTCCTTAATAACTCTACAAAATATCCCATTTACCAACTTTCATACCACCTCTATAATCACCTCTTTCCATAACTTATAAATTAAAAAAAAAATTTTCGCTTGGTTCCTTCCAACTTCCAATCTTTATGCCCAAACCTTTTTTATCAAATGATCCTCCTCCACTATTATATTTATAATGCAATTTATATAATTGTTACATCTTTTTTTCTTTATCTTATAAAATAATTTTCCATTAACCAATTTTTTACCCATTTTTATATTCACCTCTCCACAACATTTAAAAATTATTACTAAACCATTCACTTGGTTCAGTCCACCCCCCAATTTTAAGGTTATTTTTGTATGATCCCCCACCACTAAATTTAATAAGACAATTTATATAATTTTTACATCATTTTTTTTCCTTTATAATTTAATTCAATATTCCAATAACCAAATTTACTACCATTCTTATAATCACCCTAATGAGTTATTTATTTATTTTGATAGAAACATTCATCTAATTCAATCCACTTTCCAATCTTAGCACCAGGATTTGATTCATCAAATGACCCACCACCGCTTTTTTAAAAATTTAATTCTATACATAATTTATTTATTTTAAATGTAATTCCATCTCCCGCATTTGTTATTATTGAAGTACTCTCCCCTTTCACATACTTCAGCTTGACTTTTTTTATTTTTCATTTTAAATTTACCTCCAATAATTTTTAATAGGTAATTGCCACAAACCTATCTTTAATCCATTGATGTAGTATCCTTGAAATGATTCAATAGGAGAATCATTCCAAAATCCTACCCATCTGCCTTACTTTCTCCGGTTAAGCCCATATTAACCAAACCAACTTAGTTCTTAAATTTATTCAGTATTCTAAAATATATCAAAATCAAATTGATCCCGATTTTATACTCTATAAACTTATAAATGATAGTTTACATTCTCAAAATTTCTTCTTTATATGAAAAAATGATTTCATTATCTCCATTTATGGTGACTTGAATTTTAACTTTCCTTGGCGAATGAACGAATGAACTCACATCGTAAACCTCCAATTCTCTTAGGAGTTAACTTCTATTAGTTACTTCAAGATGAACTCTTTTATTTTATGTTTATGTATTCATGTTTAAATAATTATTCCCTTATTTCTATTATTTATAAATTATTAATTGATGAATAATTGTGTTTTTGTTTAATTCTATTTCCCAATATGAATGATAAATAAATTTATTTATTTATTTGATGCATAATTTGTTCTATTAAATATATAAAACTAATAATTTGTTCCAATAATATAAATAACAAATAGTTAATAGCGCGATTGAGCCTAAGTAACTATTTCTATATTTTTTTATGATGCTAAATTTAATGGACAAAAGGCAATTGATAAATAATATGATTTTATTCTTTTTATTATAATCAGAATAAGTAATTAACCTGAGTATCTGGGATGAGGTAACAAAGAAGACTTATGCTATCTACAAATATTAAAATATAATTTTACAAATGGAGCTCAGTTTTTGTAGGATCAAACTACTTTACTTGGAAGAAGTATATTCTCTTCTTTTAATCTAGCCATTTTTTGATTTAGTTATGTAATTGAAATTCCTTTTAGAAAGATTATTTTGAAGGTCCCAGAATCAAAAATGGTTCCAAAAACTTGCTTTGAATTAATTATAATAAATCAAATCTTTTAATTTGGCTCTTTGGTTTATAAATATTAGTTTACAATTAATTTTGGCTGTAATTAATTATAACATTTTCAAAAACATTAATAAATATTCATTTATACTGGCTGGTTGGTTTAGAAATATGAAGATACATCAAGTTGATGATGAGTTTACACTTCAATTTAAAAAATAAGGTAGAAATACAAAATTTACCAATTTTTTTAATCATAAGTCACAACTATTTAACCGTAATATAAAAATATCTCCAAAAAATAAAATAGAATTACCATTTATATTTATACTTACCCACCTATGCTTAATATTTTACTAATATATATGAACTGTTCAATTGTTAAGAATTTGTTAGATTGCTTTTTAATCTAAAATCGGATCAGCCTTTCATTTAAATTACATTTTTTGACTATAATTAGAATATGAATATTCTAGTGTAATATCTTGTCAAATAATTCAGCAATATAAATTTTTAGAAACAATCTGGAAATTTGCTGAAATCAGTTTAGAATTATTTGATATTTAAATTAGATAATTGAATTTATTAGTTTTGTATCTCACATTCAATTTAATCATTTGATATCAAGGGTTTACAACAAATAAAAATTGTAAATTAGGGTATTTTCAGTATTATGATTCTTGTTATGCTTGGTAATTATATTATTAATAATAAAGCCTTTAATTTTTCGATAAAGGATAACATGATTAAATTTTACATCAAATGTAAAAGGATGGAATAGGAAACCATATTGTTAGACTGCTGTCTATTTCAATCTATTTGAAATACTTCAACAAACCTTTTTAAGTATTATTAGCATTTTCAAACTTTTCTCTTTAATACAATAAGGATTGAATTTATTTTGTTAATTAAATAGGATATACTTTGCTTATTAATTTACGATAGACTTTTCTCAAGTATGCGAATTCTCTTAATGCATAGTCTGCTCTAATGAAGTAACAAGCATTTGAATCTTGATTCCTATGATCCAAATATATTTTCCTTCTAAAAGGGAACAATCTTACTAATTGCCAGAAATTAAGCTGCTTTCTAAGTAGTTACCCTCTTGATGAATTCTTTGAAGTTGTATATTCCCCCTTACTAGAAGCCTTTTTCTCTTTATCTTAAAACAGTTTATTTCGCATTATTAAATAATATGCAAAAATACTAACTCCTCTCCTTGAACGATGAGACGAAATTAGCATATAAGTGAATTTTCTGATCTCATTAAAACTGGTAATGAAAATCTTATCTAAATAGTAAGCTTTGTACTATATAAAGTCATAGTTTCTCAAATGATAAGCTTAGCCTCTTTTATATTTAGAACATTAAATAAAAATATTTGGGTCTATGAATTAGTGATAATGCGTCTTGAAATNGGACTTACAACAATACCCAGATGCAACAGCAAATATTGATAAGTGAAGCATAGAGTTCTGCATTAAACACATAAGGAGGCGCTTTACTTGTAATAAGTTTCAAATGCACACAGATTCAGTATAAATTAAGTGCATGAAGAGATGATTTATAGGATCAGTTGAAGTTAAGTATTCATCAAGTTAAAGCAAATTTTCTACCTGTAATCGCAAGTAGAATTATTTTTTTTTATGCAAAATAATTGTTCTCATGCCGTGCACCCTTTAATTCTGTAGTTAAATGCTTTCATTCCAGGTATTGCATGAACACTGTTGCAATCCTAAGAACAAATATCACATGAAATATGCATTAAGCTAGCATAAATACTTGATAAATAAGAGATAAAGGATTCAAAGCGGTACATCAATTTGTTTAGTAAAGTATTATTTTCAAAAGTTTTTAAGTTGAAAAGTAATTTTATGAATATATAAAGTTTTTGATCTAACATAAGGCTAATATTGTGTCAACTGAAAACCAAGCTCTACTCGATTGGACAATATCATTTCAGTATAATTTTGGCTATATCAATCAAAAGTTCAAATAGGATGGTATTTATGACTAATAGTTTTTTGAAATGCATCCAAGAAGTAACAATGAAAGAAACAGAACAATGAACATATGAACATATGAACCAATTATAAACCAAAATTAAACAAAAAGGTACTCAACAGCTTTAGAATACGGTTCTTCAAAATTTTTTTTGTTATAAAACACTTACTTGAACTTATAGCCTATGAGCGAGCTTCTTGACAAATGAATTTTTTTTTTGCACAACTAAATTTATCTGGGCTTTTAACCAAATATTCTAAAACTTATCTCAAATGAGAAGTCTCTTTTGTCTTCTGGATGGCATTTATTTTATGCGATAGAATTTACACAATTACACGAGGATTTCAATAAAAGTTTGCATTATAGGAAATTCGATATAGGTAAAATTAAAAGCTATGCATAATATATAATTAATGTAGATTCTAGGGAGTTAAATTGTCCTGTCTAATTTGTTATCGGATATAAAGCATATCAATTTTTATTTTCAGAAACATTCTCTCATCTAGAATATCATGTTAATCGAAAGACCAAAAAATCCTATACTTCATTGATAAATAAAAGCCTATACTCAAAATCATAGTAACAGAAGCAGCTCCGAGGAAGTATATGAACTAAGTTAAGCTCATATTAATTAAATGGTTATTGTTTATTAAATAAATATGATCAGTAGCATTAACTGCAAGGTTGCATCAAACATGACCTTTATCTACTTGTATAACTTGAAGTACTACTTGTAATGTTTATTATAAATTTAATGATTTGAAGAAATCAGAATTATCTGATTAATAATTACATAAATGATACATAATAAATAATTAAATTCTAATGCCTTATCTAATTTCGTTTAACTTATTATTATTTCAAATGAAATAGACTTCATAATACCATCAGTTAGACGTTAATCCAACTAGAAGAGACTTTAATAAAGTTTGAGATATAAAAGTTACATAAAACTTCCCTCATTACCATATCTTCGATTATTTCGAAAGAAAGAGATTTGTCAGAAAAAAATGAATTATTTGATTTTTCAATTATATAAAATAAAAATAGGAATTACTACGATTGAGTTTCTCCAAAATTTAATTTTACGACTATAAAAAAAGTAATACAAAAATTAAAATTTTGAGAATCTTTCTATTTATTCTTTGAGGTTTAAATTTACATCAGTATTTTGTTGAGTATATTTATGTAAATAAGTCAACTATTCATTGGATTAACCATACTTTTCAAATTGATGTTATTGATAGTGTCCTCGATATCTGATTTTATTATCAAAGGCTAAAAGGCTTACGGATCCCAATTTTCAGGCTACACAATTGGTTCTTAATTATCAAATGGAAGCACTGCTAATAGAGTTATGGGAACTAATACTATTGGTTTTTAACTGTAGCATGTACAACCTTTCAATATTTCAAATTTCTACCTTAGAAGTTTGGAAATATTTTCGCATAGTATGATGAATTCACTAAATTACCTGTCGTTGAAGGTGTAATAACAATTTCTGGATGCTTAGCATTAATCAATTGCAAAGAGCATTCAATTTAACCAGCTGGTTATATTTTCATTCCTTTTTATATTCCGTAATGAGATAAGCCATTTAATTGAAATTCATGTACCTATTAAACGCCTGAATTAGATTTGAGGATTAGTCTATTCACTAAAATAACATCAACACTTTCTATATTAAGTTTACAATCTGAATTATCAATGTCATAGGTTATTTAAACAGATTCTCCCGGAAAATATATATTTTTCTCCACTTTTGCAGATATCGACGAAACCTATATTAATTTCCTTTTTACCCCTTGCTTTTTACAGCACCAAGTCGTCAGATTAGCAGTCTCTTATTTTGAAGAAACTTATAAAATTTCTTTAATTGGCTCTCGAATGATAACCTCTTATTTATTCTTTATGTCATTAATTGATTTAGAGGTTGATATTACTCGAGCCTTGACTTTGTAAGTAAGACTTGCCAGTATGTCATTACTAAACTAAAAAGAACCAGGTAAATTTGGTGGAAGATGTAATTCAAAAGGAAAAACAAATTGCCCGATCTATAAGTCTTCATCTAAAAAAGTATTAATAACAACGGTGTCTCTATGGAATACATTTTTACCTTCATGGACCCTTCTGCTTTTATAAGATCCAGTTGTAAATCGAGTTTTCTCCTTTCCTACAAGTGAAAATTATACAACATTTCCATGATATCCTGGTTTTATAATATGAAGGTATATATTTCCTAAATTCTCGAAAATACTTTACCTTTTACAACATCTCCAGCAAAATATAAATATTTTTCTGTTCTGATCATAATGCCTCCAAACTCTGATCCTGATTTGTTACCCATAAAAAGAATTAATTAATTAATTGCAACAACAAATTTAATTTAAGTATGCTTAGGTTCTCAATCAATTAATTCAAATTTTTTTAATTCTTATAGTTTCAAGATCTTCATGAGAAAAAGACTTTTATCAAATCAAACTGATTTTCAACGATTTTCTTAAATTCAATAGGAAATTTAGTTCTAGGAAATATTTTCTAACTAAAAATGTATAGTATTTTTGGATCAATTACAAAATTAACTAATATCTAACGCATATATTCCAAAATTTAAATCTTTATTTTAATTTAAATTCTAATCTAAACTCAATTAAGAATATTTAATTAAAAATAAATATATAATATTAAATTTAATTATGAATAGACAAAAATACATATCTACAGCGACTAAAAGATCTTAAAGTTTAGATTCTAAATTCTGAATAATAAAAAGCATATTTAAAATATGAAGGTGAGTTTGATATTTTAATTCAGGTTAATAAACGAATATCTAAAAAAAAGTTATTTTAAATTCTATAAATCTAAATCTCTTAGATGGATAATTTAAATGAACTTAATGAGGAATGATGTAAGATTAGGCAAAAAATGCAATTTTATATGTTTATAATATGGATGAGGCAATTATTAAGTAACATAAATATATTAATAAAAAACTTTTAATAAAATAATAGAAGGAGAGCGGAATTTAAAAGATTAAGTAATTAATATTCCAATAAGGAAAAAGTATAGATAAATATTATGAATAGATAAATTAAATTATAACATTAAATTCTTGAGACTATTTTGGTGCTAAAAAAGGAAAGGAAGCAAGAATGACCAGGTGTTATTTCAGTCACAATTTTATTCATTTATGAAAGACAACTATCTTTTGATAGAATACAGGTTATAAAGACTGAGGGGTAATATTTGCTATTGCTGGTAACTCTGAGTTGAAATTCCATTGATAAAATCAAAAGTACTCAAGTATTCTTTCTGATTATGGAGAGATAAGTTTTTAATTTTGGGGACATTATTAAAAAAATGGGGAAAAGGAAGCTACTATTTTAGAATTAGGCTGAAATCTTAGTCAATAATTTCAATTATCCATATATAAATACATAGCTAGAAAAAGTAAATATAAATCACTTCATAATTCGAAAACATTTTTGGATACTTTAAATCCAAACTAAGAATAAGAACCAAAATATCAATTATAATAGTCATCCCGTTATGTATATAAATTCTTTACAATCACAATCAAAACATGATTTACTTAGACTCTGCACCTCTCATAATTAGTAAAGTATTCATAGCAATGCCAGGAAGTAATATGCTTAAGCAACAGTTTGATTTTCCTTTTTTTTCGTAAGGTAGAGCATTTACATTTGAAGTTTACCCATAAAACCTAATTCCATGAATTTCAATAAAGTGCTATTTGTCTGACCTATTACTTATTTGGTATTTCTGGATAATTTTTATTGAGAGGCACTATCCTTGCCGTGCGAAGCAGCCAATTTTCTTTAAACGTTTGCTAATCCAAAGATTCTTATTAATCTAATAAAATCATCTGAAATTCCATCAAACCTTAAAGCCTTGGCATTTGACATAATCTTCTGCAATTTCATCACTTCATTCTTTGACGAGGTTATAAACTTGTTACATCTATTGTATTAAATACTCCTTCCTAAGAAATAAGGTTTAGTTACTTTAAGACTACCTTTCCTACTATTGAACCACCTTAGATTTATCCATTCTCATTTTTGAAACATCTAAAAATTCCTCCCTCTTTGCTATTAGGGTTAAGTTAGGTAAGCATCTTAGTTTTTGAGTAAGCAAATTTTTATTTTCTACTCACATATTTTAAGGAATTAACTTCAACTACTCTATCAATGTTCTTTTTTCCTTCAGCTTTTTAGGGAGCTACGATTAGAAAAATCATTAAATTTCATCACGGCTTCTTTATTTATATTTAAAGCATTCTTCTTATGATAAACAATACTAATACATCTATTTACGTCATCAACACAATTAAAATCTCCACTGATAATGGCTCTCTATGAAGTCTTTTTGTTTTAGATAAAGTCTCTAAACCGTATTTTCAGCTCGTTTTTAACTTTCATAATAGATATTTTTTATTAAAATAGAAGTCAAAGACAACCAAATTTAGAATTTCATTTCTGGGATTTATTTGCAATAAAATCAAATTAATCGCTTGACAGAAGGTGAAATTATTAATATATATCTAAAAATTTTGTGCATTTATGAATGCCTATTGCAATGCCTCCTTAATGAGCACTTTATCTTAACTTATAAGTATAATTATATGCAGGAGAATTTTTTATTCCCTTATATCTGATTTCTTACAAACAAATGATATGAGGATTGTTCTCTTTTAGAAATTCCTGCATTCCTTTATTAACTTAACACCTATGTGTTCATGTAAGTTTTATATTTCTCTCTATGCTATAATTAAGTGGCTTCAACCTACTTCATTTTTTCATTAATTTTATATCTCATTCATCTATGTTGAAAATTTATCTTATATTACTTGTATTCATTCTTTTATTATATTGATTAATCTATATTATTATTCTAGTATAGAATGCATACTCAGCTATATATTCATCTATTGGTTTGAGAAGAATTTAGTTTAATTATAATTCAATAAATTCAAATCTCTTATAGACATAAAATTTATCAATTGTGGTCATTGATAAGCAGCTTCCATACTAAAAGAAACTATTATTTCACTCAGAATGCTGTAACTGTGATAATTTATGATGACGAATAAGTTTGAACACCCTGAGTCTAATTACTTTGACCCAGTAAATCGTCACAACATCCAACAGTTGTTTTTAAAGAATTAATGAAAGTTTCCTAGTAACTATTTACATTATTTTTTAAATCAATTTAAAGACCTAAATAATGTTATAAGAATTGTGTTTCATTAAATTTACGCCGACTAATCCAATTCAATATTTACTTTTAATTTGTAAAACTAATAAGTAATGTAAGAAAAAATCATGAAAAGTTGGAAGCATGTTGAAAAGTTAAAGATATGATATAATTTATCCCAATTCTATAAGTCATTATTAATTGAATAAAATTAAACAAATTGAATGAATAACAAGAATATCAAAGATAAAGTTTAAGCTTCCTAATAAAAACTTTAGACATCCATAAATTAGAAATCAGATTATAAGGTTAAGAACTGAAAAAATACTTGATATTGAAAAAACTAAAATACTTTTATTGTTTTTGATATAATAAGTAAATTGTTCATCTTATCTAAAGCAATTTCAAATCATTTGACTCTTGTGCTATAAATTGGGAAATTGTGGTTTTCTTTATTCGTACTCTTATATATCTCAAATAAAATTATGCAAAGGATTTCCTATTGTTATACATATATAACTTGAATAAAACTAATTTGAAAATTATTATGTTTAGGTGTATGCATTTGGATATAAGTAGAAGAACAATACTATTACATTATATCTTAAAAGATCATAATCCCCACCTAGAATCAATAGGTTTGAAATTTAAATATCTAAATTATAAATTTAAATATCTAATTTTAAATTAAACATTAAGCGTTAAAATTTAAATTTTTTATTTAAATAAAAGATTTTAATTCTGGAATGATTAAGATTTAAAATTTTATTTAAGGAGCTTTTAATTATTATTCCTTAGGATTCATAAATTAAATCTAAACTTATAAAAGACTACATTTATTTTATTATGTATAAAGAAAATTCATTATATTTTGTGAATGATTATTATAATACTAATATGAAATTGGATGTCTTACTTTGATTCCTTTGTTTCTCAGTCTTTCATCATACAACATAAGGTAAGAAAAGGTTCTAGTATATCATTTTCAAATGATTACTGGCCTTGAGATCTAAATGTTTACATCCTATCATGTCTTATACAAGCTCTCCTTAGACAAAAAATTAATTTTTTTACATTTTGAGTATGCCAAATTTTTTCTATCGCCTAATTTCTATGGCATGACTTTAATTAATATTTATTTATTCTTTTGTCTGTTTGGTATTTTTTCTCAATTTATCCTCAATTCATCAGCCTTTATTTCAAATTTGCCCTAATTGTTTTACACAATTTATTTGCTGCCCAAGTTTATTGAATTGATTCTTAATAGTATTCTTTTTATCATCTGGATCAGGTCAAATATATTTGATTTTAATATTTATTTTTTCTTTTCTTATTTTTATCTTTTGGTTTCTTACAACACAAATTATGTACAAATTTAATCGAAAGGTTTTTGAAATGCTTTAGATTACTATTAGATTCACGTTATTAATTTTATTATTATTTTTTTTATATCTGTTATTCGAAATTTATTACTGTTTCTTTAATATTAATAAATTTATATGACATATTCAAATAATTTTTATCAAATTAGAGTACTTTCAAATCCTAAAGAATCAATATTTTCTGATTGTACAATTTTGATATACTTCTCAAACTGATATGATTAAAAAGGTTTTCATAGTAAATTGCTCTTCCTAATAATTATTTTCTTTCACTTATTCTTCCAGAATTGGTGCTTGTCATATTGTAAAATATCTCATTTTAAATGCTTTTCAATATCTATTAAAGAACTAAGTTTAGTCTTCTAAGAGTGTTTTGAAATTGTGTATAATTAATTCATCATGATGACAAACACATTATTGCATTGATTTAAATTTAGTATCAAAATATTCATGTTGTTTTATGTAATTACATAAATTACCTACTATTATTTTGAATATTAACATAGAATAATAAAGTAATATTATAGTGATTAGGTAAACTTTTTCAAATTTCAATAATGTTAGACTACCTTATTTAATTTAATATATTATATCTATATTATCCTTCTTAGGTCCATATCTACAAGGCAAGCTCTAAAGGAATAGAGAACTTAAGTAATATTGCTTGATTAAGGATGTAAATTCGATTAGAACACAAAACCATTATGAAAAATTTTCTAACATAAAAGAAAATAGATTTTAATTTTTTATCCTAGGAAAAGAGCTTAAAATAATATATCTTTGCCTTATAAATCATTTAGGAAATGAAATTTGCATCAAAAATTATTATTTAAAATAATCAAGCAAGAATGATAATTATAAATAGTACCAAAAATAACATATTCCTTCTATTCATAGCTTTAAACAGAAGAGATAATTCTTCATTCAGAAATGAAATAAAAAAAATTTATTTAAAAAATACTAAATCTAACCTTCAGGTTTTTAGGTATTGAAGTGCAAAATATCATAATCGATGGTATTTTATAGTTTCAGGAAACAACTATATTCATAAGCTTTAAAGAGAATCTAGCTTTGAATACATGTATAATTATAGAGTAGGAAATTTAATTTCAAAATTTATATTTATTTTGTATTAATTATTTCTTTCGAACAGATTAATTGGTTTAGCTATATCAAAAATACAGCATCATTTCGATTGGAAAGTTAAAGTTATTTGCAGTTAAAAAGTTGCTCTTTTTAATGAGATGATATTCATGCCTTGTTTTATATTACAAATATGTTCAAGTAGGCTCTTATTTCTAAAAATCTAGAAATTGTAGAAATCTAATTTTTGGTTTTTGATAAATTTTACTTTTGTTAAAGTCTTGTTTAATGATGTATTTTTGTTCGGTAAAATACAAAATAACCATCTTTTTAAAATTTACATTCTTAATCAAATATGAGAGGAATTAATCTAATAGATTCAATTAATTACTAACAGAATTAGGAATGAAAAGAAAAATAAAAATCTGGATTGTACTGAAGTTGTAATATTCCTAACAATCAAGGCAATAGCCATAATTATGATAGTTATCTTCTCTATGTGTATATGTATTACAAAAGATTGATTGGGAATTGTTAGGATTTATTACCATTATTTAGGTTATAATATAAGTACTTTCATTAAATCTTTACAATTTAATTCATTGATCAAGATGTAGCAAGGTTTAGTTGTGGTTATTACTTACAAAATCATTTAATAATTTAGAGTAATATTACTTATTACTTATAAATTATCTACAAGCAATAATCAACTTTTTCATATTCTCTATAATAATCACTTAGCATTAATTAAAATATGGTCTATTGCTTTGGGACAATTAATTCTAAATTTATTACTATTTAGAATATAACAAAAAAAATAAATAATTGTATTTGAAATATTTATAATTGCTTATAAAAATAAACAATTATGGCGTAAAGCACAAATTCTTTAAATTTACTACTTAGATAATGAAATGCAGCTAATATTCTCTTATGACTTTGGCAACTTATCTTTAGCTGGTGACTTTAAATTCATATTTTTTATGTGTGAAGATTGACAATTAATTCAGGTTTTATCCCATTATAACAGATAAATCATGATATCATAAGGAAAAAATTAATAACTATGAAGTCTTATGAAAATTAATTACAAATTTTAAATTTATACAAAGATATGCATTGTGCGATACAAATTTATGGTATTTCCCATTATCTTTGAATTTTCAAACAATTAAATAAGCATTATACTAGTAAAAATGGGTGAGGGGATTTAGATTGTTCCTGGAAGAATACACCTAGCTGAAGTAAAGTTTCCCAATTATTGAAACAATCACCACAGAAATAATGATTGCGAGTTGAATAGAGTGAGATAATTTCATCAGAGATCTTTTTAATAAATTCAATAGTTTATAGCCTCTGCATCCTCCTGTAAATTTTAATAGATGAAAAGATAAATCAAAGCATGTTATAAATAATATCTAAAAGAAAATTTCCTTTAGAAATTTTGAGAATCAAAATCAAACTGCAATATATATACAGCCTATATTGCCGAGATTTAGATTTATACAGAAGGAATAATACTTACTAATCTCTAAATCTTATGGAAAGGTTGAAAAAATTAGTCTTATTAAAATTTGAAATAATAAAGTTAGAAATAATTTGTCTTTTTTTCCAAAATGCTAATCAAATGTTGTTAAGATCTTAGTAAGGCTTTAAAAACAGAAAACAATTTTGATTAATTCATAAATTTTATATTTATTAAATTTTTAATCTATTTCATTATGCGGGTTGAAGAATATTGTGTCCATTATTCTTGAACAATGGATTCTCTCTTTTCTTTTGATAAAATAATTTAATTTTAATGTAAAGCTTAATTCCAAGTTTAATCAATGGCCCCAATAAACCAAGAGTCAAAATTACCATTTAGCAAAAACCTGCTAAAATTTATTGACTATTTGTCATAAAAGCTGAAAAATCAGAGCAATAAACTAAACTTGTTAATGTAAAGACAATTACTGGAATTTCCATCCAAATTATTCCAATAAATTCTACCTTTTCTATATTTTTTTTGATCAGTGATAATAATCCAATATATCCTAAAATCAACAGTGATAACATTAGACATTGAACTATCTCACTGTTTTAAAAATCTATTAAGATTAAGATAAATTATAGTTTTTTAAATAACATAATGCCCTCGTACTATTCAAATCTTAATTTTGAATTGCTTGAGTGTTAATTCAATCTTCTAAAATTCTACAACAGAAAAATAATTGCCAAACTCAATACTCCAAAACAAATGCTGTAAGAAATAATAGATCGATATCCTTATTATGCATTTGATGTTATATAAAGAAATGATTTAAAAAGTAAATCCCAGGAATTTGCATAGTAAAGTTGCCTGAATCCTTCCATAGAATAAATATTTTTTAAATTTAGGATTTTTTTATTAAATTGATATAATTTATTTATTAGCTTTTCAAGCCATTTTTAATTCCTCCATCTTACACCATTAATATTATTAGGGGTACAAATAAAATTATTCAAGAATTTTGGATAAAATTATAGAAATAGGTAAAATATAACAATTAGAGCAATTTAAGAGATTTAGCTTTAGATGTTTAAAAATAAGTCAGCATTCATTTGATACTCATAAAGCTTTCCTATACTGGGAATAAAGTTATAAGGAATTAGATTATTAAGAATATCTGTTATTTTACATGATATCAATATTGGACTAACTGTTACAATTTCCGATGATTGAAAATAGATATATAGATTTTATGGATAAGCAATGTTTACAAATTTCAAATAAGATTAATATTGTAAAATGTCAAAAATTTCTAAGCTTTGTAATGGATCTCCCAATGATAACATCAATATGCTAATCGCTCCTAAACCTATAATTAAAGCATTTCCAATGTCTTAAAACTCATTAGCAACCTTAATCTAAATCTAAGTCAAAACTTTAGGCTCTTTAAGTAATAATTATTATGATGAGATAGGGACAGGCATATCGTTACTATCAACTAAGGTTGAGTTGATAGAAATTGAAAAATTTGGTTAAGTTGTCATTATTTCAAAAATATTAATATCAAATTCAAACATAGGCAAGGTAAACTCAGTTGAACTAACATTTACTACAGGATTGATCTTAATTTGATATTAATTTGTATTTAAATTTGTTATTTCGGCTAAAATAGAATCCTGAAAACTTATTTTTGAAATTTATTTAACTTCATTTGAAAACATTAAGAAAACAAATTAATGTTCATAGGTTTGATTTTCGTATTTTAAGAAAAATTTAGTTTATATAAGCACTAATTAGGCTACTCTTAATTACATTACCAGTTTTCTTCTGTTTTGCAGTTGATAGAACATCCATCACCGCTAGATTGATTTCCATCATCACATTACTCATTAGTAGATTGAATTTGGTCTCCACATTATTAACTTAGACTGCCTTATTGTCATCAGTTTAATTAGCATTAATAATTATTATATAGCGGCATTCATTTACAATTAAGTCATATCCTTCAGCACATTCTTAGCACTTACCTTATTTGCATTTGGAACAATTTTGACTACATTAAAAAACACATTAATAGCAACCATCATATTGAATATCATTTAAATCATCGCAATCTTCTAATCCTTTTATGATTATTCCGTCTCCACATATAGGTTTGCAGTGATTTTGATCATTTTTTTCAAAATTTTCTTAACATTCTAAGCAAATATTGGAACCATCACAATAAAGGCAATTTTATTCGCATTAGAAATTACAATCATAACATCCATCATAAGGTTGATAATTTCCTTCATCACATTACTCTATTGAAGAAATAGCCAAATAACCATCTCCGCATATTTGGTAACATCGATAATCGATAATCTACCAACCATCAATACAAGAGTAGCATTATTATTAGATGCATTAACTACACTCTAATTAGCAACTTAATTAACATTAATAGCAACCATCAAATTGTATATTATTTTAATCATCGCAAGTTTCATTTTCTACAACAATTCCATCATTACAAATAGGAAAGCAATATTTCTTATTATAAGATAACTTATAAAAAGGTTAACATTCTAAACATATTTCTAATAAGCTATTTAAGCAATTCTAAATCATTATTCTCTTAAAGTTTTGAAAATAATATTCCAAAATTCCAAATTTTTAAAAGTTATAGTTAGAATTAGGAGATGGTTTTTGATTATCTTACAATGATGAGTGATATAGAATGAAGGAAATATAATTATAATAATTGCCATAAAATAATTAATTAGAAAATGAATTATAGTTTTAATTCAACAGTTCGAAACCATCATTTCTATTTATTTCTTCACAACTACTATTAATTAATTGATAATTTGATAAACATTCTAAACATTTTCCAAATTCACATTAATTACAAAAGTTTGGGCAAGAAAACTTGCATTAAAAACAGCCGTCATCTGATAAATCATCACATTCTTCTTAACCTTGAATTATACCATCTCCACAAATAGGATGACAATTTTTTAGAAATTCGTCTAAAATCCAGCCTTCTAGGCAAGTCACGCATTTATTATTAATTTACTATAAACAACCTTCATTGAAAATGTTATTCATTCCTTCTGGTTAGGTGTAAAATATTTCAAAGTCCCTTATTCTGCTTTAAATACCAGTTGATTGAGTTTTTATTTTCAATAAGAATAAAGAATCATAATGATTCATTATTAATATTTCTATTTATCCATACTAATCAAAAGCTTACATTCCATATGCATAGTCTACTATTATAGAATTTGTATCATCTTTAAAAAATCTGATTAATACATCTTAATGAGGAGGTAGTTGAGTGCCATACTAAATTTCAGAAAATACCAAATATTGACAGTTTCCACACCTTTAGCTTGAATACTAATTTAATTCAAACGTCCATCCCTCTGAATAAGTGATAAATTTCTCAGTAATGAATATTAATGCAGTTTCCATTATTAAAAAAACTTATGATATTGTGTTATGCAATCCGCACTTGCATCCTAACATTTCACAATACTTAAATTTAATGATACTAATCCAATATTTTACAAATAGACATCGTAGAGTTAAAATTTTAATTTTCATTATCTATTTACACATCAGTTTAATAAAGATAGTTAAAACACCTTTTTAATACCAACATTAGTTACCTGATTAGTTATGCATCAAACATAATCTGAGAATGAGGTTCTAATTCTAAAAATATTAGGCTATTATATTAAAAACTTAAAAATTGGGTATTTCCACAAGTTTAGAAACTACCATTCCAATCTAATAAATAATTAATAATAATAGGTAATTACCATCTTTTATATTTGAGCTTGCTTAAAATTCATAAATCAGAGTTTAATATGTTGTCAAGACTAAAATGATGAGTATTATCATTATTAATTAATATTAAAATAGCATTTTGTTTATAAATTTAATGTACGAAATTTCACATTAACTATAAATACTCTCTACAATAAAATTTACACCTAATAAAGAAATAGTCAAATTACAATGTCCAATTACAACTAATAGCAGACCTAGAAATTTTAAAATAAAAAGATTTTTTTTTGATGAAATTTTCCAAAAAGAGTAGTTATTTCGATAATGATCGATAACTTCATTTTGTTAATTTATGCTTCTGAGAAAAGATTAACTTTCTAAAATTTAGTAAAATAGTGACTATTATATTGATGAAACATCTAATATTTGGTTAGACTTTAAAAATTTCTTATATATACATACATAAATTTCATTTAATTATGATCATTTTACTTTAGAAAAAGCTACAATGGCAACCTATCTTTAAGTTTCTTATGATCTAAACTATAAATTCAGCAAGAATGTCCATAAGTTACACCCTTATATGTTCTATGCAATCTAAATGTAAGTAAAATACAACGATCAATTTTGGCACTTTATAAAAAACTGTAAAAACAGTTCTAAAAAACTACATTAAGATGAAAATCATGATCACAACTTTATAATTGAAATATATTTTCACAACAGGAGCAATGGTTGATGTATCAATAATGACGAAGCTTATTTCTTTCTAGCATATATTCATCCTTTTTCTAATCTATAGCTTGATTTTCATTTAATATCACAAGAGAAAGTAGTTCCCTTAAAATTTTACTTTCATTCCCAAATAAAATTGCATGGTATACAATTAATTGAATAAGAAATAGCTATTTAGGTTTTGTTATATAATCTTATATTAATAATATATCTGCATTTAACAGCACTTTTTAACTTTCTATGATTTTCAAAATGAACACATTTTCATAAAAATTGATTCTACTTTTAATTTGAGCTGATTTCCATTAATAACTGAAGTTTACGAATTTAAGCGTTTAAAAAGTGATGCATTTGTAAAGCATAATGTCGAATAAAGATTGTAGAATCAATAGTTTTGAATATGATTGATGCTTGAATTTAAAAATACTAATGTTTATTTATAATCTTCCAAGCCTTTCGATTGTTTAAGTGAATCTCTCTGCATTTGATAACAATAAATAGGTTTAACTACTTTAAATTAAGACTTGTTATTTCACACAGATTTGAATGTATAACTGAAACGAACCATTTTAAGTTATGGAAGGAACCAAAAAAATAATCGTAACTCTTCTTGACAAATATTCTGATACAAAAGGTCTTCCAAAAATGCAAATTTCTGTAAACAAAATCGAACCCTATATGCTCCCATTTTTAAGATGAATGTAGAAAAAAGGATTTTTTTTAAATGTTTACAAGAGCTGGCCAAATTTGTGCAGATCTATAAGATTTCTTATGTCGAAATTATGCCTATAATGGTTACCCATATAATTTATTGTTAATTATTTTCAGTTATATTATAATTCATATAGTGAATAGCCTCTATTCTTATCATCCCAATAGATCAAATTTTATCCATTACTAGTAAGAGTTCCGTAAATATTACATGTATTAATATTTAATTATTCAATGATTTTGAAATTACCATCGTTCGACTCCTTAATTAGATAAATCCAAGTTTTATGTCTAACAATTATCACGTTCTTCAACTTATTATAAACTATTGGAAACAAGTACCTGTCAAGTAACTATTAATTTGCATTTAATTTTAGATTTTTTTCCTAAACCTCTTAAAAAACACCTTTTTTAATCTCAAATACAATTAGTTAATTAATATTCGAAGTATTAGTGACTAAAACAAATTAATTCTCATTGATAAACTTTAATGTTGATCCAGAACATTTAGTGGATTACTTAACTAAATATTTAAATTTCATTCTATTCTCCTACCCTTTTTCCCAGATGATTATTTAATCTTCATTATTTGCACATGATGCTAAGATACCTTCTGATTCATTTAAACTTAATCCTGATACATAATTATTATGCTTCTCTAATGAATATAAATATATCAATTTATTCATTTAGAAATCAACAAACCAAACTTTTATTGCATTGTCATTACCCCCAGTGAATAGTTGGTCCTCATTTTAATTTAAAATCATACAATATATACTTCCAGTATGTTATTGATAAGATGATGAGCAAGTCCATTAGCTATAGCTCACCTATTTCCAAATTCTCATTATCTTATTGTTAGATCCGAAAATAAAGGCATCATATTTTTTACTATAAATTAAACAATTAATTTAACAATTATCCTTTTTTATAGTTGATTATAATTGAATTCTTCGATTTTTTAAATTCCATATTTTAATATCGGTCTCATTTCCTGATACCATTAAAGAATCTGAAGAATTGAAAGCAATACAAAAACAAGTTTCCTATTATTTAAATAAATCAAGAGGCATGAGTTTGATTTCTTACTATGGAGTTAAAGGTAATTTAAAATCTTTGATATTAGCATTCTAATTCTGTTAATTTGAAGCATCTTGTTAAGAATTCGATAGTATTTCTTTACATTTTTCATATTCTGGAAATTGCTTAAAATACTCTAATTTGAGTTAAACCTTTAAGTTCCAACTGCTTTATTCCTTTCTGATATCATTGATTAAATTTTATGATATAAATTTTCCTTTTTTTTATTATTTATCAGAGTTTCTAATTCTTCATAAAAACTGTACTTTGAATATCTCTATCCTATAGACTAAAGTGCATTGATCCAATCTTTGGTAATCAATAACAATTAATCTAATTTGGTAAGTAAATTTTATTTTAACTGAATGACATTTGCTTCAAATTATTCAATATTTTTAATTTTTGTCACAATTATATCATCAAGTTAATCCATTTTTGACTTTTACTATTCTTGAATTATTTCAATTATCTTCTTAAACCCAATTGATTTCCCTTCAATGTAAATATCATCTAAACATCTAACGCATAAAAATCTTTGCTCTAATGATAATTAAGGATTTAGTATGACTTAAATAATTGGGTAATTATGTTTCTGACAACATTGTAATTATTTCTCATTTTCAATCATCTTTGGTTTAAACATTTAATTTAATATAATTTATACAAATTTTCATATTATAATATTCAAATAAATTAAATTCTATTCCTGAAAATCAAACATGGAGACTGAAATATTAGGAATGTTTACTTTGTGTAAACAAATACAACTTCTTCTATATTATTTTTACATAATTTAATTGTCCTTTCTTGAATGCCTAGCCTCTAAATCTCATTATTATTGCAGAATTAAAATGGAATTTGAGTAACACTTGGTTATCTTTAACAAATATTGAATAAAAATAAAATTATTGATAAATAATCTAAAATTATAATAACATAAAAAAAATAATAAACATTCAATTCTCACAAAGGGTTTTTCCAGTTTACATTCAAAATAGCCTTAATTACAAAGTGATTCAATTCATTTGGGATAGTTGAGGTTTAGATTCTACTTTAAAAAATTTAAAATACAATTGATTATCTCAAGGGACATTGATGATTAATTCATGTAAATAGACTTTATAGTGAAATGCAACCTTAAGGAACATGAGAAGGAAACAGAAAAATCTTCATGAATTTCCAAAGAAGAATTATGTAATGAAAGTTGAAAGAGAAGATAATAATTGTAAAAGTGCTTAAAATAAAACTATCAATTAGAATTTAAACGAGAGAAACGCAAATTTAATTTTAATGGGAAAATGGTTCTAAAGGCAGAAATATTTATTACAAGGGTTTAAAAAAAATCTAGATTTATTTTCCTTCTGCAAAGCTCAGTCATAAATTCTCTAATGGTAACCTATTGCATTTTTCTTATTGCGCCAAAATGAGAATCGAGGTTTATGAATTTGATTTAAAATAAACCAAAAGGACCAAGAAACTATCCCTCTAAAGTTATAATTTAGCTGGAATTTCTTAACAGTCTAATAATTTGAGATGTTCTCTCAAAAATTATAAATTCTTGATTACCTTAGTTTTGAAGGTAATTAATTGACACCTAATTATTTATGAAAACATTGAAAGTAAAAATTCTAGAATTTTTTAATGTGTAAATAATTATAAATTTCGCTTTGTTAAGCTTAATTTCTACATGGAATCTATTTTCAAATTTTTGGTTGTATTATGCCTTTAGATCCTTAATCTGGATTTTCTTCTTAATATACCGCCTAGAGATGAGGTCATTTCCTATGCTAGAGTCTAAATGTATTAAAATAATAATTGAAATGCCTCTATTGGATTTTTATTCAGGTTTTGGTTTAGGTTTATGGAAAGCCTTTATTAAACTACTTTTCAACAAACTAAAGTACCTTTGGATTCATCAAAACTATATATTATTACCATATAGTCCCAAAGTTTTCTGAGTAAATCTTAATTATAATATATATCAGTTCTCCGATAGCTATTACAATATTTACTTAACCTTATGCGAATATCAATTGGATAAAGAATAAGGCATCCTATCTTTTTGCTTACAACTAGTTTGACTTCTCATTACAAATGTAAACGAATTCTTTTGCTTAAATTTCTTCAATTCAACTAACACGGAAAATTCTTTTTCTTTATAATTGCTACCACTTGCAGCGAAATATCTAAAGGAAGACCATTATTCCTTATATATTGAAACTGCATACTTAAATTTGCAAAACTTTTAAAGCGTAGTTGTCAATGATCATTTGACTAAAATTTACATATATTGTTTGTGAATCTGTATTTCTTTCTAACAAGTAGTAAAGTTAATGGTTCAATCTATAATCTCGTTTAAAAATTGCCAATCGAATAGGTTATTAGTATACCAAAGATCAATTCATCTAGTTTTCAAGTGGCAAAAAAAGAGTTTCATATTATGAATATCATTACTTAATAAGCTATTAGCTTATAAAGCTATAAAATAAATATCCACATATAACCAATCACATGAATAAACTACAAATAGCACAGATAAATTGTAGAGAGTTAAAAAATGTTAAAAATTGAAAAGTGTAAGATTTATATAAGAATACTATGAGCAAAATCCAAAATAATCACTATTTATTGATATTATTATAGTTTCATTCAAAAAGATCCAAAAAATAGTTTCAAGGAATCATGAATAAGGTTATTGACTATGATATGTTTTAGAATATTTTATTTCTTCTATATTATAGGCACTTCTAAAGGTAATTCCAAAAGAATCTGCTTCAATTCACATAACTTTATTTAGAAGCACATCAATATTAGTAGTTTCATTATCAAAATTTGTCGGAATTCATCAGAAAGTCTCCTAATTTAATTAAAAAATAATAGAAATCTTATTAAATTAAATAAATAATAGAAAAAAGATATTATCAATTCGAAACTCAAGAAAATGATTTAGAATGATGTGTAAGAGAAGAAATAACAATAAAAAATAATAAGAAAACCTCAAATTATTGATGCCGTCCAATTCCCATAGTAAGAGATTGTTGACAAAGATTTATTAAAATGTAATCATATGAAAATATAAGATTTATAGTGAAACAATTATTGGATGAGGGAAATTATGATGAAGCCTTCTCTGAGATAGAAGAAAAAATCAAAGAGAATGAACTTCTCAAAGATAACAAAAAGAATGATGATGAATTATTAATGCATAAAGGTAGTAATATATTTTAACCCCTTAGCAAATATTTTAATAAGATTAGATGAATATGAAGAGGCTCTCGAATGTGTTAATAAAGCACTTACTATAAATCCAGATAATGGTTAACTGCATTATATCAAAGGTATAAATATCCTAAACCTATTTTAGGGATAGCATTAGTTAAGTTAGATAGATATTAAGAGGCTTTTGAAAATTTTTCTAAGATCTAACCCCATAATCAAGTAACTCTAATTTATCTAGGTAATAATGTTGTAATTTTGAATATAGGGATAACACTAGAGAGTATGGATGGGTATGCTGGGGCTTACAAGTTTTATGAGGAAGCGTAAAAGTTTGGTTAGAATTTATAGTTGTTAAATATCTTGAAAGGTAATTTTTCAATCAAATGTAATTTTAGCATCGTCGTTAGTTGGTTTAAGAAAATATGAAGAAGCTATTTAGTTGTGTGATTAATCAATTTTGGAAACTGATATTGATAAATTTGCTTATTCTGTTCGAGGTATCTTAAGGATAAATTAATTTAAGCAAGAGCATTACTTATGTTATTTAGATATGAAGAAGCATTAGAAGCTTGTGATTAGATAATTCAAATAGATGAAAATTATTCAGAAGCCTATGATATCAAGGGTATGTTTAGCGAAAATGATATTTTAGGAAGGATCTTAGCAGCTTAACATAAGCCTGTAGAAGCAATAGCATAATGTCTAAAAGCTGTTCAATTATATCCGAATGGCTATGTACCTTATGCTACCATCTGTAAATAATATTGAAAGTTTACTTTAGCCGGAGCATTAATTTAATTAGATCGCTTTGAAGAGGCAATTGAATATTCTGATAAATCACTTGAAATTAATCCAAGAGGTAACATTGCTCTTGGCAATAAGGGTATTTTTTAAATTCAATAATTAAGGATATGCATTATTTAATTTAAATCTTTTCGAAGAAGCTGTAGAGAATTTTGACTTAGCCCTTGAAATAACACCGGATCATCCTTTGATAAATTTATTAATGGGTATGCTTTATTTAGAATGATTATTTAGGAACTGCATTATTCAATCTTGGAAGGGAAGAAGAATGTATTGAATACTATGATATGGCTATCAAAAATAATCCAATGTGTTATGATGCTTATTTGAGAAAAGGTACAATTCAATCTAACTTAATCACTTTAGGAATGGCATTATATAATTTAGACAGATATCAAGAGGCTATTGAAAGTTTTGACTAATTGATCTAAATATAGCCAACTAATTATTAGGCTTTTTTTCAAAAAGGTAAATGTGAAAATAACAATTTTAGGAAGGTCTCTATTTAACACAGGTAGATTTGAAGAGGCAATTATACCTTTAAACTAAGCCCTTAAACTCAATGGTAATGTCTTTTCGATTTGGAATACTGCTGGTATATTCTGATTTTGACTAAAATTAAGGAAAATCGTTATTGAACCTACATAGATATGATGAGGCGCTTGCATGTTTTACCAGATCTAATCAATTAAACCCATAGGATGATGCAGCTAAGGCTCATATTGGTAAATTTACTTAGCTTAAACTGTAGGAATTACATTATAGATTATGAATAAAGATGATGATGCCATATATTGGCTTGCTGAAGCCATAAAAGTTAATCCAAGATGTCATCTTGCTTATATTCACTTGGGTATATTTTTAATCATATAATTTAGCAAAAACTTTATTAAAAACCGGAGATTTTGCTGAAGCAATTTAGGCTGCAAGGAGAGCTATAAATATATACCCTTAGAAACAAGAGTATTAATAGACTTATAGTAATTATTAAAATAATGTTTAGTCAAAGCAGTATTTATGTACAATTTGTCATTAGGGGCTCAGGGAGGATAAGAAAAAACAGAATGAAAGAAATAAAATATGATTAGAAGTATTATATATGCAAAAAGCAATTAATATTTCTATTAACTTATTATTCTTACATCTATATAGAAATTGGTTATAGAAAATTATAAACAGTAACTATTTTATTAAGCATAAATGCTATTTCATATCTCAATATGTATCTATGCTGATCTCAAAATTTGAATGGAAAGGTTTTCTTCAAATCATAAGGAGAATGCTCAGAACATAATATAACTTTATAGCAAATATGAAAAAGTTGTATAAATTACCATCATTATAGTTCCCCTATAACATCATCGATGCAAGTGGCTTTATACTACTGAGGGATGAGCACATTTTTATCTGTAAAGGGATATAAAATGGTAAAACATTCAGGATAATACCTTTTGATCAAGTTTAAAAATCAAATATTTCTCAATTAGCTGTTTACGCAAAAAGATTTACTATATTTTAATTATATTAATAGGGATAATACATTAACTAATTTTGAAGGAAGAGTGTTATAAATTATTACTGAAGTATTCTAAGAGAAATTGATTAACAAATTTCAAGAAATTTGCAAGAGATTTCTATTAATGTTGCAGTTGTTATGAAATGATTAGTTGATATAAATCTTAATAAATTTACTCCTCATTATTGGATCTATTTAAGATTTGAATTGTATATTACAATATTTTTGATCAAATTCTATAATTTTGCCAAAGATAACTCAATTTCATTAATTGTGTGATACTTTTAATATTGATTCTATAATTTAGTCTTTATATATAATCTTTATCCAAAAGTAACATCAAGTGTGATCAATATAATGGTTTCATTTTGCATCAACGGATAAATTGATAAAATTTTAGTTTAATAGTAATGCTATGATCAAAATTAATCGAAATTTTTTATATAAGAATAAGCAAAACGCCTAATTGAGAGTTTACTATTTAACGGTAACCTTTTTTATTAATGTTTGTTGTTAAATTTTAATCATTAAATTTATGATTTAATATATTTAGATGATTTTCACATTTGATAAGATAATTAATAGATTGAGCCCAAATATTAAATGTAAATAATTATATTATGTATATATTTATATAAAGTCATTCTATGTAAATAGAAGTTTATATAAAATTAATATATTTGAACGCTTTATTTTATAATAATTACTCATCAGTTGGATATTCTTAGTCTTCATTAAAGGCCAGAAAAATTCTAGTTCTTAACCTATCTATGTTTTAATCTCATTCTTCGAATAAGAAAACAAAAAACAACAATTACACCAAATATTATTAAGAATATTTTTACACTGTTGTTGTAATTAATCTGATCATCTTTAATCTCCTAAATTTATACTATTAATTGTAAATTTGATAACATGTTTTCTGCCACTAATGTAAATGATTTATTTCCTTAATATTCTGTATTAATGAAAACTTGATAACCAATTTTTGCAATGAAAATCTAATCTTCCTTAGGTATGTACATAATAAAATGAGTAGTATTAAGTTTGTGATACTAATTTTGCGATTATACTTATTTTCCTATATAATCATAAAGATTTTAATGCTCTGATAAATCATAAAAGTATGTTTCATCAGAAGATGTCTTTAGGATTAAGTTATTTTACTCATAGTATTTTAAATGTGTACTATCTGCGTTAGCATTGTTTCGTATAAATTTTAATGGTCTGTAAGAGAGTTCAAATTTTTACATTGTGATAATTATTTCGCTTATAATTGTATATTTTCGGATGATTTACAAGATTTAGATTATTGCTATTTCATCCTCAATCATACAATCTAAAAAATAAAATTAGGAATATTCTGCTACAAAATCATCAACGCCTGTTTTTAAGTATTTTTCTAGTTAAGCTAAAATAAAACCCAAATTTAGAGTTGCTGTTCCTTATACTTGAAATTGAAATCCATTGAGAAATAGAATTTGAAAAACCAACCTTTACTTGCTATCCTCGAATGTTAGCGATATGTATAGTTAATTATCTCCGTTGATCTTAAGAAGGTGATTCAATCGAAATTAGATATCAATCTTCTTAATACTAAATTCAACAATTTCATAAATGAATAATTCATAATACGTTTAAATTACAATTAAATTTCCAGTTCTAAAACTTTATAGAACAATTTATGAGGTTGAAAAACTAATATTTATTTTAAATATAGGATCCTGCCTTAAATTACAATTTATCTCATCTATCAAATAAATCCTTGCATTTACTATTTAATTGTCTTTAAGAAACAAAAATAAAATAGATTATTCATTTATTAAAAACTGATTAAGTAGAAGCTCTTTTTCATCGTTCAATATCAATTGATCGAAGTTGTTGATTAGAATCAATGAACTATTTTCAAATTATACAAATTTCATTCTAAAATTCGGAATAACAGTGAAAATAGACCCTAGTTCAATGGTTTTTATTTTCAATTCTTTGGGAGTCAGTTCATAAAGAATTAATGGGCCATCAATTTGAAAATTTTCCTATTCTACTATCGTAAGTTGGTCTATAGGACCTGTTACATAATGACTAATTTAAACTTTAGGTTGTTTATTTTTAGAATAATTTAATGATGCATATTTAGATTTTGAAATTAATTGATAGCAATTGTTGTAGTACTGCAAAGTGAATGATAAATTCAAAGGAGAATTATTTGAACCAATGGGAACCAATTGAAAATTATATTATTGCTCGTTAACATCATCAGTTTAAAAATTATCTATTTAAACCTCAAAATTTGCTAAATTAAATAAAATTAAAACATCATTTTAATCATAATACAGTAAATACTATTCTTAAAACCAAAAATTAACTCTCCCTATTTGAATAGTATTTAATAATTAAATGGGAAATAAATTTTTAATAGCAAACAATAAAATAAAGCTATTTGAAGCATTTCTCACACCTAAACTGAAGTAGTTATCGTTGATTTAGTATTCTAGTGGTCTTATAATCTCATAATTGGTCAAATTAATAACATTTAGAACCGATATTTAGTCTTAATCAAGCATATACTCAATTATTTAATTATTCATGAGATGTACACTTAAAATATAATTCTATATGTATATAAGTTATTTTAGATAAACAATCTAAATTTAATCGACTCGAAATAAATAACTTTTCTGGTTTGCATCAATTATGACATAGTCTTGTAATTACAAAAAATAAGTGATAAAATTAGAATAATAAAAAGAGTGATACGTTAAGTTACTTTGAAAATAATGACTAAAAAATTGTTTTAAGATCCTTTTAAATAATAGGTTGATTGCAATTACATGTTATAGATTGATATCAATAATTCTTAGCTCTTCTAGGTTTTTGGTTTATACCAATACAAAATTTTGGAATTAAAAAATATTGATAATCTCACTTTCAAATTGAATTTCTAAATTTTTTACTTCAGTACTTTTGAATTCTATCAGTTTAATTCCTTATTTTGAATACCAGAAGAGGATTGAATTTTCGTAAGAAAATACCTTAACAGATGATAATTAAATTATCAATTAGAGATATCCTTCACAATTATACTTATAAATACAATTTTCACTTTTTAGTAATAAAAATGATTACTAAGAATGTTTTTCATAATATAGTAATTATGAATTCTAATTGTATTTGAGGATCTTCTATAATTTTAGACAAATTTTGAACAATGGTTTTTTGTCAAAAATATCTATTTTCAAATCAGTGCTAGAAGGTTGCACTATTTGATATTCATTCATTAAATTTAAACCACTTTTGCTGTAATATTAAGTAGTGGAGTATTAGCACTCATCAACAAGTGATAAGTTCCTAGTTGAATTAATAGTTTTTGAAGTATAATTAATCTCAAAACATTCGTCATCATATTAAACTGGGAAAGTTTAACTATGAATAAGAATTACATATTTTTTTGTAGGCTAAATGAAGTTTTTTGGATATGATAGGTAATAAAAAATGATTTCATCAGAAATAGGATCGAATTAATATATCACATTATATTGTTTATCAAATTTGATTATTGCAGAATCTATTTTATTAACCTATTAAAATTATTCATTATAAATAATTTAAAGTTCGTCATTATGTTTAATAATGAGGATATTCTGAAAAAGGTTGGCTTACAATTAAGTACCATCAAACTCATGAGAATAATTTTATTTGAAGATTATCGTCTTATTAACTGAGGGCACATATTTAATATAATACACGATAGAGCAAGTTTAATAAAATAATATTTATTTTAAGTTTTCATAATTTAACACTTCCATATTAAATGATATTTTGTTTTATTTATTAATACTAAATTGATAATAACTAGCCTTTGCAATAAGAAAAAGGCGCAATTAACATTCTTCAACTTTCTCAAGATATTTTATTTCTAAAGAGTATTTTTTAAAAGCAATATCTTCATTCAATATCAGATATATTTAATTCTCATAATAAGTGAAACATGCCCAATTATAACATTATTAGAAGGATATGATATAATGATTATCATTTATTTAATAATATGATCTTTTACATGAGGAGTGCTCAATGTAATTAAATTAAAATCTGCGTAGTAAAGTAGTTTATTATTAAAAATTAGTGTTGTATACACTAAGGTAGGAACTTGAAAAGCAGAATACAAGAAATTCTGAATTTTAATTGAAATAAAATTCTTAACAGTCTTCATCCTTTTCAATACTTAAATTAATCTAGAAATTTGGTAAATCTTAGGCATTTATAGCTTAATCTTGGTTAAATTTTACTTCCTCTATACAAGAGATAAAATAATTTTCAGTCTTTCTAAGTTAACAAAACAACCTATTCAAAACTTAATCTACACTAAATGAGGGAAGCATTTTAGCTTAGATAATTTGATTTACGTCATAATTTTTAACTTTTACTTTGTTCCGAATAATACTGTAATCACTATAATTAAATTCCTATATATCTTTTCGATCGCTTTAGATAATAAAGGGGAGCATTTTTCTTGTTATAAATATTTATCCAGGTTCCATTTAAATTACCTCACATATTATTGACTAGCATAATACTCTTTTGAACAGAAGAGTTGTGATTAAAGTGAATTGAAAGAAAAATTTCATAAAGAGAAATACTTTATTTATTTATAATAATTAGCTTAAGAGATTTATTTAATCCATTTTGACTTCTATTAATCTATCATAGAAATATTTTAACTATTTATTTTCATATTATTTCAGATATGAATATGAATTTAATTGATGAATACCCGATTTTATATATCTTTCTTAAGAAACTAAATTATTATAGCTTCTCAGAATCAATAAAATAAGAGAAAAACCTTAAACAAGATTATCATCTCAAAATCTTTAAATACTTTTTATATAAAATAAATTTTACTTTTCTTTATTAGGAATAAAGTAAATAATTGTTTTTTCTTTTTATAAACTGTTATAAATATAAATATAAACATTAAGCCTATTAAAAAATACAAAAACATCCATTTTATTTTCTATTTATAGATAAGCTGGTTCCTTTAACTTTAAAGATTTACGATGGTCTTTATTTTGATTACAAGGCGAATAAATGTTTGATGATATGAGATTATTTATTTTCTCGATACTTAATTCTATTTGAAAATTTGAAATTTACTAGAAATAGTGAACATTTTTCTTAATTGCAAAATTTTTCATCATTCTATTAACAGTCTAAATAATTCCATTAAAGAATAATGCTTTATTTCCTGATCTTATTACGCTGTTCATTAAATAACCAGAAATTCAAAAATAACTTTGAATAAGGTGTTTGTAATATTTTCTATTAATGTTGATTTATTAATTAAAATATTTTAATAAATATTACTTTGAACTTTGTAGTTAACTTTACATGATCAAAAATTGGAATGGCCACTACATCTATTATTCTGCTAAAATATAATGTTAAGAGAATTCTTCAAAGTAAATTATAATAATAAAACTATTATTTATTTTATTGAATGGGATTAAGGAATTATATTAACATAGATAGAAAAGTATCAATAAAATCTAAGCGTAGTTTTAAAATTTATTCATGGGTTTAAATTATAGAATTTATTATTTTGTGTTTTAACACTTTATAAAACTCACAAACAAATACAATCCTATCTTGTATTCAAAATGCTTAAATAAAAATATTTGTAGAGGTTTTACTTCGAGCCTCTTCCTTTTCAGTATTTTTTTATTTAAATTTTTTGTATTAACTCTAACACTCAACAATAATTTAGATTAAAGGACCTATTAAACTGGAAACTAGCAATCCAATTTATGCGAATCCAACATATATTTGCTAATTTAAAGAGAAATAGTCTTTCAAATTATCAGAATATGAAAGGTTTAAGAGTGTGAAAATTGTTATTGGGAGTTCATAAGATAAAATAGTTAATAGCTCAATTCTTTGAATTTTAAGTTTGAAACCTAAAATCAAAGCAATATAAGTAGTATTAACCATAGATATTAGCAGGCTTTGAAGTATAGGATAAAATTGAATTTGCGTTAATATAAAATGAAAAGAGAACTATTTAAATAATATTAGTTTTTCATGTTTAAGTTAAACAACTTATGTGAGTTAATTCTGAACCTTGCTTTTTCCATAGTTATAGAGGAATATAAACAATATATTTCCTAAATAAAAGAAGCAAATTAATAAGGAAACTCTTTCTCGAATTTCAGATTTCGTATTCGAAATCAAAAATAAACCAACTTTGAACATCAAGTCCTAACTATTAATATAAATGAAGTTCATTAAAACCTCTTGACTGAAGATCTATTTAATTTCTAAGTGTTTCTTTTTATATTTATAAAGATAAACCCAAATGGATTCTAAATATTTTGATTTAGATTGTTTAATAAAATTGAAAATTTTAGTTATAGAAATGTGTTTTGAGATAAATTTTTCATATAAATAAAGCAGTGAACAACAAATGCATCCCACTGAAATTTAAAATATAAAGCTTTCAATATTGGTAAGGAAATCAGCATTTATTTAATACTCATGAAACTTGCCAACACTCTATTGAAACTCTTATGAAAATATATTTTCATAAAAGTCTGGAAAATTGATATAATTCAATAGAGGTTGAAGAGTAATAAAATTTGAAGATTCAAAATAAACATTGACGTTTTGAGGATAATCGAAATTTAAGTATTTTAAAAATTATTGTTATTAGAGTATGTCCATTAATTGTATTACTTCCGAAAACTTTCCTAAAGCCAACATTAAGAAGCCACTACAACACAAACCAATCATCATACCGTGACCAACATTTTTTAATGTCTTAGAAGCTGTTAATTGCGGTCTTGTTAAAATCTTAGGAACTTTGAGTTCAACCGATACATTAGTCGGAGATAAAACAATCCCATTCTCATCCAAAATAGTTTCATTTAACTAAATATTAAATATGAGTTTTCTTTTTATTTAGTAGTTAAAATAAATTTAGAATTCATATTGAACATTCCTAGATTCATCTTAAGAAATAGGAACTTTTGGATTGCAGTTGATGATATACTCATCTGGTTGCAATCCTAAAATTTGAAATGAATCTTTTGCAGGAAAATTATTGATATCTGAATCATTACCAAGAACAACCTTTTTAGAAAAATTCAGTTGAACATATTGGTAGTACTTTGTCTAATTCACATAATTAAGAGACACTTATGTAATGGAAAAACACTAATTGGTTTATGTGTTCTTAGTAAAACAATTCCAATTACTTTCAATTTTACAATCATTGGAACAGCCATCATTATTTGTAATATTACCATCATCACACTCTTCAAGAAGTTCTTGTATCCCATTTCCACATTCAATCTAATAGCATAATCCTCCATAAAGTACATAGTTCTATTAGCAATTTAAGCATTCGCCACCTTATACACATTTTGAACATCCATCAGGACAATCATAAAAATTATTTATACTTTAATCTTCAAGATTAAATTTGAAGCATTTTCCATCAATTTCCTATTCATCAAATTTGCAAATGTCTTTACATTAGCCAGAAATGCATTTCCTACACTGAGTATCACATTCTAGTTAACAATTATAACAGCCATCATATTAAATTTGATTGCCATCGTCACATTCCTCTAAACCCGGTTCTGTATAATTATCACCACAATAAGGTAAACATAACATATTTACTGATCGAAAATGTTCCTAACAAAGCTAACATTTATTATAATAATTGCATATTTCACAATAAGGACATTCTGCCTAACATTTATAACAGCCATCACCACTTTCTTAATTACCATCATCACATTATTCAGTTTGAACTGTAATTCCATCTCCACAATTCGGTAAGCATTAACCTTCAATAAGATCCCATCCTTCTATGCATCTCAAACATTATGAATTAACACAATTTGAACATTCTAATTAGCAATTTTGTTAGCATTTATAACAACCATCAAATTGAATTCCATTTGCATCATCACAGACTTCAAAATCTACTATCTGACCATCATTGCATACTGGAACACACTATTACTGACTCTTAGTCAATTAATATCCATCTTTGCATTGATGACAAATGTTCCAAGCTTAATCTTCACACAATTATATATCATTTACATTGCATTGGTTGTAATTAAATCCAAAAATTCCGTAATGTTAAGGATCACAATCCAAAAACTAATGTAAAAAGAACTTCAAATTATCTTAATTAAACATAGTGTGTTAATAATATCCATTTAATTAGACATTATCAATCTGACTGAAACATCCTGTGTATTATTAAATAGAATACTAATCTACTTAATTACATTATATAAGACACTACCCATTAACTAAAATTTATGGTTATTAGCATTCGATGCATTTTCCTTTTACGCAGTTCTTACAATATTATGGGCAAGAATATTAACATTTATAACATCCATCATAAGGGATAATATTACCATCATCACATTATTCGTTCTAGACAAGTTTAGCATCTCCGCAGATTGGCGAGCATTTCTGTTCTAATTCTACATAATTCCATCCTTCTTAACAATGCAAACATACATTTCTAACACAAAACGCGCAGCCTTCAATAAATTAAGATATATCTAATTAGCAACCCTCATAAGGCAATCCTTATGAATCCGTATCTACCTATTTTTCAGAAACTGTGATGAATAATTGAAAATCTGGTATTCCTAAAATAGGTGGACCTTCTGCAGCATCATATTGTGTCAAGATAATATCAGCACGAATTTTTATTTTTGGATTTGTGTGCACAAAATCATTTATGGCTACCTACAGAATCTAAACATGATTGCAAAATGATCTTGTCCAAATTATGCGAGGTGATATTTATTAAGATGAAGTTACTAACTAATCATCAAGCTTTATATCTAGAGTAGGAGTATTATAATTTAATAATAAGAATCTGATTTTGGCACTGATCTTGATATGGGTGTCTAAATCAATTTCCATTTCCATATATGTTCCATATGTCCATTCAAATTTATATGCTAAATAGCAAAATCATATACCAAAACATCCTAATTTAGTAGGAAATGTCTCCAGAGTTGTCCATGGTAAAGTAATTGGTACTGATTTTTAATTGAAACATTGAGACGAACTACACGAATCACATCCTGGAGCGCATTCATCTATCGATAATTCGAAATCTGAAATTCCCCAACGTTACCCTTACCCTTTTAAAACAACCCACAAAGCTGGATCATTATGCAGTAGTGTTATAGTAATCTCAATGGATTCATCACTCTTAGTGGCATCTTGACAAATGTTTGTTGGAGTATCAGAGTCTGAAAATGATCTTGAATATTTAATTTGTTAATCAGCATAAACTTCAAATAGCTTACTGCTCCAAACGTCAATTCTATGTTAATCAATTAATACCTCCAAAATTTGAAAGTAAAGCTGACTTAATAATGAGGATCAAGATAGAATGTCTTACTGACAAGGGAATTATCAATTTTCGAATAATTGTCCATAAATACAATATTTGAGGTGTCACAAGTTATGACATTATATAAACAAGTGTAATAATTACCCAAATTCCAATCTATACATCACTATTAATATTACCATTATCTGTAAATGTGAACACACCTGACAATTTAGAATAGACTACTTTTCTATTTGATATATTTAGAATCATAGTAAATAAAATAATTTCCTTTAGTATACCTGAGTAGCTTCTCTATAAAGAACAATATAAGATTGGTAATAATCGAACCATATTTTAATTCAAAATATTATTGATAGAATTCAAAATTTTAATAGCTGAAAATAGGCGTAGATTGATACAATGATGCTTTTAGAGTAATTTGATCTCTATACAACTTAAAGATACTAAGACTTATTGTTAACATCACATATGCAATATTAAATTAAATTCATGAAAAAAGAATGTTCTTCAACTTTACAATTAATACTCAAAATGATTAATATATTGTATCACAAATACAACAAAAAATCTACTAATTTGATATCTATATCGACACGATGATGAAATTTATAAATATATTTAATTACAACATTAATCTATATATTACACTCTAATTGATAATCGATCTAAGCCATAATTATTCATCTCCTAATGTTCAATATTTATTTAAAAATAATCTCAAATGATTTGGTTTGTTTGATCATATTCTTTATGATTCAAACTTAAGTAATCTTATTTGGATAATTTAAAATTGATTATTTTTATCTGAAACAATCTCTTTAAAGCAAAGGTCAATACTTTCAATAGATGCTATACAACTAACAGATAGCATTAACCATGATATCATCTGAAATTAAGGTTAATATTTAAGAATTAGAGTTCTATTAGTTGCACAATTTAAATCAGACCTAATTCAATATCCATATAACCCTTGACTTCAAGAACTTGTTTAAAGTTATAAGCCCTAATTAAAACATATATTTATTCTTATAGATACACAGTTAGATTCCAAAGTGGTCAAAATGAGATTTTAATATTTAATCCTTTACTTTCTTAATTATGTATTATTCATGCATCCAACTAGTTGTTCAATCTGTTTTTCATCTATTATTAGTCATCCAAGCTATAAATCCTAGGTCCGAAAACATAAAAAGGCCTTTTGATCTATTGTAATCAGAATTTCTCTCAATCTTTAGATAAGTTCGTTTGTTAATTTAATGCAAGTCTCTAAATTATTCACAGTTTAAATTATCTCACATCTGCCATTTGGTTTCTA